>CM024760.1:175049264-175613409 GCA_014218235.1 Colocasia esculenta
ATTTTATTGGATCACGTCACATCCACATAATTGTGGCGCATCATATAACAATAATTTTTTTTTTGAGAAAGACTTTGTGCACTTTCAAAAGTGCACAAAGTACAATCCACATGGGCAACTAGCCCATGTGGCACCATCCACATGGGTTAGTCAACTAGCCCATGTGACACCATATTTTTGGGTGTCACATGGGCAACCAACCCATGTGGATGGTGCCACATGGGCTAGTTGCCCATGTGGATTGTACTTTGTGCACTTTTGAAAGTACACAAAGTCTTTCTCTTTTTTTTTTTGTATTCTCGAAGTGTACATATTACTTTTAGTACAAGTGAAACTTATTTTAACCTAAACAACTATACATGGTGGACTAGATTAATGAATTGGACTGAATCGAAAAACTATAAGTACAAATCGGAAAGTTCTAAGTACACCATGAATCGAAACTTTCGATCCGATTCATGATAAAAATTTTAATAATAAGAAAATAAAAATAGAAGTAAATAAATTTAACTATGTCGATTCCATGCAACTATATTAATTTTATTAGAGCATCCATTGAAATAACTTATCATTTGTTCTCGATAAAACTTTCGTCAATAAGATACCATTTTTATGATATTTAGTACTGAAAATTTATAATATTTTATGGAACACTAAATAACCCCTCAAATAACAAAAACAGGCCCAAACTCCACTTTTACTTCACATACAACTAGAGTTGAACATAAAAATAAATAGGTCCAAGAATATATATATATTTTTCTCATGTAAAATTCACACACAATATTCTATTAAAATCATTTTATGTAATGCAATAAATAATGGAGATCTATTTAAAACAAGAAAATA
The DNA here is from genome assembly GCA_014218235.1 of Colocasia esculenta. Taxonomy (NCBI): domain Eukaryota; kingdom Viridiplantae; phylum Streptophyta; class Magnoliopsida; order Alismatales; family Araceae; genus Colocasia; species Colocasia esculenta. Next base: position 175,050,114 of record CM024760.1, read on the forward strand.
TGTCCAAATTAAAAAAAATGACAGCCTCAATTCCTAAAACACACCTATCCAAGGTTGACCAGTATATTATACCAAACAGGTCAATCGTGGTACAGTACAATATTAGCTCATATCCTAGTAGACCGGCACCAACCATTCCCACACCTGCACCCCCTTCGCCTCCACCTTAGCTATCCACGACTTCGCCCCACGTTAGTTATCCACCATCACCTTTGCCCTCACCAGTGCCCAGCCCCCTCCTTCCACTCTCCCTATCCACCGCCGGCACCACGCTCGTCAAGTTCCCCACCACCACCACATGGGCAAACCCACAGAGAAGGGCACCCCCCAGTAGCAACCCCATCACTCCCCAAGATCAACCATCACCTTCAAATAAACTCGAGCACCCTCGTTGTAGGGCTGCCAATGGATATCTGATTTTCGATTTTTCGATTTGTTTTTGACTTTTTCATATCCGTTTTTTCGTTTTCGATATTATTTTCTGTTTCCGTTTCCGATAAGATATAATTTTTATTTTATTTATAAAAATATATATATTTAAAATCTTATTTCTTAATATTAAAAAATTTTAGACTAAATTTTTAGCTTCTCTTTAATTTGTAAATAGAATCTAATTAACGTATCTCTTTCGTAGTATTTAATATACATATTATTATCAAAGACATCTCTTTTACTATTACTTCTAATATTACATACATCTACTATTTGATCGTACCAAATATTTCCGATTACCTTTCTTTTTCGACCCGTTTTCGATTTTCTTATAAGAAATAGATGTGGAAAATGTCATTTCCGATCCCGACTGCGACCCGTTGGCAACCTTACCTCGTTGTCACTGCCAAAGCCGCGACTGCCAGACAAAAGAGTGTCGCCGCTACAGCAAGCTCCCCGAGACACATCTCTAGGAGGCATGCCCACGTCCAACCACCCACGAGGAAGACCCTCCCGATGTCTCGACCTCTGGTGTAGCTACATGCCACCAACCACATTGTAGCCGCTCTCCCTAGTGGGGAGAAAGTGAATTACAGGCAGATGACCATGAAGATGGTGGACTCCGTCGCCAAGCTAAGGAGAGCCTCTGAGGCACCACTTCATTCTAAGAGACAGACAAGATTGAGAGTGGAGGCAATAGGAAGCGGTGGGAGAGGAGATGGACAAGGAAGAGGAAGATGGGGACGGGAGAGAAAAGAAAGGTGGAGATGGAGTGGAAGTGGAAGGGGGTACTGGCAGAGGATGACCCTGATAGATTTTCTGCATATCTGGTCAGTGTTGGTCGCCTTTCCTACCACTGACGCAGTTATAGTGCTCCCCTCGGTATCTTTTTTTTTTTGTAACGAGGAAATCCCGTCCCGTGTGGCTTTGTAGGCTCAGGGATTGGTATTCGTGAACTCCAAGATCAGGACTTGGCAGCTCCTACTTTCTATGTACTCGTATTGCCCTTACCCCACTTGATCGGAAAAATTACGGATCTACACACCTCGAGGATTGCATGTAAATCAGGTAAACTCCCCCAGAAATCGAATTCGAGACCTCCTGTTTTTAAACAAGAGTTCTAACCGAACGACTCAATCGGGGTCCTCCTCCCCTCGGTATCCCTACATTGTGATTCGTATTCGATTCGATACCATACTAATACTAAATCGAACCAATTTGAATGACATATGAGAGACAAGTGGATCAACTAGTCCACAGGAAGGTGTGGTTTCGTTGGTCTGATACGGTGAACCATGCACCTACCTACTCTCCAAAAATTTGTTTATATAGCCCTCTTCATTCCCACTAATTTTTTTCTTACCTTTCAAACTAATTATTCGTTATTTTGGCATGAGGGGGGGGGGCGTTTTCATATATCTATAATTTCTGGATTTTTCGACATAATATGCTTAGTTAGGGACTCCAACTCAGAAATCCCTCTTTATGACTTTAAATATGGTTTTATATCGCAATCCAAATCCCCCGCTGCCACCCTTTCGCACAGAACAGAGCAGAAGAGGCCGCCGGACCAGTCCTTTGGAAGCTGCTCTTCTTCTTCTCGTCCACATCTCCATCCCCCTCTTCCGGCAAACCCTAGCTTTGATCTCCTCCAATTCCCCCACCCCCCGTCCTCTCCTGGTGCCCTCCCGTCGATCTCCTCTCTTCTCCGTCTCCGCTCCTCCCGATCGACTTCTTCGCCTCCGATCGGGAGTCCCCGGGTTCGGATTCCCACTGTTCTCGGCGTCCCCGCCGGCCATGGCGTCCTCGGCGCAGCTCCGGCTCATGTCCGACCTCAAGGCCATCCGGAACGAGCCGCCCGAGGTCGGGATTCGTGTGATTCTTCCCTTTTCCTTTTTCCCCCTTGGAGCTCCCCCCCCCCCCTTATTTTTTTTCCGCCCAGATGGATCTCGTTTCTGTGTCTGTGGTGCTTGCATGCCTGGGAATTGGCGTCGGTTAGGGGCGCGGTGTCTCGATCTGAATTGTTTATTTTGGTGGTTTTGTTTGTGTGATCGGGGAGGCAGGGATGCAGCGCAAGCCCGGTGTCGGACGAGAACTTATTCGTGTGGAGCGCGACCATCTTCGGCCCGGATGAGACCCCGTGGGAAGGTAGGGTTTCTGTTTTCCGCCGGTAAAGGCGTGATCTGTTTACTTGTTCTGTGTCGATGTCTCTGATTTGTGCATATTCTCGTTTTATTATTATTTTTTAATTCTTCTTCTTCTGGGTATTGCAGGTGGTGTCTTTGGCCTGCGCCTGACGTTCGGGGATAATTACCCGGAGAAGCCTCCGCGCGTCCGCTTCACATCCGAGGTGTTCCACCCAAATGGTAATTGCATGGTCTTCTCCCTCATTGCGATTATTATGTCGTATGTAAATTACAATTCAGACGGCAAATTTTCTTAATTTCGCATACAAGAATCTCTTTTTCATCTATCTATTACCACCCATCGTGTGATTGCCCTGCTGCTTCTGTCATTGCTGATCTCAATTAAAGTTGGGCTCTGTGAAGATCTTTGATTTGGGACATTGTGAATTATTTCTATCCAGATACTGCTAGCATCCTATGCCTTTTTTGTGGCTGAGTCGGCATGTTGTGGAAATCTTCGGAGGCATTGAATTGCGTTATTCAGTCCCCGAACAGCGACCAGTGTTTTTTATGGGGGAATAGAGGAAATTCCACAAGAATGAGTTGTAATTTAGTTCAAGGGATCCACAACCTTCAATATGTGGCCAGAGAGGTGTTGCTCTATAGTGGGATGCGTAACGTTTGAGTTTAAATGGCTTTATTAGGCGACTTAGCCTGTGGAGGTGAATGGTAAAGCAGAACTGTGAAGTTTGAAGTGTCAAACTAGGGTAGAGTGATTTTATGAGACCGCATGAAGAAGTAATCTTGTAAGGACTTGGGATTCGCTTCAGGCACGACGTGTTGTTGGAATTAGAGATTCTGCGCAATGGTTACAAGTTTTGTTCCATCTGCTTCTGTGTTTCTCTGCCATGAAAACTTTGACACGGGGCTGACCCTGGTCTTTTGGCAGCTGTTGCGAGGACACAAATCACAATCAATATGTCTTAATCCTTGGGTGCTGGCAAACTAAAAACCCTTTTCTTTCTTCTTTGGTTTTGGGTGAGGAAGGGTGTTGCATGTAGAGTACATTCTTGTTTCCTTTTTTTTTTTTGGGGGGGGGGGGGGGGGGGGGGGGGGGGGAAGCTGTAATGCTTTCTCCGTACTGGAAAGAATAAACGGTGTCTTTTCTCTGTGTTTATGTATTGACATTTGTGAATAGGAAAAGCTCGTCTGCATACTTAAGCTTGCTGGCGACGTCCAATGCAGTGTTTTTTAGCATCACTAATTTCCCATATAACAAGATTGTATCCTCAAATTGGGGTGAATTCTGAGTATTTTATTCTATTACTTTCAACTCTAGCATGTATATCTTGGGTGTTTTGTCAATTGATCTGTTTTTTCTGCATCTTAATTAGATGGTACAAACCATTTATTGTGTAAGTTTGTTATGATTCCTGTCTTGATATCCATATGCAGTCAGGATAAGCTTAAACTGTCACAGGTTTAAAATGTACGAATACAAATAAAACAGAGCGCAGCCATATTGGTGGCAATTGCGTTTCATCAGCAAGATGTTGAATGGTATTTTGATCGTTAAACATCATTAGCTTATTCATACACCGTTCTTGTAAATTGGTCACTTGTGATTGAACACATGACTTCGAATTTTTCTTATGTTAGAAGCTTTTTAGAAATACAACCTTATTTGGCCTATGTTCCATGATTCTGCAGTTTACAATGATGGAACGTTGTGTATGGACATCATCCAGGATGCTTGGTCTCCCTGTCACAATGTTTGTACGATTTTGACATCAATCCAGGTTTGTTCCACTTCTCGTTCGTGGCCGCACACTTTTGCCCACTTTTCTTCAAAGCATTTACCCCCATAACCAAAAACAATTGCAGTCACTTCTCACCGATCCAAATCCGGCGAGTCCTGCAAATCCAGAGGCAGCTCACCTTTTCCAGCACGATATTCAGGGATACAACAGGTTCATAACCTACTGAATTGAATTGCTGCGTCTGTTATGGAGCTCTCATCATTTTTTTTTTCAGCTCACTCCGCCATTTTTACGTGCAGGAAAGTGCGGCGGTGTGCTCGCAGGTCAATTGAATCATAACAAATTTCCAGGGGCTACAAACATTTCCTAATCAACCAAACATCTCCGTTAAGAGTCAGCTTTCTATTCTCAAATCCCCCCCGCAATTGCTGGCCCAATTCTGGAAGTGTTGCAACACGTCATAATCTGAGTGTATCTCTTCGTCGTATTATACCCTTGGTGTTCGCCAAATTTGAATGTTAGGACTGGAAAATGCATTGTGTTGTATTCTGCTGATACAAAGACTCCCAACACTTCGTTGGTAATGAACCCTGCAGTCTGCGTGTTGTGTGTTGCCTGTACTACCTTGTAAATCTTTTGTTTGTTTATCTTGGTGAATATATCTTCAAGTGGGTAGATGAAGGACATCAAGGAATAGCGGTAGACCATTTAGAGGACCAAGATTAGGAATCACATTTGCAATTGTTGCCCTGCAGTTACAGAAAACTTCACAGTTATATTAGCGTGTATAGGGGATGTTGATGTGTGAAATTTCAAAGGCATTGGCCCATTTGAGGTTTTGTCCTTTTTTCTAAGAATATGGCACTCTTGAGAGAAGAAGAATACGTCTTGTTTAAGCACACTGTATTTTCACTACATTCAATATGGGATTAAATTATGTTTCTACATAGTCTTCTTGGTGAAGATAAGGGGGTGTGTGTCTTGTTGTGATAAGATGTTCGGACAGAGCATATGATCTCTCGTTTGGTTCTTACAAAAGCTTCGATGTTAATGTGTGAAATTTTAGTGTATTTTTCAAGAGGTATTATCAGGTTTTATCTTTTTATAGGAACATGATTTTTGGGGAGAAAAGGAATGAGTATTGTTTATGAATGTATATTTATTTCACTACATTTAATATGAGAGTAAATTATACTTTTACAGGAGTAAACAGGAAATTCCTTTTTTTTTTAAGGTTGGGTTGGGTTGGGTTTGGTTTCATGATGCATGCATTTTGGTGCATTGCAGACCAATCAGTCTTTTATTCGAGAAAGACAAGAAAAATCCACAAATGGTTGTGACAGTTTTTGTGGGCATGCCTTCACCTTGAATTTGATTCATTTATTAAATTAAAAAACTTATGTAGACCAACAAAATTTGAGAACAAGTTTTAACTAATGGGAGTCCCACTTTCTTATGGGCTGAATTGCTCATGATTTGTTCCATTTTTCAATAGTAATTTTAATGAGGGACGTGCAACTCCTCCAACATTGAGCCTTAAAATATGCTATTTCTTGGCATATTTTGATTTTTTTCCCCAGAGTTATCTATTATTAGATCCTAGCGCATCTTCTTCAGCCCATACTTTGTCCCAGTTTCAAAAGAAAACTACAGACGTTAACAGTACAAGAACTCTTGCACTGTAACGTCTATAATCTTTATGATTTTTCTATGATCCCCTCAAAACTCTCATATTTGTTTGCGAGTATATATTAGAAGAAAATTACTTAATGCAAGAACACATTTGTATTTCAGTTGCAAGAGGAAACTCCAATCAGTCCACCTAAGATTGTCTAATGTGTCCTAACACATTATTTTATAAGTCCAAGTTAGATTTTATGAGTCTAACCTCAATATTTATGAGTTCAATCTAAAATTTTATGAGTTCTCTTACTGTTAAAATAAAAGTATACCTTTACACAAATTATTTTTTATATTGAAAAATTCATAATACTCTCTCCTAGGGGTGTTCAATAGTTCAGTTCGATCCGATTGATCCATTTTTTGTCAACCCAAACCGAATTGAATAAGAATATCAACCCGAACCAAATGGAATCGGAGTTATTCCGGTTCGGTTTGATTCAAACCAAACTTCTATATTTAATTAAATATAATCAATATTAATATATTAAAAATAAGATAAAATTCAAAAATATATATATTTATATATATATTTAGTCATATAATTATTTTTAATACATATTCATTATATATTATTATAATTATATTAAAATCAATTTATTTGGTTTACCCGGTTCAGTTCAATTTTACAATTTGTAAAATCTAACTGAATCGAATTTCTATGCAAATCAAACCGACTAATTCGGTTTGGACTGATTTGATCTTTTAATTTGAATCAAAATTTGAACATCCCTACTCTCCCCCTCTTGGAGTTTAGAAGATCTTCTAAAAAAAAGTCTATCAAAATTCTCCTTAATAACGTAGGAGAAAAAAATTACATATTGTAGTGATAATAATTCATGAAGAATGATTCAGTTGTTAAGAGCTAAGGTTGGCCGGATCGGACAATTCAACTGTGTAGAATTTCATATGACACGGTATAGATCGAAGCGTATCGTATCAGTATGCTTCAATCCGTACAATCTAATTTTTTAAAAATAGTAAAATGCTAAATGAAGAAGACATCGACCAACCATGAAGTTAAGACTATCTATGTATGTTAGTGACGTAGATTCAAATCTTCGTTCCAACAACGTTTATCAAAAAGAGTATCAATAATAAGGAAGGATCATTATCACATAAAAATACCAACAAAAAATTGATATGACAATCTCCCATAGGTAGAAACCCTATACAAGGAAATATTTAAGGGGTTTTAAAAATGAGAACTTTCATGCAAAAGGAGAGGGATGTCCACTAGGGATGTCAAATTAACCAGTAACTCAGTAATTATCTATTTTGTTAGCTTAACAAACAACAAATAGATAGTATTTGTTTCTTGATAAGTTAATGGATATACATACAGATATATCCGATCTCTTATCAGAAACGAAAATAGATACACTCCATTCCAAATCCATATCCGTTCATTACCGTTAGAAATATAGTCTATATATATGTTATTAATATTACCCTCCTTAGATTTAGATGTAAGTTGAATATAAAAGTTGTCCTAAATAATGGCAACTTTTGCAACATATTATCCTATACATGTGTATACTTTTATATGTTTAACTTCATTCTATGTTGATTCATTTATCACATGGATTATTTGTATTTTAAATTTTATTCTAATTAAGTTAGTTTATGTATTAAATTTTAATTTTTATATGTATTCTCATAATCGATAACTATCTGCTAACTGTTCGTTAACTGTAATTTTCAAATACTAGAAAATGGTTTTTAAATATACTATTATCCGGATATTTAACGAACAACAAATAGATACAATCTTTCCTTAACCGATATAGAAATATATGGTCCTTGCAATGTATCCGTCATCATTGACATTCCTCCCCACTACTCCATTGAGAGAAAGAACCCTAGAATGTGAGATTTATTATTGATATGATGATAAAAGAATGACTAGTTCATGATGAATTTTTCACACAAGACAAAGGCGAAGTCTGAAAGATAATTTATGAGTACTTGGAATTTCCAAAGAAATTTACCTCATAGTGTAAAGAGAAAAGTTTAATACACTTGCTGCACTTGTAAGTGCAGCAAAGTGGCGTCTTGTGGAGCCCATGTGATATTTAACATGGTATCACATAAACTGTCACAGCAGTAAATAAGAAGTAGTAAACGATAACGATCAACAACAGCGACTGATGATTAGGCTTCAAAATATAACTTTTAAACTCTAAAATATAAATTTTGGGTTTTAAAATGTAAAATTTGAGCTCCAAAATACTTTTCTTATGGTTTAAAAATATTAATTGAATTTTTATATTTGGATTTCAAAATATAAATCTTGAGTTCCAAAATATAAACTTTGGGCTCTAAAATACTATCTTTAGATTTTAAAATATTAACTGAACTTTTAATATTTGGGCTCTAAAATATAGATTTTACGCTCCAAAATACTTACTTTGGCTCTCATATATAAATTTTTTGCTCCGAAATACAACATTTAAGATTCAAAATATTGACTGGTAATAATAATTTGAGATCTAAAATAAAGACTTTGGGCTTCAAAATACAAATTGACTCTAAAATACAAATTTGGACTGCAAAATGGTGTTGGCGACCGCCGTCTCCCAGCACTGCCTATTGTTCACTATTTACTCTATGTCGCGTCATGTTAGATGCTACATAAACAATCCTCATATTCTTATTGCATTAACTGCACTTATACAAATATAATAAATTTTTCTCGAGTGGAAAATGAGATGCCCCACCCTACATACATATAGAAGTTGCAAAGCTCGAATGTTCTTCGACCGGCAGAAGTTGGAAAGAGTGGTTGTAGTTGTTGTTATTATTATTAATTCTACTTTTTTTCTGAGTTGTGTGGCAACTTTTTGAGGTAGATATATTATTAAATTATCTTAAAAAATCCTATTTTTGATAGTTAAACTATCACATGAAAATATTTTATTTCACATTTTTATTTTAAAAGTTGAATATCTAGAATCTCGTTTTATAATAAAGAAAGAGAAATACTAGTTTTCTATTTGAATGAGTAGCATTGGTTAATCAGATAGAATCGGACAACTCATGATATAGTATGAATTATAGCCTACTAATTGGGTACACTTGGATTGAGTCCAATTTATATTAAAATTATAATAATAAAAGATAAAAAGAATAAAAACAATCTAATCAAATTGATAAGTTGTAGGCATGGTACGAACCTATTGACTGGCTTATTTGAGTGACGTGTTGGCCCCACTCTAAATCATCTTTAATTTTTTATCTATTTATTTATTTGTTTCACTTACAAATAAATAGATTTTATGTCAAAAAAAAAAAAAAGACACTTTAAGCGGGGCTTGCTTGTCACTCACATCCACTAATTTCATCATGAGCAAATAGTAAATATTTATCATAAACAATTTAGTCTTTACAGTGAGTTCCCTAGACCTTGATTCTTCTTCGTCCAAATAAAACAAAATCATCTCTAATATAAAGAACCAGGAAAACTATTATTATGCTAGTGAAAGAGTGCCACATCATTATATTTATCTAATCTACTTATACATCTTTGAAATCTAAATAGTAAGACGTATTGGAAATATTTATATGGGATTCATGAATAAAAGGTTCATCATTTCCAAAAACACCACTTTTAACAAAGGAATTTGTGTGAGAAACTTAGTATTTAAGACAACTGACATACATACAACAAGACCCATGTGAAAATTTTGGAAGAAATCTCATATGCACCAGCTTTTGTATCTTATGTTCAGAAGGAACAATTGATAGGGATATGTTTTGTAATTTGTTTGATATAAGTGATTTTGACACCACAAATGACATTGGGATGGTATATTGTCATCATTAAAATTTTATATCTTCTATGACAAGATGTCAAAAATAATCTAAAATCTCTATAAACTCTTTCACATGCACCTTAAAGATATATGTGTACTATATCTAACATTTTGGAGCATAAGAAGGATATTATGGTTGGTAGATTAGATAAGAGTAGAGGTGTACAAGTGGGGGGAGGGGGGTGGTGTTTATATTTCAAATCTTAGGGGTTCATGGGTAAGAATAAATTAAAATCATCACACTTATATGAACAGTTATTAGTTAAATAAGAATACTGAAAATTGGAATGAACAGACATCCTCATGATAAGAACAGTGACATAATAATATATGTATATATATATATATATAGAAAAGTTATCAAGTCAAGTATTATGTCAGGAAAAATGCGATGTGAGTACCATTTTTTTCGTTTTTTTAATGGCAGTGACAATTTTTTTTAGGGATTTTATTAAAATAGTCACAATTTAAAAAATATTTACATAAATATATATGGTTTAAAATATTTACAAAACTATATCTCTTTGTAAAATATTTACAAAACTATGTTTGGATGGTTTACGCAAATAATTTGTGTTTACACAAATTTGTGTAAGTTACAGTAAATTTGTGTAAATTATAAAATTTGTATAAAATGTAGTATATTTGCATAAGTATACAAATTTATGTAAGTTTGATAAATTATATAAGTTGTAATATATTTATGTAATTACCGTAAGTTATGTAATATGAAATTCTAAATTATTGATGGCAGATTTGATAACAAATAAGTCTTGATAGCCCTTGATAAAAGAGATTTATCAGTCATGATAATTGTTTTGTCGCTTTAGCTTATTAGACATTTATCAACATTTATTGATGATAAATCCTGATAAATCTAACTCATATTTTGAGTTGATAAAGTCATCTAGACTTATAAGGGGCTCAAAATATCTCAAAGTAGAGATAAATTTTATTAATGACCTTGATGTGATATAAATTATCTCATTAATAATTTGATATAACATAAAGTGATCGATGTGACATAAAATTATCATAACTCCAAATATTACACTAAAAGAAGGGCGGCCATCAAAGATTATCTTATCTGCAAATAACATATCTAATTATCAAACCTGCCTAAGAGATCATCCCTCCCAAAATTCAGTTGTTCGTCTGGAAATGCCTCAAAGGGGCCCTTCCTCCCAATGATATACTATATATGTCTAAGATTATCCATGGATTGAGGAAGCTGCCCTGTCTGCCATGTGATTCAGAAACTATTGAACACCTATATGTTTAGATGCAATTTGGCCAGATCCACATGGTCAGCTCCCATTGGGCCTCCTCTCAGATCATACCTCCTTGCCTTTTGAAGATAAAAGAGTGTTGGAGTGGTCAAAAATCAAACCTGCAGGTTACCAAGATTTGATTTCCTGGCTCTCTGTCTCTCTATGGTTTGGCAACTGTGGAAAGAGAAATGTATGTTTTAGTCTGTGAGAAGGGATAAAACCAAAACCTCAGCTTATAGCACTAAGAGCCTTTCAGGACCTCTCTTGTTCACAGCCTTGTCAAGCTTCCCCTTCTTGACTCATCTTTGGGGGCCCCTCCACAGGCTGGAGAAGTAAAGATCAATGTTGATGGTGCCCACTGTGAGCTGGCGAGTGCTATTGGTCTCATTGTCAGAAATGATAAATATGTGTCCCTTTGAAGATTTCATCTCTGGTCCTCCCACTGGGCCTCTCTCTGTTGATGAAGCTCTTGGCATCTGAAGCATGGTTAACATTATTATTATTATATTTAATATCATTTATATTATTTTTCTATTTATTATTATTATTTTCTTTAATTAGATTGTTCAAATCAAGACATATAGTGCAGTACATAAGATCGGCACGGCACGATTCACACGGCATGACCAACCTGTTCTACATCTCTTCCAGAGAAGGTCAAGTGCTCTCCATTGTTGAAGACTGACAACTTCTTTTTATAAACACTGAAATCTCAGTGTCTTTGTTTATAGATCTTATAATACTGTAGCCCATCAGGTGGCAAAGCTGGGTTTATCTTTACCCAGCTCCTGTGATTGGGATCTCTCCTTACTCTCCCCCCCATGTCATCTTATATATCTGCTGAACTTATTTAGTAATATGAGAAAGATTTATTATTTGTATATGATTAGGTAACAAGTTCATGTGATATTTAACAATTGAATTACCACTATGAATTATTGTCTAGTCATATTACATTTAAAGTGTAATATATAAATATAATAAACTTTTCTCTAGTAATATAATTCCCTTCGGAGCTCTGCTCCCTCCGGTTCTGTTCAAAAAAGACAGTATTTACAAGTTATCCAACATAGTTTTGTAGATACGTCAATATATTTTTATAAATTTATTAGAATCGGATATATACAAGTAAATATTTATTTAAAAATTTCGATTTAATTTTTCCCCTCTTCTGCCCGACGCAGCAGCTGCAGCGTGGTTTCATAGCAGTGTGAGGAAAACACGGCAAAATTATGGTTGTCACGACGCCGGAAAAAGGAAACAACCAGGTTTAGAAGTCTCCCTCCGGGGGAAGAGACCCAAGTTGTTCGAGCTTCGAAGTTGTGAAATTTCCCCCGCAAACCCATGGCGGATGCTAAGCATCTGCAGCCGACCCACGCGTCCGTGCAGAAGCGGCAGATATAAAAAGGCGGACTTGCCGCGCAAGAGTGGCATCTTGCGGCCTTGCCGAGCATCTCCGCGTTTGAAGACTGCTCCTTTTGATCCCCACATGCCGCACGGGAGTAAATTTCCCACCTTACTTAATGTTTTCCGCTTATCTGCTAGTGTTTGGTTGATAGAGGCAGAGAAGGGAGGTTTCGGTGGTGGTTGGGACGTCGAGCTACCGCTACGGATGTCAAAAACCCTATCTTTCTCTCTCTAAGTATCGTTTTGTTCGCTGTTTGGTCGAGTTGCAGTGGCAAGCTGGAGTCTTGGGCGGTGGAGGCGGCGCCATCCGCGAGGAACCCGAGCAAGATTGGGAACTCGTCTTTGTGCTTCTTGATGCGAAGGCTCTTTTCGGCCCTGTCTCTTAGCAGGGGAGGAAGGTGGAAGAGGAGCTCCAGAGCCAACGACCGATCCCATCAAGCCGAGGTGACCCATCCACCATAATCGCCGCGTTATTCGCTTCCGTGGTTCTGATTTTGGGTCCCCGCCATTCGAATCTATTCGCTCTGCTTTTACCCGTGTTAGGAGTCCCGGGGTTTCACGCCCGACCCCCAGAGCAGCAGCAGCGCAAGTGCCGGTGGCTTCGAGGTACGTGGTCTCGCCAATTTCCTCTCCCAGTTTTAGCGTGCATCTTCTTAAGAAGAGAACTTTATTCCTCCACCTATTCCGTTCTACTGGTTTTCAGTTTCATAATTGATTCCTACCATTGGGTTTGCACGCCTTTGAACAAAGTGATTGGATTTAGCACTGTTGCTCATGAAAACAGTTCAGTGTGGAGGAGCGGAGGTAGATGATGAGATTTGGTAGTGTAGGAAAAATGTGGTTCCAGTTCTGTATTGCCTAACCCGTTGATCAAACTGAACCAGCTTTGGAGGTTTTGTATGTTTCATCATCAAGTAATGGGGATAAGTCAGAGGTCTTGTGTGTTTCATCGTTAATGTTCTGGCAGTTTCCAGTTTGGAGGTAGTAGAAGGATTGGGGCAAATTTGCTTAGGCTTCTTTCTTCATTGTTGAACCAATCTGCTTCTTAACCCTAGACGAAGGTTCTATTATATTTTGCCCCTCCTATTGCCCATAGGCCATAGCATACTTGCTTCTTTTGTCTTGGTTGCCTTTTTCTGATTGTTTGACTTAATGACTTGGCCTATGTAGTCAGAGGTGAGAGGCGGCTGAGGCAACCAATAGCTTGCCTCATCCAATTGAGGCGATATATATACACACACATACACAAAACCTAAATGGATGCATAAAACAAATATATTTCATGCAACTATTCATCTCTATGTGCCAAACTATTGTATAACTCACTAAATCCATTCATTCCTATATGTAAAGTTTAACAAACTAAATTGTAAGTAAACAAATGCATACTTATACTGTCATTCTTATAAGTACACTAAATGATAATAGACAATGAAAATTGCTAGCTTAAATGGGCCTCTTCATGGGCTGGACAGGGGCAAAGAAGATGGCAACTGAGGCTTGGGCTCTTAACATGGGCCCGAGCCAAGCAAGCTGGGGTCACCTCGCATGGCCTCATAGCCTAGGCAACTGCTTCAGTTGCCTTTGACAACATAGGATTTGTCTCTAGAAAATAATGTCATTTAGATGGTTGGCATTTTTAAGAGGTGAATACAAATTTTGTAAACTAGGTAATTAAGTGGCATTTTGGAAAACAATATAGCCACTTAATAACTCAGAATAAATCATCACATGATGGGAATCGGCCGGTCTTGATTTGGATCGGCTGATTCCTTATCGGATTGGCCTAGGTGGATCTGATTCCAAGGGTGTAGTTTCCCTAGATCACAAAACTTCCTGCCTAATCGGCCAGCATCAGTCCAAATCAGTCCCAATAGGCTTGGACCGGCAGCTCCCAGGCCGATCTAGCCGATTCTGCCTAACAATTTTCTTCTTGTATATATTGATTAATACATGCATTAAACTATCACTTCACATATATAAATTAGTAAATATGTGTATATATACACAAATTAATATGTCTAATATGATTGTTTACATTAATTCACATATTTATGGATAGAAGTACACAAACACATGTAGACATATATATGACATACCGATTTATGTAATACATATCATATTTGACATACTACATATTATCATAGTGAAGAGAACAATTTTATTGGTGGGGATCTTAATGGTCATGTGGGTGAAAGTAATAGAGGATATGAGAGGATTCATGGAGGATTTGGTTTTGGCAAGAGAAATGACATAGGTACTAGTATTCTTGAGTTTGCTATGGCTTATGATCTAGTAATTGCTAACACATTCTTCAAGAAGAAAGACGAATACCTAATAACATACAAGAGTGGAACACATAGGAGCCAAATTGATTTTTTTCTTATTAGAAAGGCTGATAGAGTTTTGTGTAAAGATTGCGAAGTTATTCCTAGAGAGAGTTTAGCCCCACAACATAGGTTACTAGTAATAGATGCTCGTATTCCAAAATTTAAAAGAAAAATCAGCATAAATAATTGTTCTAAGATTAAGTGGTGGAATTTGAAAAGTAAAAATTTGGAAATATTTAAAAATCATCTAGTAAAAGAAAGTATTGGAATTTAGATCATGAAGTTAATGTAATGTGGAATAATGTCACAAATTATATAAAGAATGTAGCAAATCAACTCTTAAGTAAATCTAAAGGTAAAAGGAATGTAGAAAGAGAGACTTGGTGGTGGAGTGAGGAAATTCAAAATACCATTAGAGCTAAAAGAGATTGTTTTAAGGCTTGGCAAACCAACAAGAATAATCAAACTTTAGAAGCTTATAAAATAGCTAAAAAGAGGGCTAAAAGAATAGTTAGTGAAGCTAAGTCCAAGACGTTTGAAGAATTATATAATAAATTAGGAACTCGAGAGGGAGAAAAAGACATATTTAAACTTGTTAAATTAAGAGAAAGGAAGAGTAGAGATCTAGATCATGTTCGTTGCATTAAGGATGAAGATCAAAGGGTTTTAGTTAAGGATTTAGAGGTTAAAGAGAGATGGTATAACTATTTTCAGAAATTACTTAATGGAGATTGTTTTAAGGATGTCTCTTTAGAAGAGAATCAAGAGTCAACAAAATTTGATAATTATCAGCATTTCAGGCGTATTAAGATGTCAGAAGTGGGTGATGCTTTAAGAAAAATGAAATTGGGCAAGGCCTTAGGACCGGATGGCATACCTATTGAAGTGTGGAAAGGCTTATGAGACATTGGTATTAAATAGTTAACTAAACTTTTCAATAAAATTTTGAAGGAACAGAGAATGCCAGAAGAATGGAGAAAAAATGTTGTAGTTCCTTTCTATAAAAATAAAGGGGATATTCAAAGCTGTAATAATTATCGTTGAATTAAGCTTATGAGTCACACTATGAAACTTTGGGAAAGAGTAATCGATAATCGAATGCGATGTATGACTATTGTATCAGAAAATCAATTTGGTTTTATGCCTATTGTCTAGTAGATCTACTACATAAGCTATTTTCTTATTGCGACAGTTAATGGAGAAGTATAGAGAGATGAGAAGAGATTTATATATGGTTTTTCTTGATTTGGAGAAGACATATGATCGAGTACCGAGAGACTTGAATTGGTGGACATTAATAAAGAAGGGAGTCTCTCAAGGATATGTTGACTTATTACTGGAGAGACTTGTGAATTTCCAGTCACTATAGGTTTGCATCAAGGTTCTGCTCTAAGTTCGTATCTCTTTGCTCTGGTTATAGATGAGGTAACAAAACATTTGCATGATGATATCCCTTGGTGTATGCTATTTGCGGATGATATTGTCTTAATTGATGAGAGTATGATGGTTTAAATGTTAAGCTAGAAAGTTGGAGGCATGTTTTGGAGTATAAGGAACTGTTTGGAAAGGCCGGTGGCAGAGATTTTAAGGTGAAAAGCTCTGACAACACCATATGGGTTTCCAAATGAACCCTTGTCACTTCGGCTTTCGTGCAAAGCAAATTTTGCACGGAGGAGAGCGATAGAGAGAAGCGCCTATTTCTCTCTCTCCCGTCAAAAAGCGGGTGTTGGCCCGCTTTTGGAAAGATTTTAAGATTAGGCGACGGTTTGAGGGGGAAAAAGTGACAGAACCCACATTTTTTTTTATTTTTTCATGGCACGTTCGCGGCTCCAAACCAAGGATGGCAGAGTCGGGTCGGGTGGCTGGGTCGGCCCCAGCCGATCCCGACCCTGAGTCGGGCCAGACTCGGCCTGAGTCGGGCCGAGTCGGCCTGTCGGAACAGTAAACCAGTCCCGACTGTCCCGTGGGTGGGTCGGTGTTCCCCCCCAGAGTTGGGTCGCCAAGGGCCGACCCGACTCAGAGTCGGCCGACTCCGCTTCGAGTCGGCCGACTCTACCATCCATGCTCCAAACACGAGCGACGAGGGCCTCGTCCTTGGTGCCTGCGTAACGACGCAAATCGCGTCCGTGCGGCGATTGCAGTGGAAATTGGCTTTTGCCGATTTTTACTTTTCCCTGATCATTCCCAAATAGTGCCTAAAGGTTTTAAAATTAGTAGGAGTAAGTATGAGTTTATGCATTGTAATTATAGTAATCAAATTGTGCTTCAAGGAGATATGGTTCAAATTGATGGACAAGATATTTCTAAGAGTAGTAGCTTTCGATATTTATGATCTATTATCCAAGAGAATTGAGAGATTTATGGCGATGTGGCACACAGGATTAAGGCAGGTTGGCTAAAATGGAGAAGTGCATCAGGAGTCCTCTGCGATCATCGTATACCAGTGAAACTTAAATGAAAGTTTTATAGAACGACAGTGAGGCCTGCTTTATTATATGACACCAAGTGTTGGGCAGTGCGAAAGGAACACGTTAACAAAATATATGTAGCAAAGATGAGGATGCTGAGATGGATATGTGGTAAGACTAAGAAAGATAAGATTAGGAATGAGTGTTTCCGTGAGGATTTGGGGATAGCTCCAATTGATAGAAAAATGAGAGAAAATAGATGTAGGTGGTTTGGACACGTGTACCGTCGCCCTAACTCGGCGCCGGTTAAAAGATGTGACCAAATTTTAGTGGATGCTAGTAAAAGAGCTAGGGGAAGGCCTAAAATGAGATGGTGCGATGTTATTAGGAAGGACTTGGACTTCTTGAGTTTAAACATGACTATAGCACTTGATAGAAATCTTTGGCGGAAAAAGATTCATGTAGCCGACCCCAAATAATGGGATAAAGCTCTGATGATGATGATTATATTTGACATACATATATTGATTACAATATTAAACATATAATATATTTATGCACTCATCATATATATATATTGTATTATGATTACATTAAAATATGGTTGTATGTATGTTAAAACACATATATGTATAAAGTGTTCCTTCATATGATATATATACCATGAAGATATACATATCAATTATCTCTGTAGACTCTGTACATTAAAGATATGTATATGATTACATATATATGTTATACATATACAATTGTTTAACTTTATATATATGATTACATGTATCATAAATACATATGTAATTGTATACATAACATATATTATGACCGTATGCATTAACATTATTAGGATATGCATACTATGTCTGTGCATTAATATGATAAGTATATATGTATGCGATTACACATATTGCATTCAGATGACATTATATTCCATCCACAAATTTCAAGATGAAGATTAGACAGTTGCAGAAGTCCCTTGCTTTTCGATTTGCTGGCATGCCAACCATCCAAGATATTTGCGTAGCCTCTTATGGATTCGGCAGGTATCCAAAAGAAAATGGACACTGGCCGAATGAATACCAGTAAAGGATGTAGCTCTCCAAGACCTCCCTCCCTCATATAAAAAGTTGAGGCTGTAGGATGAGTAGATTCAGTTTTCTTGATGCACGTGGCTGCTGGGATCTTCTCATCATTTCCTGTGTAACAGGACTAACTTGAAAGAGAAAAGAAAATTCCAGGAAAATACTCCTACTTTTTTTTTCTCCCAATAGTTCTGGATGTTCCTGGCAGATGCTTCTTGATCATTGAGATCATATATGGGACATCCTTGAGAGTCTTTTTAGGTTTCAACTTTCATCTCCTTAGGTAAATGGTACTGCCTATTTGAGACTATCTAAAACTTGACTTTGTAGGGTAGTAGTGCATTACTAGCTCTTATATCCTCTGAATTTGCAGGCCAATCATACTAGAATTAATTACTATTCTCCATAGATATTTGCTTCTATCATATTTTCTCGCTTTCTTACTTTGTCTGGTTTATGGCAATTATATCTGCAACTTAGGAATGATCTTCCTTCTCTGAGCTGATAGCTGATATTTACAAAGTCCCAAAAGACTGCACATTTCAAGAAACTGATTGGTTAACTCTTGTTTTATGTACCATTATGAGATTGAGAGGGGGTGTTAGAGTGTACATGTCCCCATCAGTGCTTGTACATTCATCCTCTTTAGTTTATTGCTTATATGCCCACCATGTCTGGAATCACCCAAATTGCACATATGTTTATTAGGATATTCCCAAGCTAATCACTAGAGAGAGCTTTTACTACTTTTCTCACCAAGTTGTCACATGCATAATTGGAACGAACTGTATTGCAGCCAATAAATTTGGCCAGCCGCCATGTGTGTTGCTAGTATCTAAAAGAGGATGGATAGTAATAGAACCTGAAATGACTGTGGACAGAATGCTGGCTAAGGCAAGCCTCTCTCATTTGCAAATGAGGCTGCAGAATGAGTGAGGCAAGTTTGAGGTTGGGTCCCATAGCTGATGTTGATGCAGGTGACTGCTGGGAGCCTGGGACTTTTTGTCATTTAGTGTCACTAGAGTAGGTTCAAAGAAAGGTAATCAAGTCAGTATCCCAGTTGTCTTGGAGCTTTGAATGTTCTTGCTACTTGCTTGTTTCAGTGAGGATTTACCTTTGGATGTTCTTGCTACATGCTTATTTCACTGGAGGATTATGTATAGGATACCATTGTAGATTTCCCACTCCCCACTTAAATGGTTCTACCAATTTGATTATTTCCATCTTTTTATCTTCTGTATCTTAACGCTAAGAGGGAGTTAGTCCTATTTTCCATTCTCCACAGACATTTACAAAGATTCCAATCACAGTAGTCTTCTCTTTGTTACTATTTTTGTCTACTTGTTTTTTCCCTTCAACTAGCAAAAAGGGAACATGCATTGAACTTTTATCTGCATTAGCTTTTAAGAATAACCCTTTTTCATGTTTATCTATGTATCTTTGTTTCTCCATTTTGTTTGTTGTTGATGTCTGAAAAGCGCATCTGCTACTATATCATGTGGCACATGTTTCAAATATTATCATTATATGATATTTCGGTATTTCCTGGCAGAGGGTCAACAGGATAGCAATGGATTCACAGAATAATCTTACAAGTAATATCATTCTGAATCATGATTTCTCTGGAGGGCTGCGTTCCTGGCATCCCAATGGCTGTCATGCATATGTGGTCTCTATGGGACCTCATGCCTCTAACAGCCTAGCTCTGAAATCTGGGCAGTGCTATGCGGTAGTCACAAAGAGGACAGAGAGCTGGCAAGGTTTGGAACAAGACATAACTGAACAAGTTTCTCCTGGTTCCACTTATGTTTTGTCTGCTCATGTTAAAGTTTCGGGAGCTCTTGAGGGATCCACTGCTGTCCAAGCTACACTGAAACTAGAGAACCGAGATTCTCCTACAGGATATTTATTTGTTGGAAGGTACATTATTTTGAAATGGTTATGGCATCATACTTTTTCTCATTCTCTCTTTGAACATTTCCTCCTGGTATGTGATTCCAGTACTTCAGTTCTAAAAGAACAATGGGGGAAGGTGGAGGGCACTTTTTCCTTATCTAGCAAGCCGAGTCGTGTTGTTCTTTATCTTGAAGGGCCTCCCTCAGGTGTGGACTTGCTCATAAGTTCTGTTGTGGTTTTCCCTTCCAGTGACAGGCAGTTTGAGGTATGTTGATCATTCCTCTCAGTAAGATCTTTTTGCTTTTTCTAATTTCTGCTTCTAAGAGTAATTGCAGTATGAGTACTGGTAATCTCATGTTATGAATAATTTGGTACTCTCCTGTGATGCCTCAATTGTTTTGTCTTTGGTAGGCTAATGCCTCACTGCTTCCTGCACCCATTACCTTATGCCCACCACACTGATAGAAAAAGCAACAAGGGAGCAAGAAAATGATTAAGTTGACTGATATTTTTACCTCTTATGGATCCAATGATTTCCTATGGACCTACTGTTTTGTTGACCATACAGACCAAATTGTTTGGCAGTTCAATCTCTTATTTCTTATGCAAGTGTCATTTGAAGCTGGCATGATTCTCTACTTGCAGCATGCACTAATTAGAGGCTTTCAGCCTTGCACATCGGCAGAGGAGAAAGATCAAGAAGGAGCTTTGCAGTCCAAGAGGCACCTGATCAAACCTAGGTGCCAATCTACTGTACCACTTTTGTTAATCCCTTGTCTGCCTCTCCAGATTCCTGGCTGCTCACTCAAGTACAAGCGTCAGTGCCTGTGGCCTTGAGGCAGGTGGACTTGGCTTTCTCCCCTTTTCTTGATTATTGTGGAGTTTTTTCTTGGAGGAAGGACTGTTCCTACCCAAGTTAGTGGTGTATATCATTCTCTGTCGGTGGATTAGGTGTCTCCTATCAGGATTCCCAAGCCCCCCCCCCCCCCCCCCCCAACACCCCAACAAAGAAAAGAGAAAATATCTATGAAGTTCAGAGACTTTGCCCTGGCAACAGACAGTCTAATGTTGATGGGGCACATAAATAATGCGGGTGGAAGAACTAATGCATTGATCAGATAAAATCAGATATCGAATCCATCTGCATTATGTTGAGCTGTTGGATCTTCTCATCCTTGACTTTGATGTTGGGTTAGTTTAAGATTGAAAAGACTTAGGAAGGGTCTTCAGATTTTGGTTACTCTCTTTGTCATGCTTCTTGGTCTGTTGGAAACACCTGCATGATAATTTCTACAGATCTAGTAGTTTAAATATCAGTAATGGCGTTGGATTTCAAATCCACAAGTTAATCATACTCTGAGAACTTTACATAAGGAAGATTTTGGTAGAACGCATTTTGTTCCCATTCTCTCTGGTTGATAGTTCCCTTATTCGTATAAAGCATGACCTATGACTATGAAAATAAGTTTTTGACATGCTAACTAGTTTTAGTAGACTTCTGACAGGCTATGACCTGTTAAATATTTTATCATTCACATACTTCACTACAATGTCAGGCACTAGAATAAAAACTTTGCTAAGTCTTGGATTCTTTCATTGGATCTAGCGAACACTGTCAATGGTATGTCACAATGCTCCCATTGATAGTGACTGATTATGAAAAAGCCTTGTTAGTCCTTTTCCTCTGAAATCTTATTCCTCTCGGAATGTACTAGGATTAAGTAATGTTCTTAGCAATTTCATAAGATCCTTATAATGCTAATACCTCTCTTTTAGTCTTATTTTTGTAAGAAGCAGGGTTTACTTTTTTGCTTCTTGTTCATCATGTGAATTCTTGAAAGTACTTATACACCTATACAAACTTTCTAATTTCCCAAAATAATTAAAGTGTCTACCAGAAAATATTGTTCATTCTTGCTTCCACTTACTCCTGCCAGTCATGGTCGCCGGTAGGGGTGAACACGGGTCGGTTCGGCCCGGTTCACCCCAAATTTTAATTGAACTGAAACCAAATCGACCCCATTGGCAAACCGAACCGAACCGGTTCAGTTTGGTTTGAACTGAAAATTAAAATTCCAAGTTTTTAAGGGCGTCCTGAGGTTCGAACTCAGGACCTCTTAGAGCCAATCCAATGGTCTAACCAACTGTGCTACAAGACTTGTTGTCAAATTATGTAATTATATATATATTTCAGTTTCACAATGTGAAACCGAACTGAACCAAGTGGGCCTTCGAACCGAACCGACCCGACCCAAACCAGTCAGTTCAGTTTGGTTTTTCAGGTTGGCCCGAAATATGAACAGCCCTAGTCATGGTATACAGAATGAGCCGATTCGGATTAGGATTGGCCTAGGCTGATCCGATTCCATACATAGGGGTACCCCCTGGATTGTTTAAATTCTGGCTGAATCTGCCGAAATCGGGCTGGATTGACCGGTCCCAGGTCGATTCTACCGCACAAAATTTTTATTATATACATTAATTAATACATGTATTAAACCATCATTCACATATATAAACTAATACATATTTATACATACATGCAAATTAATGTCTAATATGATTGTATACATTAATTTACATATTTATGTATATAAGTGCACAAAGGCATATAGACAAATATATGACATACGTACACACACACACACATATTTGATTACATATTCAATATATATATATATACATATATCTATTATGTGTATGTATACATTCATTGTCATATATATATGCATTAACTATATATATGTGCATATTATTATTATTATATTTACATTAATATATTATTGTACTTACATTAACCCCCCCCACAGATATATATGTATCAAGAGATCCATATTCCAACACTATTTACAATCTAATAATTGTGATATATGTATAATGTATACATTTATAAGGATATACATATTAATTACGTTTATACATTAATATGATATGTATAGTGTATGATTACATATATATTGCATGTGTATATATATTATTGGGTAAAGTTATGAGTATGATTACATATATCATAAAAATATATGTAAATTGAAGACATTTTTCCTGAATTTTTTCTGATTTTTTTTTTTTAATTTTCCCTGATTTCTTTTTCAAACAAAACCATTTTTTGATCTGGTCATTTCCTGGATCGGCCAGACTTCTGGTGGATCGGCTGCATCTGCCGATCGGATCTGGATCGAGATTGGGATCAGCCTAGGCTGATCCGATCCTTTCTCCCATGCCTGTTACAATTCCTGTTCATAGCATTCATATTTCTCTTCCACAGGAAAGTGTCTGTTAAAGGACAATAGTTGTGTTGTTTTGGTGAATATTCCTCCCATGATTTCTTTGTTTCACCTTGTGAGGAATTTTCTGTTGTATTCTTTTGTGAGGGCTATGTTTAGGTTGTTATCACTTCTTATATTTCCTGACAGATGACAGAACGGATGGAACTTGGTCCACCAAATACTCTTACACATAACATCATCCTAAACCATGATTTCTCAGAAGGGTTACTTTCCTGGCATCCCAATTCCTGTGAGGCATATGTGGTGCCACCTGGTACCCCCAACAGCATAGCTTCAAAGTCAGGGCAATACTATGCAGTAGTTACAAAGCGAACAGAAAGCTGGCAAGGTTTGGAACAAGACGTTACTGGACAAGTTTCCCCCGGTTCCACTTACACTGTGTCTGCCATTGTCAGAGTACGGGGAGCTCTTGAGGGATCTACAGATATCCAGGCTATGGTGAAGTTAGATTATTCAGACTCCCCTACAAGATATATATCTGTTGGAAGGTACTGGGTTTGAATGCGTCCACATGTTTCCTGTAGTGTATCTTTTATTTTTCATTGATAATTTTCTTGTGGTGTTTTATTCCAGTGTTTCAGTAACAAAAGAACAATGGGAAAAGTTGGAAGGCAACTTTTCTTTGCCTAGCATGCCAAAACGTGTTGTTTTTTATCTTCAAGGGCCTCCCAGTGGCGTGGACTTGCTTATAAAATCTGTTGTGGCTTTCCCTTATAATCCTTCTCAGGGTCGGCTTCATGTATGTATTTTCTTCTCAGATCTTGTTCCTTTTTCTGACTCTACTTTTGAGAAGTTATTGCAATACAAATTCTGCAGTTTTCCCACCGGACATCTTTTTGAGGTTAAGTGTTCAAGTGTTACGCTTCAATTTTAAGCTGTTCAAATAGAAAATAAAAAGTTATGATGTTTCCTGTCATCTAATGTAAGTAAGCCTTCACTAGAATACAGGCTACTTGCAGTGTTTTTTGCTGGAAAAAGTAAGTTTTTCGTAATAGAATGTACATTTAGTATAAAGACTTGGAAATGGGTAGTGCAGAGTTTTCTAGTGCTATGAATTGCATGATAGGCATTTGAGGCTAAGGTGACTGCAATTGAAGTCTTTGAAGGTCCTCCTCCAACATAGAAAAAATAATCAGATCGACCCAGGGATTGCCCTGGGCCGATCCCGATCTGATCCAGATCGGATCAGCCGATCCAGCCGACCCACTGAAAGTTTGATTTAAAAAATATTTTTGAAAAAATAGAACAATAAGGAAAAATAAGAGGCATTGAAAAAAGGGAGGAGGAGGAGAGGGGGAAAAAAACCCTCTCCCCCTTTGAAAGAGGTCGGTGAACCTTTCAATGCCCATGATCTCCTCTCCTTCCCCGCATTTCCCTTTTCCACATATGAAAGAAGAGAGAATTAAAAAAAACTTCCTTTCCCCAATGCAAACTCCCCTCTTCCTTCCCCAATGCACCTCTCTCTATTTTTCCCTATGTGAAACCCCCCTCTCCCCACCCCAAACTTTTTCTCTTCCCTAAAGAACATTAAAAAAGGTTTTTTACTTTTTAGTCCTCACAAATAAGTGTATTTCCCTTTTGGTCCATCGTTATCATATTAGTCCCTCAAAACATCTGAATATTGCATATTAGTCCCTACCAGAGGAACTTTTTTGCATTTTAGAAGTTAAGGGACTAATATGATAATAGTCTAATTTGCAGGACTAAAAGGGAAATATGCATATTTGTAGGGACTAAAAAATAAAAAACCCTAAAAAAGAATCCCCCTCCTTTCTCCAATGTCTTCCTCTCTCTCCCCCCTTCTCATTACCCCATGTAAAACCTGTCTCCCCCCTTAATGCATGGGGAAGAGGAAAAGCGGGGAGAGTTAGTTTTTGGGGAAGAGGGGGGTTTGACATGGGGTGAAGAGAAGGGGGGGGGGGGGGCGCATTGGGGAAAGGAGAGTGATAATTTTATTATTTTTTCTTCCAAATAGTTTAAAAAAAAATCAAACTTGAACAGTCCAGATCAGCTGACCTGGGCCGTGGCGGACCGATTCCGGCCAGAATTTTCACGATCCAGGGAGCTACCCCCATGGAATCAGATCGCTCTATGGAATTGGCCAATCTCGATCCACATCAACTGATTCCGCAAATCATGTCCTCGAAGATGTGGGGTTGAAGGTGGAGGTCACCATGAAATTGTGTTATGATAATAAGGTTACTATTGATATTGCTGACACATTGAGATTCATCAACACTTCATCTGGATAAGTTTGATATCATTATTTGGAACGCCAGAGGATCAGGCAACAGTAAGACTAGAGGTGTTCAGGGGGCGAGCTTCACGGTCACTTCAGGCAAGTTCCTTGGGATTATCATTCAACACCATGGGATCGAGAGGGACCCCCTTAATGCCTTTGCTTCAGCTTTTGCTTCTACTAGAGCGTAGCATAAAAACCTTTGTTCACATTATATCAAGGCTAGAGACTAAGCTGAGTTACTTTAAGAAATGCTATATTGAATCTCAACATTGTTTGCAGTGATGTAGTATTGGGAGAGGAAATAGCAGCCTGAGGTCATAATAACCATATAGCTCCAAGTTTTATGCATGAAGGTTGGCTGACTCTGTCGGCCTTAGCATCTTGGTTCAACCTAGAATTCTAGATACAGTGCAAGTCGGCTGAGTTGGTACTTTATCGAACCATCTATGTGAGTCAACCTGAGTCAGTTCCTCTTGGTGCCCAAATAATAGGTACAGGGAGGGCGAGGTGGCAAACCATGTTATTCAATATTCACCAAGCTGTTCTGTACGGTGAAATGTCCTAATAATAATAATGACAATACCTTTTTTCCTTAGCATATTACTGCATGTTGCACTCCGGAATTGAAATGAGTACATTCCGGGAAGTGATATTTAATATTGAAAACATTTCTTGGTGGGATGCTGCTTTTCTGTATAATTGGAGTAGGTATCTGCTACACGTACCTGCAGATATTTGGAGAAGGGAGATAATTTATATTACTTAGAGTTGTTTTAGTCTAGTTTTATTTTTGCAAGGTAGAGGAATCTGCCCTCTCCTCTGTTGAATTGCCTCTTTTTATTTAGTATAAGGGGTGGTACAATCCACTCTTTTTTTTTTTTTTTGAAAAAAGGAATTGGCTTCGTGGAAAACATACTATCTTAATATGTTGGAGAGCTCTCCTCTACCATCATCCTCATCTCCTCTTCTTCCTCATTATCTTCTTCTTCTCCTCTACCTCATTTTCTCGTTTTCCTCCTACTCCTCTTGTCTTCTTTGTTCTTCATCTTGGTAGAAATTCAATCTCAGGATTCTTGGAAAGGCAGCATCTTAGAGATGTCATAGGAGAGGCAAAGATATCTTTGTCGCTTACAGCATTACTACATATTTCATTGGTTAGATGCTGCCAATTTCTTCATTCTTCCCCTGGTGTCTCTCCTTCTACCTTTTCTTCATACTTGTTCGCATGAAATGATTGTAGAGGCCAAGAGAGCATATTCTGGTGTTTCAAGGGCTTATGTGTTGTCACCATATTTACCCACCTTCACTTACCCCCAGGTCCCCCATCATCTCTTGTCACAAGTAATGCCTTTACCTCTTCGTCTACTTCCCTTACCCTTCCCCTCTTGTTACCTGCTCAGACCACCCAAAAGGAATTATAACTGTCTTCTGTCATTTCTCTCCTCAATTTCAGCAAAGCCAGTAGAACTATTAGCATGAAATCCAATTGTCTTGTTAGTTCAGCCTTTTATGCAATTCATTTGCACTGCTGGCCCAATAGCCGCTGGCGCTGGCCCATGGCAACCACAGAGTTGAAACAGACTAGAACAACAGAAGAAACTAGACAACGAGAATCCAATTAATGACACCATTGGTTCATATACAGTCTGTCTACAGATTTGCATTAGTTTTGTTTCCCATTTTTTTTATTTGCTTGACAAGAATTTTGGAAATGACTTTAGATTGATAATTCACTCTATTGTTGTGATCTCACCTCTTTGGACAGAGATAGATGCAGGGTGGAATGAGATAAAAAGGTAAATTTGCCACAACAAGGGGCTAAATTCTAGTGATCCTTGCACCTATTAAAACTGGATGGTTGCTAAAATTTCATGAATTTTTAATACGTCGCTTGTAGTAATGTCTTTGTGATTTTATACTGTCACTATATTTTTATCCATATTGCAGATTCCTTCACTAAAATATTGATATGTTTCCTTTTTCTCTCTAAGGATGCAATGGCCAAGTTTAGCATCCATGTAGATGAAAATATTGTACAGAACCCTAATTTTGACAATGGTTTAGTTAGTTGGTCTGGAAGAGGATGCAAGATTCTTTTACATGGCTCTGTGGAAAATGGAAACATACTTCCATTTAGTGGGAAGGCCTTTGCTTCTGCAACAGAACGCACTCAGTTCTGGAATGGGATTCAACAGGAAATCACCGGTAGAGTGCAGCGCAAGCTTGCATACGAGATTAGTGCTGCAGTTCGAATATTTGGGCATGTTAGTAATGCCAATGTGCAGGCAACTTTGTGGGTTCAATCACCAAATGGTCGTGAACAGTATATTGGCATTGCCAAGTGAGCTTCTGTCTTCTTGGATATTTCATAATCATGAACACTGATGGTGCATAATATAAGAGTACTCTGAATCTAGCATTTCTTTCACTCTCAATTTTCTTAATGTAGTTTGTTGTTAAAGAGTGCAGGCACCAGACAATGAATGGGTGCAGCTTCAGGGAAAGTTTCTCCTAAATAATCATCCATCAAGAGCTGTTATCTATCTTGAAGGTCCACCCCCAGGCACAGATATTCTTGTTGACAATTTCATGGTGAGACGTGCAAAGAAACACCCTCCTTTGCCTCCACCTGAACTTCGGGTTAGTAGATTGGTTAAATCTCATCTTTTTGCTCTAGTATTTTCATGAATATACATTGTTTTGTTATTTTGGAATTTTTCCTTTCTTCTAGTTGCTGGATGTACTGTCTGTAATATCTTTTGATATCTACCTAAAATTGGAAAGAGAGAACATTGACAAACATCTCCTCTTTTTTATAGCAAAAAAAAAACTATTATGTTGGCAATTGTGTGGTTATGATCACATGATCTGCGCTATTTTTGTTTTCTTATTGAACACTAACTATGCTGGTCTACTGCACAGTGTCTGATTTTGTTAAATCTTCCAACAGACAAGACCATTTTGAAAAAGAAAGATTGAAAGGAGATCTATCAAACTCTTTTGAAGGGTAATAAGTTTAGTTTGCACATTAAATGCCATAATCTTTATCACTCCAGGAAAATTGCCTACTTCAGTTGTAACTTTTGGTCACTTTTAGCTTTCCAAAGATCATTGCTTTCATTAAAGTTAACTATAGTTGCCTATGATATGGTACATGGTTCTAGCCCTGCCATACCCCATTTAGAATTTTGTTTGCCACCTTTTGCCACATATTTTTTCTGATGCTTGGCATTGTCAATGTAGAAAATGTTACACTTTTTTAAGTTCGGTAGTGGCATGGATCTTTTATAATCAGTATATTTGCTTCTTATGCTTACATTCTTTCTAGTGGTATTCTGCACCATTGAGTTCAGTATCCTGCTTTCTATTTTCCTGATATACAAGAATTCTTCATACTATAGCTTAGTGAATTCAATCCTGCAAGTTTGCCATTTTCTTAACTTCATGCTTCAGGGATTGTATTACCACGTTAGGTGCTATAGTCTGCCTTTTAAAGGAAAAATTTAGACACTTCTAGATATTGCATTGTAATTTAAATGTTACAGTTAATAATTAGTTCATTTGGCATCTCACCAGCTTGTCATGTTGAATTTCGTACACTTATTTAATGCAATCTGTTCCAAAAAAAAATTGTCTGTGGTATGTAAATTTAATTTTACCAAAAGTTCTTGCATCACTAACGATGCAAAGATTTGCATTCTGCATGATTCCTTGTTTAATGGTTGTTTTTTGTTTCAGATAACCACAAGAAGTATGATTGAGTCAAGGAGGAGGCTGTCAACAAACATCATATTAAATCCTGACTTCTCTGAAGGATTGCATTCTTGGCATCCAAATTGTTGTAATGGACATGTTGCTTCTGGATTCTCTGCTTTTGTTGAGGGAATAACTCCAAAATCAGGAGAAAGTTATGCTGTTGTGTCAAATCGAACAGAGCCCTGGCAAGGCTTGGAACAAGACATCACGGAGAGGGTGGCACCTAATTCTTCTTACGTGGTTTCAGCTTGGGTCCGACTTCGTAGTGTTGTACTAAAGACTTATGAAGTCCAAGCAACAATCAAATTAGAGCACCTTGATTCGAACATAAGTTATCTGCCAGCAGGAAGGTTAAAATTTGTGCTTCTGAGTTTCTTAACAAAATATGATTCTGTTTTCTATATTTGAGTGGACCTGATGGATCTATTGATTGTAGGGTTGTGGCTTCAAAAGAGCAGTGGGTGGAGCTGGTGGGTTCTTTTTCATTGATGAATGTAACGAAACGGATAATTTTTTTCCTGGAAGGGCCTCCCCCTGAAGTGGACCTTTTGATAGACTCTGTAACAATTGTTCCCTCCATTCCACCAGAGCTCAAGGTGGAAACTCTGACGTGCAACCCTCCCCCCACCTCTCTCTCTCCCCCTACCCTCTCCCCAGGTTTCAATTCATAGATATAATGCACGACTAACATAAAGGTAGTCTTGCAGAAAGTGTACTGCTAGTTCTAAGAGACTAGGAAGATGAGATAATCAGTATAAAAGATATAACTGCTCGGTACATTGAGTTACTCAAATTATGTTTTCCAGGAATATCTTTGGAGAGACCACACTATCTTTGCATCTATAGAAATTTCAATCTTTGAGTCACTTTTTCTTTTTATCAAATATGCCTTGTTAGGTTCCATGAAGGCTTGTATCTCTTGCTCTCTTCTTGGTTATTTTCTGCATATATTGGTATAGGTATTTGGCTTTTGTGGCTACATAATTATGTAAAAAGATTGTGTTATCCTGAATGTTATGCTGCTACCATGTCCATCTCATGCTACATTGGTTAGTCAATGCTGAAATTGCATTTCCCCATGTTTGACTGTGACATGTCCCAAAAATTTTCTCAATAAGTTATATTGAACTTGAAGCATAGCATGCTTGACCATACTGTGACCCTGCACACATCATTTCCCTAAAGGAGGGTGTCTGATATGCAGAACGTCTTCTATGGAGATAATATAGTTGAGAACAGTAATCTCACCAAGGAATTTAACAGTTGGCATCCCATGGGTCCATGCACTTTAATGGTGGGTACCGGTTCACCACACTTGCTTCCTTCTGCAGCAAAGGAATCTCTGAAGTACCACATGCTTCTTAGTGGTCACTACATACAGGCAACCAATCGCACAGAAACATGGATGGGGCCAGCTCAGAATGTAACGGATAGGATAAAGTTACACTTAACATACCAGGTGTCTGCTTGGGCTCGTATAGGCACAAGAGCAAATGGTCCTCAAACCATAAATATAGCACTTGACGTGGACAGTCGATGGGTCAATGTGAGCCAGATTGAAGTCAATGATGGTGGATGGCATGAACTTGCAGGATCATTCAGATTAGAGAAGCAGCCAACAAAGGTGATAGTTTATGTCCAGGGTCCTTCATCTGGTGTTGACCTTATGATCGCAGGGCTTCAGATATTTCCTGTTGACAGGATAACAAGATTCAAACATCTAAAGAGGCAAACAGATAAGGTATTCTCACCTTTTCAATGTTAGCTACTTTGCATCTGACATAAATTTCATGAAATTTCTGAAATAATTGCTTGCAATGGTTTTGCTTTTCCAGGTACGCAAGCGTGATGTCGTTTTGAAATTTTCTGGATCTCACAGTAACTTGGTTGGCTCAGTGGTGAAAATTAGACAAGCTCAGAACAGCTTTCCCTTTGGATCATGCATCAGTAGGTCGAACATAGATAATGAAGAGTTTGTTGAATTCTTTCTGACTAACTTTAATTGGGCTGTTTTGGAAATGAGTTGAAATGGTACCATACAGAGCCACAAAGAGGAAATTTCAACTATGCTGATGCTGATGAGATGCTTGACTTCTGTGAAAGACATGGTATAAAGACCAGAGGCCACTGCATCTTCTGGGAGGTTGAAGACGCTGTACAGCCATGGGTAAGATCATTGAGGCAAGATGATCTAAAAAAAGCCATCTACACCCGTTTGACATCTCTTCTTTCACGATACAGAGGCAGATTTAGGCATCATGATGTGAATAATGAGATGCTTCACGGTTCCTTCTATCAAGAGAGGCTAGGAAAAGATATCTGGCTGTCCATGTTTAAGATGGCAGAACAGATTGATCCTTCTGCAGTACTTTTTGTGAATGACTATCACGTAGAAGATGGCTCTGATGCAAAATCTTCTCCCGAGAAGTATGTTCAGCAGGTCCTTGACTTGCAAGAACAAGGTGCACTTATTGGAGGCATCGGCATTCAAGGGCATATTGAACATCCTGTTGGACCAATAATCTGTGCGGCATTGGATAAATTGGCAATACTGGGTCTTCCTATTTGGTTCACCGAGTTGGATGTCTCGGCAGTGAATGAGCATGTCAGGGCTGATGACTTGGAGGTTGTGCTGCGGGAAGCCTATGCACACCCCGCTGTGGGGGGTATCATGCTTTGGGGATTTTGGGAAACATTTATGTGCAGGGATCATTCTCACTTGGTTGATGCTGAAGGTGAGATTAATGAAGCTGGTAAGAGGTTTCTTGCCCTTAAGAAAGAGTGGTTGACAAATGTTGATGGATCGATTGATGGCCATAGAGAGTTCAGGTTCCGAGGCTTCCATGGTACATATAACCTGGAAATCACTACCCCCTCAAAGATAATCTGCAAGAAATTTGATGTTGAGAAGGGAGAGCATCCACTGGTGGTTGACATTCATTTATAGTGTACAGATAATTGTATAATTTAAAGAATCTGTCTGTGGACACATTGTGTATTATTATTAGATGAGAACATCAATGCAACAAAGTAATATGCTTTTAATTCTGGCCTTCTCCAAAAGAACCCAAAATGACTTGATCAATCACCACAAAAATGCCAGGGCAAGAGGTTCCATCCTTGGGAGATTGCCATCACCAGAAAAACTTGGATTCTCTTGCTGAGGTATTTCTGTTTTTATACTGGTTGTTTGCTCCTTTTCTCTGTCGCAGTACATAGATGTGTATCTGTTCGTGAAATGGGCAACTCAGATGGTAACTTAGCCTGTATAAATTTGATTATCTTTTTTTTTTTTTTAATGCAGTTGAGAAAGACCACTCAGGTGGCAACTTAGTTTTAGCCTGTGTAAATCAACTTCTTGTTTGTTTAGTTGATTTAATGATCAGATGAAGTTCACATGCACAGATGCACTGGCTTCCTCTGTGAGCTAAACTTTCACTGTCTGTCTGGCATTTTCCCTGAGCACAGAGAACCAGATGTCAAAATTGGAAGATAAAGTTGTCATCACCCAGAAGAGAAGTCCCCTGCATTATGCCACTTTGCACCGAACCAATTGAGAGGCGCCACGGCCCTTGGGGGTTTTGTCATGCTCCAAAGGCCAGGCAGAGTGTGCCAACCACCATCTGGAATTTGACTTAGCTTGAACAGATGTCTCTAATCTGTGGTTCAAATGTTCTATTAACATCCACACATGCACATGGAGAGAATTTTTGGGTTTGTATTTGCCAATGCCTAATGCTTTTCATTACAATGCCTGAGTCTGTTATCTGGCATCAAAACTAAATGCTTCCCTAAATGCTTGATGGAAGTAGTTTTCCCATGGGGCTTAGATGACATCAAAAATTACATAAGAAGGGTATACCTAAAAATGCAAAAGTAAGATGGATCTTCACACAATTTTCATCCTAAGAGGGGTGTATGTGCAAAAAGACTCAATTTACCTATGTCCCCACCATGGTTTTGCACGGCGGAGCGAATCGGCTCGATTCGCCCGCATCGGAGCGAATCGACGTCGGCCCGTAAGCATGATCCGCCTGGATCCGCCGTCCGCCAGGGAATCGACCGGATCCGCCTCGATCCGGCCCGATTCGCCCGGCCCGACCCGCTCCGCTTCGCCCCGCCCCGTAAGAAACCCCCGACGCCCTGCGAATCGAGACTGTGCAGTCCCGATTCGCAGGAGCCACGCCGCAAGAGCCCTTTTCCCCCCTTTTTCCCCCTTCTCTCTCAAGGAAACGCCAGATCCACACTCTAGGAGACCCAAGGAGGCTTCCTAGGTGGATTGGAAGGTGCTTGGAGGTGTTCTTGGGCTTCTCTCATCCCTCTCTTCATCTTTTTCACTGTTTTGAAGGTAAGTCTCATTCTATCTTCCATTTTTTTCTGTTTTTTGTTGATGGATGGGATTCATGGGAGGTATATTCATGGGAGATGATGTTGCAAGTGATTAGTGTTCACTTGCAACCATTTCTCCCTTGAATCTTCCATTTTTTAACATAGATTTACCCATTTTCTCCTATTTTCGAATTTCTGAAAATATTTTTTTAAAAAATCAAAATAATTGAAACATGATATAGCAAGTGTTTAATGTTTAGTTTCCACCATTTCTCCTTTGAATCTACATTTCTTCCACAATTTGGCCATGTTCTTCCATTTTTTATTTTCTGAAATTATTTAAATAAACAGAAATTGCAACGAAATTATATTTTTAAAAAATCAAAATTTAGAACCATGATGTTGCAAGTGTTTAATGTTCACTTGCAACATTTCTCTCTTGAATCTTGAATTTTTCCACATACATTTGCCCATTTTCTTGTAATTTTGAATTTCTGAAAATATTTGTTTAAAAAATCAAAATAATTCAAACATGAGGGTGTAAGTGTTTAATGTTCACTTTCCACCATTTCTCTCTTCAATCTTAAAATTTTCCACATAGATTTGCCCTTTTTCTTTTAATTTTGAATTTCTGAAAATATTTGTTTAAAAATTCAAAATAATTCAAACATGATGGTGTAAGTGTTTAATGTTCACTTTCCACCATTTCTCATTTGAATCTATCTTTCTTACACATACTTTTGGCCATGTTCATCTAATTTTTTATTTCTGAATTTATTTATAAAAAAATCAGAATATATTTTTTAGATGAAATTTAATGAATAACTATTTTATGTAGATGGCACCGAAGAAAGCTGCTAGTGAGGACATTGGGTGGCAGCACGGGACTGCAATAGGCAGTAGGCACAATTACAAGTGCAACTACTGCGGCCATACGGGCCAAGGAGGGGGCGTCTCCCGCCTCAAGAAGCACCTTGCAGGTGGGCGGCTTGCAGGGTACCAAGATGTCCAAGGTTGTAAATCCGTGCCTGCTGAAGTGAAGCGGCTCATGATTGAACACTTGAAGGGTGTTCGTGCTGAGTCGCAAAGAAAGAAGGCGGACAAGGGCATGCAGGAGAGGATCATCTCGGGAAGGCAACGAGATGAAGATGACGAACCTGATGTGCCCCTTATCCCTGAGCAGATAGGGAGCTTTGAGGTTGGGAGTGGTAGTGGTGGCAGTGGTAGTAGAGTTGGGGGTGAGACGCAGTCCCGTCGGTACTCCAATGTGGGTGATTACTTCACTCATATTCCATCCTCAACCAACGTACCAAACCCAGACAGAGAGCAAGGGCAAAGGAAGAGATCCACGGGTGTAACCTTAGAAGAGGTGGATCCGCATTTATATTCTCGGGAGCATGGAAAACAAACCAGAATTGATGATGCATACAACAAGCAAGGGCCTAGATATAAAGTGGGCCGTGCAGTGGCAAAATGGTGGCATCATTCGGGCATTTCATTCAATGCAGCTAATAGCCCGTATTACAAAAGTATGATCCAAGAGGTACAACAACAAGGGCTTCATGTGCAACCACCCTCATCAAGAGACTTGGCAGGGAGATATCTAGATGAAGAAGTGCAGGAGATCAAGTCATATATCCAAGGCTTCAAAAAAAAGTGGGAAAAATATGGTTGCACACTCATGTGTGATGGTTGGTCAGGTACGACCAAGAGTAGTCTTATCAACTTCCTTGTGTATTGTGATAGACAGGTGTTCTACCACAAATCTGTTGATGCATCCGATAGAGTGCACAATTCTGAATATATTCTAAGTTTGATGCGGGAGGTTGTGGATGAGATAGGAGAGCAATATATTGTACAAGTGGTGACCGATAATGGCTCTGCATACAAGAAGGCAGGTGAGGAGTTGATGCTTCTTTATCCTCATCTTTACTGGACTCCTTGTGCAGCACACTGTGTAGATTTGATGTTGAAAGAGATTGGCACATTGCGACCTGTCAGGACGGTGGTGGAGGCTGGGCAGAAAATCACAAGGTACATTTATAATCATCATGTTGTGTTGGCGTGGATGAGAGAGTCCACAGGTGGAGAGTTGTTGCGGCCGGCTATCACCCGCTTTGCAACTAATTTCATTGCTTTACAAAGTCTCCTAAAGCATAAAGATGGTCTAAAACGCATGTTTAGGACAGACAGATGGATGCACAGCACTTTTGCAGGGACTTCTGATGGTAAAGAGGTAGAAGGGATCATCTGCAGCGCTAATTTCTGGGACCGAGTCTTCAAGCTGGTGCAAATCATTGAACCTCTTTATGAGGTTTTGAGGGTGGTTGATGGGGATAGGAGACCAAGCATAGGTTTGGTTTATGCAAAAATTGAAGCTGCAAAGAAAAAGATCCACGATGTGTCCCCTCGTTATGCACACTTGGTCTTAGACGTTGTTGAGGATCGGTGGGACCGACAAATGAGTCGGGATCTACATATGGCGGGTGAGAAAATTTTAGTTCAACTTGGTACTATATTTTTTTTAGTACAATCACACTAATTGATTTTATACCATAATTACAGCTTACTATCTCCATCCTGCTTACCATTATGCGTTCGAGCTATCGTACGAGGATCACTTGATTGCCGCCTTTACACGGGTTGTTGAAAGACTGTCAAGGAGTCCATTGGATGCAGCAGATGCTATTGATCAGGCGAGCATTAATACAAGTACATCATGTTTATGTCAATTAATCAATTGCAGCTTTTTCTAATGGACTTCATTGCGGCAGATGAAGAGCTTTAGAGAAGGGGTGGGGAGTTTTGCAGAGCCATCCGCTATTGCTGGTCGGGACCGCATTGATGGCGGTACTGTGCTTTACCTTTTATAATTACATATTAGTAAACTCAACGATTGACTAATGAGTGCAACAATATTTTTTTTACAGCTGATTGGTGGTTCAACTTTGGGCATTCGACACCCATATTGAGAAAAATTGCAGTAAAGATCTTGTCCCA
Organism: Colocasia esculenta; assembly: GCA_014218235.1. Classification (NCBI taxonomy): domain Eukaryota; kingdom Viridiplantae; phylum Streptophyta; class Magnoliopsida; order Alismatales; family Araceae; genus Colocasia; species Colocasia esculenta. The sequence goes on from CM024760.1 coordinate 175,086,932, forward strand.
GACCTCCTCCTCAAGTGGGTGTGAGAGAAACTGGAGCACCTTCGCATTGATACACACCAAAGTCCGGAACAGGTTGTCACATAGGCGGTTGGACAATTTGGTGTATGTGCATTATAACATGAGGTTGAGGGTGAAGCATTTAACAGAGGATCCAAAGAGGGGGGAGGTGGAGGATGATCCGGTTGACATTGGGTTTCTACGAGATGATGAAGACCCAATGGTTGCATGGGTTGCACGAGCGACCACAGAGCGGGGAGAGTTCGAGTTAGATGAGGAGGCAGATGATCCGGAAGATCCACCACGGCCAAACACATTTTTAGCTAAGGCTATCGAAGCTGCAGAAGCGGAGGAGGGGGGTGATGGAGATGTGGGAGGGGGCGGCCAACCACATTCTAGTCAATTTCGGGCCGAAGAAGAAGATGAGGTAGATCTTCTTGGCGAATTATCAATTGGGCCAAGAGGTGAGACAGTAGTTCTAATTTGTTAAACATGTTCATTCTTTGTTTTGTCATTGTCTGTTGTATAATTTGTGATGTTGGGACTATTGCAGGTGGTGCAATTGTTGATGATGATGCAGAGTTTGAAAGATTGATGAATTTAGGCCCGTCAGCCCACTCAGAGTTTATGAGAGAAGCACAAGCAATTGTTTCCGCAGAACCAAGAAGGAAGGGATCACATAAGGAACCTGCTGCTCTCTCCCAAGCTGCAAAAGGAAAGGCGGTGGCGACATCCCAACCAAAGAAAGGAAAGGGGAAGGACATAGGTCCAGCAGGTGGCCCAGCCAAAGGCATTGTCATTACAGAGCCAACCGCCCCAGCACAAAAGAAAAAGAGTTGGTTACCCTGGGGATCCAAGAAAGGGAAAAAATTGGCTGCCCCTTCTGTAGATCCACTTGACATTGCAGATTTAGAAACATTGGATCCAAATGCAGAGGAAACACCTCCAGAGGATTCGCCACGATTACCCAGCAGCCGCTCCCATGACTCCATGACAACTGGTTCACCGGGTGGGTCTGTAGGGGGAGGTGATGGAGATGGGGGAGGGGGCGATGGTAATGTTGGAGAAGGGGGAGGGGGCGGGGGTAATGATGGAGATGGGGGAGCATTCACAGCGGAGGAGCATCATGGCGGCCCAGTGAAGTACAATAGAAGGCGAAGGGTTAGGGGAGGTGGTCGTGCAGAAGGTGCAGCAGTGGATAGTGATAGCTATAACACTATGATGTCTGATTTTGAAAGAATGAGTACAAATGAGTCTGTGGGATCCTATGGATATGGGGGACATAGTTATCAGCCAGAGTCCGACACAGGCTACTCTAGTGGCTATAGTGGCTATAGTGGGTACGCCACCACAGGCTACCCAGCACCATATTTTCATCCTCCTCCGTTTGTTCATGTTCATGTTCCTATTCCTGTTCCTATTCAGCAGATTGATGCTTCTGCAGAGGATGTGCAAATGGCGAGTTTGAGGATAGTCCGTCCTGGATGCGAGGTGTGGGACCACTTTGTGAGGGAGTTTCGGAGCAGATACAACACCATGATGACTTGGGATGAGTTCCGTTCATTTGTGTCTCGAACCAAAAGTTATCATCTTATTGGGGAGCTGCCCTCAGAGTCGGATGAGTCTGTCCAACCCCAGTGGGGTACATATGATCCATATCAGCAGGGATATTGGGGATACTAGACTCATTGTACTTTGTATTTGGATTTGAATTTCAGGTTTGTACTTTTTAGTTGATATGAGTCTCATTGTATTTTTCAATTGGAATTGAGTTTCATGTTTCACATTTCATGTTTATACTTTGAAGTTTGTTCTCAATTTCCAATACAATTGAATGAAAATGGATGTTTGTGTAGTATTACATGCCATAAATATCATCAGTTATACATGATGTTCTTCACAAGAGGTTGTAAACATAGAAACAACCAAAAAATATCAAAACCATGCGAATCTGGCCAAACTGGGGCTTCAACCATGACTGCCCAACAGTTTCCAGGCGAATCGGATCGATTCGCCCCGATTCGGGCCGAATCGGAGCGCATCAGGGCGAGCCCGATTCGCCCCGAATCGGCGCACCAGCAAAGTAACCCACATCACTGCTACAAGGTGACATGATTCCTAGTTGTACAAGTGTACCCTATAACTTTTGACTTCCTCTAGGGCATCCACACAAGTATTCCCCTCACGTGTAAGGTCCCACAACTTTCAAGTGGAACTCCCAAATGTGTGTACTGAACTACAAGCCTCATGTCTTGTTCTTAACAGACTTTGGCTGAATTGCATTTGGTGATTTCTCCATGGTGAACACAGTGAGTGGATTGGTGAGAGGCCTTCCACAAGCATTAATGGTTTCATGGACCCATGTTGCAGGAGGAGTAATGAAGGTAATTCAAGTTGAGATGGGTCATAAGGTTTAATATATGGAGAATGATTGAGGTGTGTTGGAGATGAATACTAACCAGTGGGATGTGCAAGTTGGGTCTTCCTACTTCCATTCCTGTCTCTAGGTCATGATCTGTGGAAAGTGTGCAAGAAAAGAGAGAGGATGAATGCTAGGGTGTTACTCTTTTTGCCACCATATTTCTTACACTCTTCGCATCTCATTTTAAATAATGAAACAATAATGAACACACACACACACTACCATCAAGCTATGCTATGAACAGTGGCAATGTGTTACAAAAAAGGAAAAACAAAAGACACTGTCAATTCTTATACCATCAAGCTATGCTATGAACAGTGGCAATGTCTTACAAAAAGGGAAAAACAAAAAACTCTGTCAATATGTGTAAAAAAGAGGAAGTTCAAATGTACTCTCAAGACATGAGATTCCATATGCTCCTAGAAAATCCAACTTGAGAGGTTAGATTTATCATCTTGGCATTCAAATCGTGATTGGGGGTATAACCTCAATTATTCGACATACTCATCGATATTTTTTATAGTTCCGGGAAGTGAAGGACATATATCAAAATTCGACGATACATGTACCTAAAGAAAAAGAAATCAAACCCTAGTATCAAGATACAAACAAGATCTAAATAAAAGATAATCCCCAAGAATCCAAAACTTTTTCATCTTGATCCGAATCTCCCCCAACCCATCTCCTTTCTCCCCCACGGGCCTATCTATTCCCAAGCTTGTTGCTCACTGCCGACAGATTTGTCCCCCCATGTCCAGAATGAGATCACCCACACAAGATGGAAGCTTGGGTCCCCCAAGTGAACACACTAGGTCCCCCCTCCCCCCCCCATCCCCATCTATGTTTGTGTTCCTCACTGTAGAGATGAGAAAGATACCCCTCCCCTTCCAATCTGATCCATCCCACAAAACTACTGTGTGCTCCCTACAGCAATTAATGGAGTCTTAAAGATGTTCTTGGCATTTGCAGCGTCGGCGGATCCAAATCCTCCTTACCCACCTTGAGGAGTGGACAGTGAAACTCCCAAACCCTTGTGGTGGTGATGAAATGGATCTCATATACGGGAAGGGCATCATCCTACTGTTCTTAGGAAGGATGCCCTTCATGGGTCTTTGGGAAAGGGCATCATCCTACTGTTCCCAACCCTTCATGGGTCTTTGTCCACATCCCTGATGAGGATGGAGAGCTGATCATGGGTGGGTTGTCAATCTTGCCCATGATTCTCATGTCAATTTTGTGAGTGCACATTATTGTAGAGTAGTTATGATGATCTTTGATTTGATAAGATACAGTTGTCCTGATATATTTGTTTAAAAGAAAGGGGGGAAAAAACATCTTACTGGTTGGATTCTTCTCAATAGTGTGTGGGGAATATACACTTTATAATTTTACAAACCAATTCATTGTGGGATGCTGAGGACTATGGTGATCTAAAAGGCTGCACAATCAAATCTCAAGAGAGAGACACTAAAGATCTTAATGACAAAGATATGAGTCAGAAAAAATTGTCCTTTTTTATCAGCCAGATGCTATGGCAAAAGAGCTATGTTAGCTAGTCTAGATTCTTCTTTCTTTTTGCCAACAGAACCATTGGATGACTAGGGTCATGATCATCTAAAGGCAGTGTAATCAAACCTCATAGAGGCACCCAGTTTAGGGTTTAGGTTTTAGAAAAAAAAAAAAAAAAAGATGAAGAAACATGGGTTCCAAAGGAAATCATTTTTTTTTCATAGGTTGTTATCATCTCTGAATATTTGTCCTTTCAAAAAATATATATACTTGAAGTCGTATTAATGAATCAATAACATCCTCATCAGTCATAAACTTTGCCAAAAAATTCTCTTGCATTGAGAAGTCTTGTCATCCTCACATAAAACAGTACAAAAAAACTACAAGATGCCCATGATCCTGTGAAGGGATGATCCCATAGTATACACTAGGCCAGTCCCTAGACAGTTCTAAGAAGATCTCCTCTTAATTCTTCCCAATCCTCACAGTATGCTCATCTTGGATGAGATGGAGAAGGCCACCGACGTTGTGCATGGGGACAAAAGGGGATGGTCATAGAGAGAGAGAGGGGGGGGGGGTGGGTCACTCTCAAATAGATATCCCTTCCATCTAACCTTTGAAATCATATAACAATGGGGAAAAAATAAAAATAAGAAGGAACAGTACTGAGAGAGTGCAGTACTGTGTATGGTTGTGGTTGCTCAGCATATCTCCCCTTGTTCTTGATAGAAAGTTGCTTAGCATATACTCCCATGTGTGGTAAGTGCATGAGATATTTGATGAGATGAGCATTTGAAAAACTTGCCCTTGTCAGATGGCAATTTGCCAACCTGCATATGGTTCATGGAAACCCATGTGCAAATTTCAAAAGTATGTCCCAACTCTTTTGGTGGGCAGGGACAAGGAGGTGAACCCATGTTTAAGGATATGTCAATGCACTGCTAGGTAGATCTTTGCATGGATGAAAATTGAAGGTGGCAGTGGGCAGGAGTAGGTGGGGTTAATGCTTTTATTGCTTAGATATGAGTTGGAAGGAATTTGACTTGAACAGTTGAACACTATCTAGCTTGGTGTGGGGTCCTCTTTTTTGTTGAGACTTAATGTAGATAGCCTTTCATATAGGACTATGAATAAACCCAAAAGGTACTATACCAATTAGAAGAATCCCCTAGAAAAACAAATATTTGGTTAATCAATGCCCAAACTTGAACTAACTCTCCTTATAATTGTGAAGTCCTAATCAATATGCTCAACTAAGTGAGCTACCTATTAGAAAGAGGACAGATCCAACTACACACATCCAATCCCCATTATGTCCAACCTCAACATGACACTAGTTGATGTTCACAATCACATTTGCATGTGGGAGAACCACCTAAAATGCCCACATTACAAGGCTCACACATAATGGAATGGAACAACCCACCATTACCACCCTCTTAAAAGCGAAGCCAAACAACACCATCACACCACCCTCTTATAAAAACTAAGACAACTGCATAGACATTGTAGACTCACCCTCAATGTTAACCCTCACCATGTCTTTTGTCACCAAAAGTGTTGTGTAGTCATAATACTCTATTGTCATGTCGCCTTCATATATATGCCTATGTACGTACATACACCTAACACATGAGCCGGGCCCTAAACCCTAATTAAGCCACGTCCGACTCGACTGACCATTGGACTGATTCCCTTATCTAGAGACAAGTATCTTCGGAGGTGCCAAAACACATCACATGATTGAGAAATTCTTAGTTACCGATGTGTTCATGTCCAAATCAAGGTAATAATGTCATATTCTTCTTATCATTCAACATTAACTTTGTCAATAATGAGTTAGAAAATTTCATGTTTAGACCTCTTTTTGAAAAGAAATGTTAAGGTGCCAAGTTTTAAGATTAATAACTCTTTTTACAGTTTTAATGGTGAGAAAAATATTTGTTAACTTAACTATGATAGAATAAACTACATATTATAAAATTAGTCTTTAACCCTCGAGAAACAGAGAAAGATTGCAGGTAGGATATAGAGAGAGGGATTATAACTTAAATTTTACTACATATTGTATAAAAATCTATTTTTTTCCCAACTTGTGCACATCAGATTTTTTTTCATTAGATTGACTCGTCTACCTTAAAGCCTTTGAAGACAACAAGGAGAGAGTGCTTTAATACTATTAAGGGCTAATCCTAATATTCTCGTCCATTTCTCACATAATTTAGGTTGATCTTAGATTTAATTCTATCACTTAAATCATCATGTAAAATTAACTAAAAGTGCAGAGGCCATATACGGTGTCGGAATTATTTACATGAAACTTTCAAACTCAAAATTTTAAGATAATAAGTAGACATAATACTCTCTTGATGTAAGTATATATATTTTATGTTAATTTCATTTATAATTTTTGCCTCCCATGTTAGTGTGTGATAGGAAGGGGACACAGTACTGCTGGCATGGAAGGGCCAAGGGTTGTGGTTGAGATGTCTTAATCTGCCAGCCTAGCCCTAGCCTCCTCCTCCTCCTCATCTTCCAGCTATGCATTGTTTGTTTCACATATGTTTCTTTTAATTTGATGTTAAAGCACCACAAAACAGTACTGTATATAAGAACATCCCATATCTCATTTATGCAAAACATCTTGTAAAGTTTTGCACAACATTAGTTTACCATAAAACAAACAGGTGATGCTGTCTAAACTCTAAACTCTGTTGCTAGCTAGCTGACCAGGGTTTGATTGCATTTCTTTGTTTGACAAAGTAGAAACTCTCATACCATATGTTATTAATAATACATTTTTTTATAAGTAACTTTGATTGACCATAATTTTGTGTAGAATCTAATCAATGTTACATGATCTAGTTAATATGATCCCACACCCAACTTCAGATCAAAGTATTATGACCCATATTTCATCTAAATCAAAAGAGACTAAGCCAAGTCAGATCTCAAAGGATAAACCAACTTAGCTTTAAACTGGTTTGATCAAATTTTCTTACCTGAATCCAACCCATGATTAAACCTTAGATCGAGATATTTTGGCTTAAATTTGCCCCCAAACATTATAATTTTGAAGAAATATTTATTATTTGTCATGCACGTCGTCATCTAATTGGATATGATATGACACAACCCTCCAAATCTGCCACCATTAGTCGCCACTAATTATCACTTAGTCTCTTTCAATGGTTCTAATTAGTCAAACTAAGTCATACTCTCTTATATTAAAAAAAGATCCAACTTATGCCAAGCACACTATTATATAGTTGGTGTGTATGAAAAATATTTATACTCATCTTGTAATAATATTGACGCGAATTGTAAAAGAGTAATTTTATTAGTTGAGAGTAACCAACAAAACTCTTCTCTCTCTCTCTTTCAATCAATAAAATTATTTATTTTACAATTCACATCAACATCAAAAAGATCCAACTTATGTCAAAGCCGCAATCACACTGTTATATATTTGGTGCCTAATGCCTATAAAGAATATGTATTGCAAGACCCATCTAGTAATAATGTTGAGATGGATTTCAAAAGAGTAATCTTATTGACTCTGACAAGATTATTTTCTCTTTTTTTTTCAATTAATAAGATTGTTTCTCTTACTATACACATCAATATTATTATAATATAAATCTTGCAACAAATATTTCTACTGGAGAGGTGATAAAAGTTGGAAAAAAAGATATATAAAAGTTATGTATTGTCATGTAGTGTCGTTTTCTCTCTCTCTCTCTCATATTTATTTTTTAAATCTTCATATGAACCAAAGTCATATAAAAGCTTATGATGATGTCATATTTATCGCTTAAAATTAATTGCACACGGATGATACCTGCCCTGATGACGTTGGATTGGGTGAGCCTATTTATTACCAAAAAATAAAGACGAGGCGACCGTGCGTACAGTCGACAAACCATTGTCGCACGGTCCCAACGAGTCACGACCAGCCACGTGTCGCAGAAGACGACAGAAACTCCTCTGTCGGTGCCGGGCCCCGCGGCGTTGCTAGCTGACGTGGCCGCGCGCCGTTCGCTGGCGGGCTTATCCGTCTACGTGCGGCGAACAATTCTCGAGTCGTCAAGGTCGGGGAGACCGGCGACAAGAAGCCTGAGCCGTCTGATCGCGATGTGACGGATTTGGACGGAGCCACGTGTGCGGGTCCTCCGGGGTGTGGGGCGGTGTCGTCCAAGCGTTTGAAAAGCTCGGTGGACCCGTGGACGAGGTCCACGGTTGATGGGAGCAAAAAGAGCTCGAATTAGAAGAGGAGATGATCTCCACCGTCCGTGGATCGTGATCTAATCCACTGGAACGGCCCATATAGGTTCGTGCCAGCTTCGATAAGTAAGGTATCATGAGATGGGCTTAGAGTAATATCAGATTGGGGGGGTGGGGGGTGGGGTTGTTAACTCAGAACTTAAACCCTCGGCCTTTGATAAACACATTTTGTTGTTGTGGTAGAATAACTAATGAGAAATACTTGTTATCCGGCGTCCGAGTAACAAGTCGACCTGAAATAGTAACACGGCTGACTTAATTGGTCGGCTACGGTGTGGACCCATGAAACCGCGGCGTGCGACCCACGCGGCCAACCAATAAAATCGGCCGCATTGCCATTCCACATCATGTTAGTTACTTGGGCGCCCGAATAATTAACATTTCTCATAACTAATTTAATAAAATATTAGAAATAGTTATAAGACTCTAATCTCTACATATTTAGATGTGCTCAAAATACTTGAATATAAATATTTGAATATATAATTTCTCATAAAAATGTGTGAATCTCACATAAATAGATGATGATTTGTACATGATCTGTCTAAATGGTTCTTTGGAAATCGAGAGTGAGAAATTATTTGTGCTCTTTTGATTTATCATCTCCGATATAAATGCTTGGAATCTATTGAGCGCTATATGATCAAAGTGCATGTGTTGGAGTGAACAGTAACTATCTATGTCAATACATATGATCAAATATTACGCTACTCGTTTTTTTTATAAAACTGAAATGTTTCAATTGATTTGACACTACAGACCAGTAGTGTATATATCCATAAAAAATTTTAGTAATGTCTAACCATAAGCGTAGGCCACATATATATATGTGCATTAATCTGCCTCTCCTTTAACTCAATTCATGACATGCTTCTCAGATCTCAAGTCACATTGGCATCAATATATATGTAGCCTCATATAAAGCATTTTGTCAATGTTATTTCTCACAAGAAATGTCCAAGAACAGTACTAGTCTTTCACTAGAGAGTATGATCATTGTTAAAAGCACTCTTATAGCAATTTTAGATGTTTCAAGTAATATATATATAGTTTTTGTCCCCCTATTCGTTGCCAACTAATTTGAAGTTGGATTAATTTCTAATAGGCCTAGGTATCAAAACTTCTCCATACATACTACTTAATATGATAGTTCTCCTATCTCCCTTCTTATTCTACCTCCTTCACCTAACAAGAAAGCTATATATATATTTACATAATCTTACTTTAAATCCTTACGGATTTGTCCCTCCCGAGGATCAAATCTTAAACTTCTCACATGTGGTGGTACAAAGCTTCCAACCACTGACTACTTCGAGCATCTTTGATAAAGAGGTAAGAAGGGCAGATAAGGCCTTATCAACTTGGTTAGGCCTCAAAGCCACACGGGGCGGGATTTCTTCGTTATCAAAAAAAATTTGATTAGGCCTAATTAATTGTTTTAAAAATATAGTTAAGCTAAAGTTTTCTTATCTCTAATAAGAGGAAAACAAACTTTCTACAAGTACTAGGCGAGCGATATTATCTGACCCAAATATACATGGGTAAAACTCGTGTTATTAAAATAATCGTCGAATTAATCTCATCTAGTCTAACATTGGCGACAACTCAACATGCACATGAAGTATTAATTCTTCTCTAATAAATCTCCTATCCATCCGGATACCTTAATTATATATCTCTCCCCCCTCCCTTCCTTAACCCACATAACCAAACCTTCGATACATAGTACTACCCGTCTTATTCTAGATCATGTGCTCAATGTCGCCACATGACAGGCCCTACATATGAATGATTTCGATTTCAACATGAGATGAGGGGCGGGGTTCTCTATGTCCCCCACAGTGTGGCTGTGTCATGGGATTTATTTGTAAGCTGTATACATATGCTTTTCATATAACATCGCATAATTTGAGAAGGGAAGCAGGTATATATTAATTGTCTTTTTCTTCTTTTTTGCCTGTTCATATGTGGTAAGTGGATAATTGCACCATTTAATTAGTTTTTGAAATTAATGGATTCTTTCAAGTTGACAAGCATAATTGGTAATTACAGCAGATGGGTTCTTGTGGCCATATTCCCTTAGCTAGGAGACATGATTAATCAAGTGTAAAGACTTAAGAGGTAGATCCAATGGAAAGTTTGAACATGTGAGGGGGAGGAAGTAGTAGGGGGAGTAGTAGAAGAAGAAGGAGAAGAAGAGAGGCCATTCAAAAGGGAGAGGTGGGCCGGCCGGAGTAGTAAGAGACGAAGTTGGAGGTTCATAAAAGGGATGGGGTGGGGGGACTTGATTCGTCGGCGGCGGGTGAGGCGGACCCTTACCGGAAGGCGTCGGCACCGCCAGCTGGACGACCTCTTTCCCCCCGGCCGAAGCTGTCATGGCCTTCCCCGTCCCCACCCCCTTCAATGCTTGCCCCTTTCCCCCACAACTCCACTTTCTCTCTCTCACACACACACTATCTATCGCGCTCTCTCTCTGCCTGTGTATGGGACAGTTAGGTTCTCTCTCTCTCTCTCTCTCTCTCCATGTAGGGACTGCTTAGTGGGATCCTCTCTCTAGCTCCATCTCTGTGTAGGGACAGCTAGGTTCTCTCTCTCTCTCTGCGTGTAGGGACAGCTTAATAGGATTCTCTCTCTAGCTCCATCTCTTTCTCTCACTCAATCTCTCTCTCTCTCTCTCTCTGCGTGTGTAGGCTTAATAGTTAATAGGATTCTCTCTCTAATTCTCCCCAACGATCTACCGCTCTCTCTCTCTCTCTGTGTATGGACAGCTTAGTAGGACTCTCTCTCTCTGGTTCGCCCTCTCTCTCTCAAGATCTCTCTCTCTCTCTCTCTGTATGGACAGCTAGCTAGCTTATAATTAGAATAATTCTCTCTCTCTATCTCATGCTGTCTCTCTCTCTCTCTCTTACATGGTGGTGGCAAAGCCTTATAAAAGCCCACTAGGTCTCTCCCTCCACTCCAACCCAAACGGGGAACACACACACCCTCTCTACTCCAACAGCGAGTAATAGTAGTACTGTTAGAAACACTGCCTGCAGGCTACCCCCCACAAACTTTTCTCCAATGGCCACGGCCAGTTACCACCCGGCCCTCCTCCTCCTCCTCCTCGGCCTCCTCTCGGCCGCCGCCGCCCGCCCGGCCACCTTCCAGCAGGACTTCCGCATCACCTGGTCTGACAGCCACATCCGCGAGCTCCAGGGCGGCAACGGCATCCAGCTCGTCCTCGACCAGTCCTCCGGTATACTACACGTACACACACACGACACACACTTTGACAGTAGTGTACCTGTGATCTCAGTCAGCTCCCATCCATGGCGTTAGTTAAATTTGCCTCCGGCTTCTTCGTCTACTGACCACCAGACCTCTCTCTCTCTCTCTCTCTCTCTCTCTCTCTCTCTCTCTCTCTCTCTCTCTCTCTCTTATAGGATGTGGGTTCGCGTCCAAGAGCCAGTACCTGTTCGGGAGGGTGAGCATGAAGATAAAGCTCATCCCGGGGGACTCTGCCGGCACCGTCACCGCTTTCTATGTAAGCTAGCTAGCTAGCAGAGCTGATCAGCTGAGATCTCATGTGGGGTTTTGGATCCGTCGTTACTTAATTTTCTTGGGGTGGCAGATGAACTCGGACACGGACACCATTAGGGACGAGCTGGACTTCGAGTTCCTGGGCAACCGGAGCGGGCAGCCCTACACGGTGCAGACGAACGTGTACGCGAGGGGCAAGGGCGACAGGGAGCAGCGGGTCAACCTCTGGTTCGACCCCTCCACCGACTTCCACACCTATGAGATCTCCTGGAACCACTTCCGCGTCTTGTAAGTAGTAGCTCTCTCTCTCTCACTCTACTGCTTTATCTCTCTCTCTCTCACGGACACACGCACTTTCTCCACCTCCTCCTCCTCTCTCCAACACTTACCACCTCTATGAGATGTAGTGGAACCACCACGTCGGGTGACTCTCTCTCTCTCTCTCTCTCTCTAACATAATGTACATGCACACTTTCTCCTTTCTCCAACACTTCCACCTCTATGATCTCTCTCTCTCTCTCCGCATGTCCAAATAATCTCTCTCACCTTAAAAGAGTAAACCCTATGTGACATCTCTCACTATCTTCTTCTTCTTCTCTCTCTCTCTCTACCCCACATGTCATACTAATATCGATCTCTCACCCAGAAAAGTAACCCCCGCCAGCCGATTTCCTTCAACTCCCCGGTTCCCACATTCACATATATATGCGTTAATGCAAATGTATTTAACTGAACAATATACATGCATATTAACTAAACACGACATTAATTAACTACATGAAGGTGATATGCGATGCCATGTTATAAGTGGGAGAGGTGAGAAACCATCTGAATCCCTTGTGTATATCCTCTGATCTCTCACATGCCAAAAAAGGTTCTCTCTCTCTCTCTCTCTACTGAGCTTGGACTGGACCCCAGCTGGTTGCATGTCCCTGTTGGGGACTTCAACACACATACCTCTGCATGAAGCCAAAGTGAACTTCTCAACAAGTCTACCATGGTCCCTGGGTTTGTACCCTCAAATTAAGGCACTGGAAGTGGCAGACCATGACCATCATCTAGTAGACTAGTATACATGCATGTGGCTGCACCTCCACACATCCTTCTCATATTTTTTTAACTTGAGAAAAAATTATGTATTTGTATATTACATTTTAAATATAATATAATTAGATAATAATTTATGTGACACTTTTCATATGAGTAGTGATAAAGTAATAATTTAATTATTAGATATCACATAAATTTATTACCTAATTTTATTACACTTACTTAAGTACAATATAAAAATATAATAAATTTTTCTCTCTAAACTGAAAACTTCACAATCCCAGAATTCTAGTACCAAATAACCAGAGGAGAGAGGGGGGTAGAGAGGCAGAGGCAATCAATTTAACAGAGAGGGAGCATGTACATGTGGAAGTAACATCACACAGCTCAACCACATTCATTTAAACACTCTCGTACACCACAGTCAACATCATTCCAGAGTTTTGTGTACGGATACAAATTATTGTAACATTGTTTACTGTCCTTGGCCTGCTCAATTGTGTCAAGTTTTATTCACATGTATATGGAAGCCCTCATGTGAAACTATAAGATGCATAGATTCAAGCTTCTTTAAATGATATATATATTATATATATATATATATATATATAACACGTAAATTTAGCACATAGATTGAGAACCAAAGCAAACGCACATCAGTTACTTTACCAATATGTAAGTTCTCCTGTCCCCACCCCACTCTATAACTATGAGTCAAGTGGTTGATATGTACAATGTGTCGTCACATCAACTAGATTACAATATAGTTTCCATTAATTGCATGTCACCTTTTAATTAATCTTCCGCAAACTAATTTACCCTAGTACATGCATGGCTTAATATCAAAGTTTTTTCACCCTTTTTAACTCGTTGGGCCGGGTTAAGATCGAGCAGTAAAGTTAGGACAGAGCCAGGCCTTATGTCGACTGCTCTTGCAGTTTCTTGTTTCACCACCATGACCCACACTGTCATCAGTAAGTACCTACATACAGACATAGTACTTCTGAGCTGAGATCTCATCACCATCACAGACCAACCCACACACATATAGAGAAGGGCGCAGCTACATCTCTCTCTCTCTCTCTCTCTTCCCACATATATTATTTTTCACTTTCGAAAAATGTTATATTCCTAACTAGCGTGACGAGGAGGGCGATGCGGTACCCGATGTATTAATACATCTTTTTTTTACCTTCAAATAATACATATAAATAGTCATTTAATACACAACTATTTATTTTAGCACATACAAATAATATTTGTATATATAAATAGTATAAGAATGCACACAAATAATTTATTGTGTACATTCTTATATTATTAATATATATTATTATGTTATTTGTGGTGTTAAAATAAATATTTGTGTGTACTAAACGAGTATTTGAATATATTATTTTAGAGTTAAAAAAAATAAAAATAAAAAATATATTAATGTACCGAAAATAGTGTCCCTCACATGACGTTTTGTAGAAGAATAAGGCCCATCCACATCAAACTATTCTCCGGACTAATATAACATTACTCTTAGCTTTTAATCTCTATAATCTTATTCGATTGGTTCTTAGTCTCCACAATGAGACTAAACTTTCCTAAAAGTAGCTAGGTCGCCGAACCTTTTGCGTGCAATATAAGAATTTACTTCTCAGGTCAGAAGAACCTAGTTCTAAGAACTTTTATATCTAGAGATAAACAGGCAAGCTTTGGCCACTAAAAGCTAATAAAAGATCAAAAAGAACACTGAAAACCAAAAACCATACTGTTCACCGTGGTGGCCCACACTGATCTGTTTAAGTACCTACGTGTATATATATAGAAGAAAGAGAAATGCTAACACAAATATTCTGTTAGTACACATAAATATTCTATTAGTGCACACAAATAGTAGCTATTTACAAATAGTGCACTAACAAAATATTTGTGTGCACTAATGTGTCATTTGTGTGTACTAACAGAATATTTGTGTGCATTATTCTAAGATTTAAAAATAAAAAAATAAAACAAAATGATACATTTAATGCACCTGGGGCCGCCCCCTCCACTCGGCACGCGGTGGAGGGGCCGGCCCCTTTCATGCGCACCTATGCTCCCGGCTCAGCCGGGAGCATAGCATTACTCATAGAAGAAATACTAAGTATGTCACACCCACTAGGAGTGTGTCATTTATCTCTTGGGGGATTATAATATCTTCCTCATCCTATTTTTTTAACTCAAAAGATAAATGACACCTTTTAGTGAGTTTGTATAATTAATGAATCATTAGTAAACACTAAATATTTCTCTCTCTCTCTTATTAATATATAGTACTTCTGAAACGCATCTGATCCACTATTACAATTTACAAACCTCCCCACCCACACACACAAATGTGCACAGCCACCCAAGTACTTTAATTTTGCCTCCCTCTCTTTTATTTATATATATATATATAGTTGTTTCACCGTGATGCATGCATGACCCACGCTGACTGAGTAGAGATACTTGCACAGTACATACCTCGATCGGAGTAACTGAGACTCTCTCTCTCTCTCTCTCTCTCTCCATATATGCAGCTGTTTCACCATGACGGATGCATGCATGGCCCATGCACGCTGTCCTGTGTACTATACACATGAGTACTTACCTGATCTGAGTAATTACTGAGATGATCTGCGCATGGGCAAATGCCCATATGCGGTGATGGTGCGTAAACGTTTCCTGCAGGTTCTCCGTGGACGGCGTGCCCATCAGGGAGTACAAGAACAACGAGGCCCACGGGGTGCCCTTCCCCAAGTCCCAGCCCATGGGCGTCTACTCCACCCTCTGGGAGGCCGACGACTGGGCCACCAGGGGCGGCATCGAAAAGATCGACTGGAAGAAGGCCCCCTTCTACGCCTACTACAAGGACTTCGACATCGAGGGCTGCGCCGTCCCCGGCCCCGGCGCCGCCTGCGCCTCCAACCCCGCCAACTGGTGGGAGGGCCCGGCCTACCGTCAGCTCACCGCCGAGCAGTCCCGCCGCTACCGCTGGGTCCGCACCAACCACCTCATCTACGACTACTGCACCGACCGGTCCCGCTACCCTGTGCCCCCTCCGGAGTGCGCCTTGGGCGTCTGAACTCTGAAGGCCGGATACGGCCGTCCGCCGCCGTACGTCAGCTCGCCGGTACTCTTTACTTTTTCATGATTGGACGTCGAGATCAGCTCCAATAAAAATGTAATCTGTGTGTACGTACTTCTTGTTGTGGGGAGAGGGGGTTCATGCATGTTCATATGATCATATCACATGATCTGGGAATAATAAAAGGGAAGGAAATTAAGGGAGGGAGGTGTTTGAGTAGTACTTGTGAGTGTTAATTTGGTCGAGAAAAAACGAAGGTGGTCATGCATGCAGACATATGCATGGGCTGTGGGAGTGGTGTGGTTGGGTCTCCTGTGCTTAATTTTGTCTCTCTTGGTGGGTGTTCACCATATATATATATGTACACAGTGGGGTATCTGATCAGTGTAAGGAAGAGAGAAGAGAGATGATGCAGTGTACTGGTGCTACTGACAGGAGCCCACAGTACCCCCTCAAGTTTGTTGCTAAGAGGCTTTAATTTTTGCTAAAGAGATGAATGCTATATATATAATATATCTTTGTTCTTCCCCTTTTTCCTTTTTGCATTCCCCATTTGGATGTTCTTAGCATATATAAGTTAATGGGCCGGCACACTTCTAGTGAAGTTATATTATATCAATATGTAGTTAGGAATGGGAATTTTGCAACTGCATGCCCATGTAAGGTATCATCTCTAGAAATTCTCTCTTGTTTAATCTATGATCATAAAATAATCAATCTTGATCACAAAGTAAATCACATATGCAAAATTAAACCAAATTACTTGTGAACTGACCAACCCCATAATTAATGTCATCAGATTTCACATATATATTCCATCTCCACATGTACTTGCAATAAGGGGGGTGTAAGAGGGAATTCAGTAGATCTTACAAGGATGGGCATGCATGTAGTGAGGACCCGGTCCACTCACATGATATAAATCAAGGCAGCTGGCAACTGTCAAATCGGTTACCATTCAATCGGTGGACAGGAGGCATCCACATCTCCGGAAGGGAGAGACAGGACCAGCAAAGTTGATAATTAATAAATTTATATTATCTAATTGGAGAAGGAAAAGAAAACAAAAAGATTTGTTTGCACACGAGATTTTTTACCAGACTGGATTTGTAATAAATATTTCTCACCAAAGTTATGTTACAATGTGCGTTATTGAAGTAGCGTAAGATCCATCCACTTATGTTTAGAACGGATACAAAGAATTTCTCTGGACGAAAGATATGTGCATCTGTGCTGCAAAGGATGTGAGATTATTTGATGTGACATATAGTATTAATACAAGACAATACAAATTTTCTTAACAGCAGTAAATGAAATAACTTAATATGGTAAATAGTAATAATTAATTGTTTTTCACAAACTTTCTGATGTTGTAGATGCCTAGTCGCAACGACTATGTCAATGACAAGTTTTTGAAAGAATTTGGAATTAAAGTTCTAGCGAGTACCACGATTGAAGCACGTGTACTTCAAGCACCAATGGTAAGTTAGGCATACGAGTACCGTCGGGTCTTCAGAATGCATAGATAATGATGACTATTGGTCCATTGCAGCTGAAATATCATGAGACTGGCCATGAGAAGCAATGTCAACTAAGTGTTTGCCAATGGAGCATGATTAGAAAGGTGATCTTAAAGTTTTGAATTCTATGTTCATTGCTTAGTGCCACATGTTTCTGTTGGTTTCACTTTTATCTTTATTCTTCATTTTGCATTTTCTTTCTTGGTTTACTTTGTCGTGTTAGTATTTTTTTTCGGTAAACATTTTTGTTGCTAAAAATGCTAGTTTTTAACGCCCCTTCCCTCGTTGCAACTGTCAAATTCTATGTTCGGTGTACTCTCTGTAGCTTTAAAGAGTCGTTTTTATATCTTGGAACTTGTCTTTGTTTTACTGATTGATAGAGGGTGGTCAATGGTGGGACGTTACGATATTGGGCGTGCTTGAATTTGTCGAGATTGAACATCAATGCGGTGGATGCATTTCGTCAAGATCTGCTTACCATGTGTCAAGACATTGGCATGGTATTGAAGATGAAGTTGAAATACCATATCGTAGGTATGTCAACATCCAATGAAGTTACCATATGTTCGGTGTACTCTCTTATATAATATCGTACTTCATTGGATGTTGAAATACCTACTGTAGAGGCTATTTTTAGCTCCTAAGCCCATAGGCCCATCAAGACCCAGCAACGCAAAATGGCTATGGCCCTCGCGCCACGTGTCCTCGGCTTCAGCCAACAGCTGCCGAACACGCTTCAGCTGTAAGCGCCCAACGGTCTCAGCGGTAGTTTCCGAACACCGCACCGGCTGCTCGAAAAGGATTTGTCCTTACCGAGCAGATCAGGCGGCTCCTGCTCGAGCCCGCAATCGCCAAGATGCCCGAGCACCGGGCACCGCACGGGCTCCACGCCCGAACACCTCAGGATCCAGAGAGTGGTCTCCGGACACCCTCACTCTGTTCGGTAGGGCCCCAGCCTACCGAACAGGTCCTGCTCAAGACGCACGTGGTCCCTTGGCATGCACTGCGCCCAGACACTGGTTACCAAACAGCAGGTCTAGCCTACCAAACAGGCAACCTGCTCGGTACCTGTCGCCAAGGAGCCTCCAAGCAGCTCTCCGTCTCTTGATGACGGTTACACCAACCCATCGTGCGCACCCCACGATCGTATGGTGCATTAACTGCAGGCCCCCTTAACGGGCGCCTCAACGCATAACTCCAGCCAACGGCGCGCCCTTTCGGGCACGATCAAGAGATGAAGCGTCCCTTCTCTTCAGCACTTTTCGCCATAAAAGGCTAGGTAACCTCCCTGTAGAGGTACGCGCTCTCGGACGCTCACACGCAGTCTCACAGACTCACACTCGCCCTTGCGATTTACACAGAGAACCCCCTTCCTTCAAGCCTCTCAGTCTCGTCTGACTTAGGCATCGGAGGGTTCTCCCCGGTTCTTCAACCGGCCCTCCTGATCCAGTTCTGGTCTTGCAGGCTTCCGTCCGCAACCGGCGTCATCTTCCCCATCTTCTTCAGTGGAGGCCCGTTGGCTTCGGCCCAAACGGGAAAACGCGACCACAGTTTGGCGCCGTCTGTGGGAACGACATCAGCCATGGCTCGCGGACGTTCCTCTCACCAGAACTACAGTAGCAGGCGACGAGGTCTCGACAGTCGCGCGCGGACTCGCGCGTCGGAGTCCCCCCTGTCGACGCCGCGCCGTCGCCCCACTGGTACACCCGGCGACAATCCTGCTACTGCAGTACCTGCGACCGCCCTGGAGATAGAAGAGCTCCGGCAGCAGATGCAACATCTGAAGGATCTGTCAGGGCCTCCAGGCCCAGTTGTCCAGACAACTGGCCCTGACAGCCCCCGCCACAGGAGCAACTAGCGGAATCGTCTCACCGACGGTCTCGTGCCCCTTCAGCGCGCAGAAGCGGCATGCAGAATCACCCCCGTTCGCACGCCGAACGCCAGTGCGACAGGCAAACTTACCCCGCCATGTCGCGGCGGTTCAGGCCCCCGGCGTTCCGACGCCGATCCAACGCCCACAGCGTCCAGGCGCGAGGGCTCAACTCCCGCCGGACCAGGAATTGGTCGGACGCCTCCGCGCGCGCTGACCTTGAGCGACGCATGGACGCGATGATCCAGAAGGCAGAAGGCAAACTCTTGGGGGCCGACGACCTGGACTTTGCTCCCCGTTCACCGCGGAGATCCTGGAAGCCTGGGTCTCTCCAAAACTGCCTCTACCTTCCATCTCGCCCTACGACGGCACCACTGATCCAGCGGACCACGTCCATAGGTTCGAGTCGCACATGGTGTTCCATGGAGCATCAAACGCGGCCAAATGTCGGTATTTACGACCACGCTGAAGGAGGCTGCGCGGGTATGTTCGAAGCCCTCCCCGCAGGCTCCATCTCTTCCTTCCACAAGTTGAAAAAGTCCTTCTCGGACAACTTCCTGGTCGGAAGGTCTCAGCCGCGCACCGCGACATCTCTTCTGGTCTGTCGGCAGAAGAAGACGAAGCACTCTGGAACTACGTCCAGCGGTTCCGGACAGAAGCACTTCGCATCCCGAGCCTCGACGTCTCTTTATACCAGGCCTCATCAGAGGCACTCGCGCGGCTTCCTTCAGAGGACGCTCGGGTCCAGCAAGTCTACCTCGCCGAGCTCCTCTCCACTGCCCAACGCCACGCTGCGTGTGGAGGAGAATCTAGCTGCCGGCCGAGCCAACCAGCGAACTCGCCCCGAAAAGGGAAGGACCTTATAAGGTCATTTGAGTTCTCGGAAGAGTTTCTACAAGCTGCCTATTTCGGCGGCAAAACTATATCGAGAACCTGACATGTAAAAGGCTATTATTTACAAAGCCTCTCTGCTTAGCGTCCTACTTCTCTCTTTGCTGTTCTATCGGTTTTATGTAGAGGACGAATGGTATAACCCCTGGCCACGAGCTCTTCAGCTCAGAAGACCAGCGCGCTACCGTCCTATGACAGAGGTGTTCGGTTCAACCCCAGGTTGACGAGCTCTTCACACGGCCCACGAGCCTCTAGACAACGACGAATTCCGATTCAGACAGAACACAACTAGAAAGAGGGGGGAAAAGGACAACGTAGTTAAAGAAGTCGGGCGAGCGGTACAACCCCTGGCACGAGCTCTTCGCTCAGAAGACCAGCGCGCTACCCGTCCTATGACAGAGGTGTTCGGTTCAACCCCAGGTTGACGAGCTCTTCAGCTCGACCTGCGCGGGAACCCACGAGCCTCTAGACACCAGCGGAACCACCTTGCCTACCGCCAGCTCGGGCAGCCACTCCCTCCAAAGCGACCTCCGACCCCGTTTACAAGCGCTTTCAGGAGGACGTCGCCTAATCGCGATCGAATGGTTGCTCCGTCGCAGGCATGAAGACATCTCCCCTCTCAAGTGCTCACGATCACATCCAAGCAGACTTGAGAGGGGTGGGGGGCAAGTGTAGAGGCTATTTTTAGCCTCCCAGCACATAGGGCCATCAAGACCCAGCAACGCAAAATGGCTATGGCCCTCGCGCCACGTGTCCTCGGCTTCAGCCAACCAGCTGCCGAACACGCTTCAGCTGTAAGCGCCAACGGTCTCAGCGTAGTTTCCGAAACCGCCCGGCTGCTCGAAAAGGATTTGTCCTTACCGAGCGATCAGGCGGCTCTGCTCGAGCCCGCAATCGCCAAGATGCCCGAGCACCGGGCACCGCACGGGCTCCACGCCCGAACACCTCCAGGATCCAGAGAGTGGTCTCGGACACCCCTCACTCTGTTCGGTCCAGGCCCCAGCCTACCGAATAGGTCCTGCTCAAGACGCCCCGTGGTCCCATTGGCATGCACTGCGCCAGACACTGGTTACCGAACAGCAGGTCTAGCCTACCAAACAGCAACCTGCTCGGTACCTGTCGCCAAGGAGCCTCCAAGCAGCTCTCCGTCTCTTGATGACGTTACAACAACTCCATCGTGCGCACCCCACGATCGTATGGTGCATTAATGCAGGCCCCCTTAACGGGCGCCTCAACGCATAACTCCCCGCCAACCGGCGCGCCCTTTCCGGGCACGATCAAGAGATGAAGCGTCCCTTCTCTTCAGCACTTTTCGCCCATAAAAGGCTCAGGTAACCTCCATGTAGAGGTACGCGCTCTCGGACGCTCCACGCGTTCTCAAGACTCACACTCGCCCTCGTGCGATTTACACACGAGAACCCCTTTCCTTCAAGCTCTCAAGTCTCGTTCTGACTTAGGCATCGGAGGGTTCTCCCGGTTCTTCAACCGGGCCCTCCTGATCCAGTTCTGGTCTTGCAGGCTTCCGTCCGCACGGCGTTCATCTTCTCCATCTTCTTCAGTGGAGGGCCCGTTTGGCTTCGGCCCAAACAGGAAAAACGCCACCACACCTACGATATGGTATTTCAACTTCATCTTCAATACCATGCAATGTCTTGCACATGGTAAGCAGATCTTGACGAAAGCATCCACCGCATTGATTCAATCTCGACAAATTCAAGCACGCCCAATATCGTAACGTCCCACCATTGACCACCCTCTATCAATCAGTAAAATAAAGACAAGTTTCAAGATATAAAAACGACTCTTTAAAGCTACAGAGAGTACACCGAACATAGAATTTGACAGTTGCAACGAGGGAAGGGGCGTAAAAACCAACATTTTTAGCAACAAAAGTGTTTACCGAAAAAAAAATACTAACACGACAAAGTAAACCAAGAAAGAAAATGCAAAATGAAGAACAAGGATAAAAGTGAAACCAACAGGAACATGTGGCACTAAGCAATGAACATAGAATTCAAAACTTTAAGATCACCTTTCTAATAATGCTCCATTGGCCAACACTTCGTTGACATTGCTTCTCATGGCCAGTCTCATGATATTTCAGCTGCAATAGACCAAATAGTCATCATTATCTATGCATTCTGAAGACCCGACGGTACTCGTATGCCTAAGAACTTACCATTGGTGCTTGAAGTACACGTGCTTCAATCGTGGTAAGCTCGCTATGAACTTTAATTCCAAATTCTTTCAAAAACTTGTCATTGACATAGTCGTTGCGACTAGGCATCTACACATCTAAGACAGTAGCCGTGAAGGAACATGGACTATGCATAATGTCGGGGTTGTCGAGGAATTACATAACTAGAATTACTGTATTACCTAAATATGTTTACTTGTGAAGACAGAACACACATGAACAATGCTCTGTTCCCGCTCTCGTGGACGCTTGCATGCCGCTTTCAGCATAGCCGTGACTTGCTGATGGTTCAAGTTCTTCGTGTATCTTTGCCCATCAACAATTTTACAAAACATGTTACACAAGAAATAGATTTACAGAAGATAATCAAACTCCAAAAATCTAAGAAGTAGTACGCATAAACTGAGATAGTTCTTGAAAAAAAAAAACTGCACTGCAACAACAACCTCCATGGGCAATATGTGGGTCTGCTATCACTCCCTGCCTGAAGACAGGGCCAATTGATGTACTTCAATTGAATACTGTACTTCATCCTAAAGTAGTCAACAACAGATACTCTTGAAGTTTCTTGATCACGAAGGTCAAACCTAACAAAAAAATTAAATGTTTTGTGATACTCAAAAAACACCACAAGCACAATGAGAATACAATCGATACCACTGCTATTGGGCATCTGACAGAGAAATATATATACTACTCATCTGTATATAAGTATGTGCATGTGTATACATATAGCACCTCCCACCTATATGTATCTATCCGCACATACATATAGATGAGAAGAAATTCATATGAATACTATTGGGTATCTGATAGATGAATAGATAAACTGCTTAAATGTGCTTCAGTAGATAATACATAAAATGGAGACATGCATAGCTAAGAGAGAGAGAGAGAGAGAGAGGGAGAAGAGAGAGAGTAATAATGGTTAATAAAATACATCAATTGATTCATGGGCAGAGGTTAAGCCACTGATGCGGTAGCGTCGTGATACTCCTGGTCAAGAGTCACCTCAACTTTACCCCTCTCAAGCCTTTTTTATCTGTCAGATTCAAAGGAACAAAGATAAGTTATAAGTTACATACTCAGTAGCCAAATAGTACACAGAAAAAGTTGGAAAGGCTGTTCCAAATAAGTTGGACGACTTGCAGCAAAAAACAAATATACACATGCATACCCTAACACGCTCAATATCACTTACTGGCTTTGACAAATCACGGACATTTAGGTACTGTGCAACAAACTGCACCACCGGCTGTGATTGATAAAAAGAGGTTGCTGAAACATCTGGCAATCAAATGTAGATGCAATAAGCAGCCAAGAAAAACAACCAAGGGAATGCTTCTATTTGCAGTTTGATGGTGAAAATTTGTCAGAGATTAGGGGTGAACACGGTCCAATTTGGTCCGGTTCACCTCTTATTGTGTAGCAAATCAAACCAAACCGTTTACTGTAGCAAATCGAAATCGGTTCGGTTCGATTTGAATCGAAATATAAAAAAAAACTATCAGCCGCAGGACAGTCGTGGGTTTCGAACCCGCGCCTCCTTTACCACCCCAACTACGATCCATTTTGTGAAACTTATAGATATTAATTAATAATATATCTATATTCGGTTCATTTCGATTTCTCAACACCAAATCGAACTGACTCATGAAATCTTCAAACCGAACCGAACCGAACTAGTCGGTTCGGTTCGATTTTTTGGGTTGGACCAAATAATGAACAGCCCTATCAGAGACAGCACAATAATCACCACCATGCAAAGGGCAAAAAAAGAGGAATAATTTGAGATTTTTGACTAAATACTTTAAAAGGTTTCTTCAGTCTGCAGCAAAAATACCGATGTTCAGAGATAGTCCCTGTAATGACCCAAGGATCCGATACCCGGAACCCTCCAAGTACCCGGCCCTTGGACCGCCACCCACGGATCCGTAGACCGGAAGGGTTAGAAAAGACCTGACGAAGTAAGCAAGAAGACAATGAACGTAACCTACAGTACACAGTACGAGTCCACACGTCAAGTACATGTCTATCTGTCGTCTCAAGTACAAGTACAGTAAACAAAAGGGGAACACAATACCTTAAGGGGCATACCCCGAGGGTGAGAAGTACACAAATAGGGGAACAGCTGCTAAACGCGACGCCTCGAAATTAACTCCCTGTCAGAGGGAAGTCCTGCGGTGCTGCGAACTCTCACCTGTGAGAAGGGAAGGAGTGAGCTTCGCGAACGAAGCCCAGTAAGGAACCAATCCCTCACCGGTTCGAACAGCGAAAGGAAAGAAAGAAAATAAGGTAAATAGTAACTAACTACGCAAGCGGAACATAGCAATAATATAACTAAAAAACAGATCTACAAACTAAGCAGGTAAAGTAACAGAGTGGCACTGGAAGTACTGAAATAAATAAACGGAAAATGCACAAGTCCACAAGTATCGTCAACACGGCACAACAACACACAGTCCCAACTCGGCAGAAGTACTTGCTACCAGGCTGCACACGCGATGGGAAAATCCTCGTCTGGACAAAAACACTAGCCAAAGACCAACCTCTACTAGTCGGTAGTCAGGTGCGCCCACTGACGTCTTACCGCTCGACCACAAGTCTAGGTCTCCCCTCCCGTCGGAGTGAGACGCATGGACGAAACAAAACACAAGCCGTAGTCTGGCCAGACTACGGTCCCACGCCTGTCTCCCGACACGGCTCCGGAACCGTGTAAGGCGAGGCAGTGAGAACGGACTAGCTGGCCCGACCACCGCGACACTCCAAACTCCGCGGGACCCGGACCAACTAAGTGAGCTCAAAAACAACTCAACGCCGCTGTCCAACAACGTTTTCCCTCGTCCGGAGAAATGTCGACGGACGCACTCGTGGCTCGGAAACCACCCTCAACGGGCCCACGAGGATGGGGGTCCCGGGGAACGGTAAAACCCAAACGCGCACCGTGCGCCCACAAGCCCTCAAGTGCCCAGTACCGGGCGAAGACTAGTAAGGCGCAATGCTAGGGAGTCAGCACAAGCGTCACGAGTACGGTACGAAACATAGGCGGAAGCAAACTACGACATAACAATTGGTCAACTCAGAACTCCCACACGGCGTAAGCGGGGAGTCAGTTGGCCCTCGGAACACTCGACAGGTGCCGAAAACCCCGCACGACTACACCTCGGTTGACCGGTCAACAGCCACTACCGGCCCGATCGGAGCCGATCCGGTGGGTCCGACCACCACGTGGCTCGGAAGACGGCCACTAACCTTGAGTCGGCCCGCCGGCATGGCCGGAGCGAAGACACACGAAAAACGGCACGAAAACGGCCCAAAACGGAGCTCAAATGGCCCAAAGGAGTCTGCCGGCGCAATGCACCGCAGAGGAAACCAGGCCACTGCCTGGTGCAATGTGCCAGCGGCGGGGCGCAGTGCGCCGCCCAGATCTGAGGCAGATCTGGGCGCGCTGCGCCACAAGGGGTCTCCCCCTTCCTCCCGACTCCTTCCCTGCACGCAGGGAAGAGAGGAACGGGGGAACCAGGCCGGCGGCTGGCGGGGCCGGCGCCGGCGGCTGGCGGGGCCGGCGGCGGAAGGGTCGCCGGACGGCGCCGTCGCCGCCGGTGATCCTTTCCCGGCCGGAACACAGTAGAGAGAGAGAGGGAAGGAGAGAGAAAGCAACGACGGGGAGGGGAAGCCGACGCCGGAGAGGGAGAACGGGGGTCCTTACCGCGACGGTAGGATCCGCCGGCGGCACGAACGTCGACGGAGCTCTCTCCCACAGACGACGGCGGCGCTCGACGGCACCACGCACGGCGTCCTCCGTGCGTGGGCTCCCGGCGGCAGACGGCGCGGCGAGGGGGGAAGCCTCCTCCGGCGAGCAAGGCGGCGACGGCGGGCGGTCTTCTCTGATGAGACTGCAGGTGAGAGAGAGAGAGAGAGAGAGAGAGAGAGAGAGAGAGAGAGAGACGACGTCTGGGAGGGAGAGGGAGAGCAGGGAGAGAAGAAGAGGAGGAAGAAGGAGAGGGCGACCCAGGGGAGGGGAGAGATCGTGTGGGAGGGGAGATAAAGGAGTCGGGGTGGGGGAGGGGTCGCTCTCCCCTTACCAGAAATTGCCCGAGGGCCCTTTTCTGGTGCTCCCATGCAAACGGCAAGGTGCCGTTGCATGGGCAGGGGCGGGGCGCTCCTCCCCCCCTCCCTCCTGCGGTGGCAGATGCCACAGTCCCATCTGAGAGGGACGAAGACTTTGGTAGAATCCCCTCCAACAATCCACGCCATCACCAAGGATGATCTCCGGATTACCAAACTGGGTTGAGAAAAATGACCTCGAAATAGTAACATAACTGGGCCAAGCAAACACAGAACAAATCAATTGTTGGAAAAAGAAAGCGGAAGATATTTCATCCCAAAACACCTGAGACATGAAGTGCCTTACTTCAGAGATGCAGACTCCCTCATAACCACATCAAGAGCATGAATGGTCTCATGCGGTTCATCCAATACTTTGCCTTCCATAAACTGAGAAAGGTGGTGGACGTCAACATTGCCTACTAACTTAATAGCCCCTAGATAGTTCAAGCCAAAGAGAACAACCACAAGATCAGTAAAAGACCAGAAGATGGCATAGTACTCGTAAATGAAAAAGTAAACAGTGCGAGGAAGCTAAAGTTCTCATATATTCGAGTCCTTGATTGCTGTGTGTAAATTGTGTACTTGCCCACGAAGAAAGGCAACATGCAACAAAGAGCTAGGGAAAGAAGCGAGAGTGAGAAAAAGTAAAACAAAAATTTTGAACAGAGTGACACAGAGTTCACAACCACACCGCATGGACAGGAAAAAAAATGGAAGAACACGCAGAGAAAAAAGTTAAAAAAAAAATCATAGAACCCACATAGACAATGTAGCCAGAATAGCATATAAAGAGAAGAAAGGAGCAAAAAACCAGAATCTAAACAGAACAAAAAGGAGAAAACAACGGCGATTCGAAGAACAAAATACGGAAAGCATAGAGGCTTCTGCCGAAGGTGGAACCAGCAAGAACAGTGGGATGAACGAAGAACAAAAGCAAGGGAAACCAAACATGAGTGTGATGAGCAAGCATCCAAAAAGATTCAAACTAAGAAAGGTAACAATAAACCAGGACTACGAAACACGGCAGACAACAACAGATGAAAGGGCTTTCATGGAGAACGGAGCAGAACTGAAGAGGTCTCATGAGAGATGGTGCACGTCTGCATCCTGCGCTGTCTCTCTGGGGACGAAGCATAGACCCTGTATCCGGATCAAACTTCCCATCGAATGCATGAAGAACGAAAACCCGGAGAACATGTCGGAGGGAAGAAGACAGAACACGAGAAATCCAAGAACCATGATACGGAACGTCGCGGAAAGAGAGAGTACGGGGACCGGCGGGGAGAGGCAAACCCACGTCGTAATGGCAGATCGTCTTCTGCGTCTGGATCTGAACAAGCATATGGATATGGTTCGCGCGGACCACGCACTTCCTGCCGGCGGTCCCGTACCTCGGCCGGCACGGAGGCCCTACGCTCTTGGACGAACATGGCGCCACCGCGCGCGTGACGACAGCAGTGGGAGCAGCAGCGGCCGCCGCCGGAGGCGGGACAGCGAGCGTGGCGGCAGAAGGCGCGTCAGCCGTAGGCTGCTCAGTGCTCACGGATGTGTAGCTTTCGTTCCACCTCCCCGCTGAGGGAAGACACCCCCTCGCCGCCAGACGCACCGGATACTGAAGCGGCGGAACAAGCAGGAGGAGACGCCGCGGCCGGCGGGGGCTCTTGCTGCATCATCTGCTCGCCCCCTCTCCCTCTCCCCCTCCCTCCCCTCCCCCGCCCACCTCCTCCTCGTCCATAAACAGTGTCGCCTTCTTCCCCTCCCCGGCCCCCTCCCCTCCCTCCCCTCTGCCCATCCTCTCCCCTCCTACCCCTCCCCCGCCCCTGCGCCCTCCACCCTCCCCCGCGCCCATCTAGCTAAACACCGTTAAAAGACAACGACCACGGCCACGACCTCCGCAGCGATGGCAGTTCCACCTCCGAACCCCGTTAATTGAAAGAGAGTTGTTGGGTGACGTTTAAATCAAAGCAGTACGAGGCTTCCTCAAATGATCACTGGCTTCCTTATCAGCCAACGTCGCCCAGGCCCTCACGCCAGGCCATCTCCTGATGATGACTCTATGTTATAGGTTTCCTCAAATGATCACTGGCTTCCTTGTCAGCCATCTCCGCCAGCGCCAGGCCACTGCCCCAGCGCCTCTGCAGCGGTCGCGTCCGACCGCGCGCCTGCCTGCTGCCTCCGCCGGCGCCATCAGCTGCCAGCTCCTCTCCAGCTGCTCTCCAGCTGCATGCATCTGCATGTACGTAGAGCATGCACGTTGGGCTCCAGATTTGGACCGGCTCTCGGGTGTTGATTTGGTTGGACCGGGTGTTGATTTGGTCTATAATCTATTATCTACTGTGAAATGCTACCTAAACAACTTAGGTTAATGTTGAGACTCCACATATTGTTCACGGATACGCATGAGTTAGTACTATATCACAAATCAAATTTAGTAAAACCTCAAGTTTTTTTCGTTAACCATCAATAAAATAGTCTAAAAATTTTAAAAAAATAATGTTATTAAAATAGATAGTAAATTAATATTTCAAATATATTCTATTGATTTATCATGGCACTTGACGACAAGATTTTTTGTGCGTAACAAGGTTTTTAGTGATAATATAAATTTAAAATAAATTTTTATTCAGTTAACTTTTAAAAGAGATATATGAATTAATGAAACCCTAAAAAATTGTGGCCCATTTTCCCCAATGGATATTTATTTCTCATTTTTTGAACTATTTTCACATTTTTATAGAATATGAAATTTCAAAAAAATGATAATTTAGTGAAAATAGAAATATATTTTCAAATTTGTATAAGATGAGAAAATAGCAAATCCAATTCCTTCTACTCTTGCCCATGCATTCCTTGATTTGTGTCTCCCTACTTTGTGAATCTGTGATAGTTCTCCCACTAATAGTTCTCACATATCCCATTAGTATGCCACTAAGATGTGGCAACTCTCTCCCCTATTCGTAGCCTCTTTCCCATCTACTCACTTGTCTATGCCTATGTGCCTAGAGTCACCCAACAACCTACCCCCCCCCCCCCCCCATAGCTTATAAGTTTGCATCTCCTATCTCACACATTGTAAAATTTGACAATTTCATATAATGATCCGATTTTAATAAACTCATAGATTTAAAACTAAAAAATAATAATAGTAGTTTATTGAAATTGATATTGGTTATTCTAATAAAGTATCAAAATCGAAATATCCTCATTGTGAAACAGATTTTTTATTCTAACTAAATTAAATATTGAAAAAATAATCACTTAAAATGTTAAACTCTAAGACCTCGTTGAAACTGAATGTTAAATTAAATACTAAAGAAAAAAATTTGAATTTCGAAGAGAAATGATAAGGATTCCAATTTCGGTTCTAATAATGTAATTGAAATCGAATCAATATCAGAAATGACTATTTTAATTATATTGGAATCAGAATTAGAAAGCAGTATATGGATATCGAAATCGATATCAAAAACTCATGTTTCCGATATCGAATTTGACCTGGTTGCAGTCCTACTTCTAATGCATATTTTTATTCTTTTATTTTCATTTAAATTTTTAATTTTCTTATAAAAATAGATGTGAAAATTTTTATTGCCATTTAATTTTTAACACTTAGATCCTGATGACACTTGGACTAATCCGAACAAGAGGCCTTTTCCAGTGTCACCAAGACATAGTGAGCCAATGTTTTTTTTTTTCCCCTTTTGTTACCGTGCGAGGCAACACCCCCAACCTGATCGTCACCGCCATCACCACCTCCACTGCCCCCCTCCTCTCTTCACTCTAGCTCACACTTTACTAAGACGTTAAATAGATTCGCATAATATCTAGATCCGATTCAAATTCATATCCGATTAATCATATGTTATCCGTTTAACAATATTTGACATATATAGCGAATCTCAAGTACGAATATTATTCAGATAATAAACAGAGCGGATATGGAAACAAGTGATCCACTCCCTTTAAGATCTGCTCCAAAATGGAGTTATTTTTTATCGTTGGATCTTAGACCTAATGATCCATATATAATATAAATATATAATATATCTAATGTTAATATTTTGTTTAGAAAATATCTTTAACATTTATACTTTCTTAAAATTTTTACTATATATATATATATATTTAATTTTTAAATAATTTTAGTTCACTTAATATTTTTAAAATAAATAATATACGTATCTGTTTCAAATCTAAAAAGTATATAATTAAATTATATATTTTATATCTAAATTATATTCCGTGCAAATACGAATTATTTGACTAATTATATTGGGATCAAAACAAAAAATTTTCCATATCCGCTCAGTTTAATTTACTGCCCCACCCCGGGACGAATACACTAATCAAATATATAGGTAATGTTGGTGAATCTTGTTCAAAAGAAGAAACGATCTTCTTCAAAAGAAGAAACGAATAAACCAATGCCGGAAACTTAGCTAGCTAGCTTCTGGTTCCGGGCTTTCCCGTCCCATTATCTGTTTAGAGCTTGACCTGCTCCTAGGAGCCGTGCTAGGTCTGACATTGATCAGAAGAGAGATCTAGGCAGATTATGGAGAAGGATTTCTTAGAGGGACATAGAAAACGGACGGTGGTGAGAACCTTCCTTTATCCCTTTCAAATATAAATGACAGCAGCTCTAACCGGAGCCAGCAAAAGAGTTCTAAAAAAACACATTTAGAGACCGACATTTCGGTCACTATTCGGTCACTATTCGGTCACTAAAGGCTCAGAGACTGAATAGTGACCGATAGGACCGAATCGTCGGTCAAGAGTTTCTGGTCACAAATTTGTGACCGATGGAATTCGGTCATTAATCGGTCACTAAATAGTGACCGATTAGTGACCGAATTCCATCGGTCACTAAAAGTCGTTATCAATGACCGAACTTATTCGGTCACTAATTGGTCACTAAATAGTGACCGATTAGTGACCGAAAATATTCGGTCACTATTTCACTATATAGTGACCGAATTTATTCGGTCACTATTCGGTCACTAATTAGGGACCGAATAGTGACTGAATAAGTTCGGTCACTATTTCACTATATAGTGACCGAACTTATTCGGTCACTATTCGGTCCCTAATTAGTGACCGAATAGTGACCGAATAAATTCGGTCACTAATCGGTCTCTATTTTTTAACATTTAAAAAAAAATGTATGCACTTTTAGCAAACTTTATATATATGTCAGCTTCACGACTATAAATCACCAAGGCTGTCAATTGCCGCCTGGTCATCTGCAGCCTGACACTTTCAAACAGATCGTGACCTTCAAGTTAATGGAAATTGGCAAATCATGAAGACTTCGATTTGGATGCTCATTCAAGACAGCTAACTTTCATACAACAGATTGGATCATGACCCAACAACCATATAAACAGCCATGCTTAAACATCATCTTCTCTCATGGTTCCTTCAGAGGGGACAGACAACTGCTAGTGCATACATCTCCACAACAAAAAACTTAGACAACATAGCGGTAGGTAACATATCTCCCAGCAGTCTCACTAGGCCGGATGATCTTCACAACCTGTCCACGCTTGAGGCCGTAATACCTTGCAATTGGGGTCAGTGATCTGAATGCGGGGAAGCTGGAAGGCAAAAAAGGGCAGGGGAAAAAAACATGCAGTCAACACACAATAATCAGAACTTTTTTATTCTCCATAACAGTCCAGAAGCCAGGTGGGGGGTACTATAATCAGGTGCAAAGTGACATTCTGAATAAGGTTATTATAATCAAAGTCAACTCCATGTCACCGCAGGATAACAGATACTAAGCTTGCCACTTTTCAACTTAAAATGAAACAATAAACTTTTGTTAACATTCTTAAGCTTGCCGCATTTCAACTTTTGATCTGTTTGGCAGAATTGGAATTTGTGCATGTGGAGCTCTTTTTCGTACCTATTCTGCAAGTAGTTCTTGTTTAAATTGTTTGCAGGAAACTTGCTAAAACACCACATATAGCTTTCCAAACATGCATGACAGCAACAAAACAAACTATAATTGATAATTATTTCCCCAAAATCTATTGACATTTCCTGCAGGAGATCTGAAAGTACTGAAGGAGAGGAAATATATCAGCAACAAAAGATATGAGTCCTCCAGGCCTAATTCCAGTAGTCCTTTAAGTTTGAAGTAGAACGACAGATGTCACATCAGTGACTTTTAAAACAATTGCAAAATAAGTGAAATAAAGAATGAAGAACAACAAAAATAAAATGGATAGACAAGATATCTTACTTTAACATTGTGCCTAGAACAATAAGTCCAAAAGATTGAGCCCACCCAAAAACATTGTGCCTAGAACAAAACAAGAGCTCTCAGGCACAAAGAGTGAGACTCTTAGTTTCACTTTGGTAATGAGTTAACTCAAAGTTAACTCAGAGTTAACTCAAGTTAACTCAAAATGGACTTTGGCAACCAAAAAAAGTTAACTCGGTTAGGTTTGAGTTAACTTTGAGTTAACTCAACTTTTTCTAACCCACCCACACCCATGGAACAGAGTTAACTCAGTTAACTCAACTTTTTCTAACCCACTCACAAAGCAGAAATTGAGTTAACCTTGGATAACTTTAGCCATGGGTTGGAGTTAACTCAAACTCCAACTCATTACCAAAGTGAGGCTTAAATGCTGGATCCCAGCCTCAGTATCCCTAGGCCTGTTAGCTCTTGATCTGTTTGAGGAAGCCTATAATAGAGAGTCATCATCAGGGCCTCGCAGCAAAGACAAGGCGGAGAAGGTTTTTTCCACTCCCTTCGCAGGCTTCCGAGAGCAACAAGTAGGTCACAGGTCCAACGAGCACTGGAACTGTGTCAATTCCAAGCTGCATCAGAATTTAAAAAAAAAAAAATCATTCAATTTGACAGGCCTGTTTGACAAGAAGTTAGTTTACCGTGGGTAAATTATTCATGGGTGGACTAACCCACCTTTTTGTAGAAAACTACTTTAGATGGTTGGTTACATTATCCCTGGTTATTTTTTATTTTTTTAGTCAACTATATATTTTGACTCTATTTATCTTTATTAAGAGAATGTAAAAAATTTATAATTTAAGAGATATATAATAAAATTTTATTTGCAATTTAATGATATTTTTTTTTAAAAAAAAATTGAAAATAAAAAAAATTACCCCCCTCTACCCCACCTTTTGAGGAGGGGTAGAGTTACTCACAAAAAATGAGGGTAACCAAGGGTACCCCTGGTTAGTCCCACCCATCCCTACCAAACTCAAAAAACTGATTTAACCAAGGGTACCCCTGGTTTAACCAGGGGTACCCCCTATCAAACTGGCTTAAGAGTAATAAATGACAAAATTCATAATGTGAAAATAAAGTGGATGCAAAAGAGAATCAGGTGGAACCTATATATGATCCTAAGAATTAGGATGAAAGAAAATCCTATTAATTTTGAGGAATGTTAGTGACTGCTTAATTGCATCTTCAACTGTCCATCTGGACAGGGACGGATATAAAAATTTCACGCAAGTATCACCTATCGGATCAGGTCTGTTACAGCAGGCGAGTCCTCGAAGCAGTAGAAAGATACAATAAGAGAAATTTTCGCGCCCCTAGAGATATATAGATTCGGAAACTGCAAACTGGAGTTGCCCTCTTTTGTTATGTTTATTTAACTAGATGGACACCCGTGCGATGCACGGTTTTTTTTTTTTATAGTTTGATGTTAACCTTAGTTTGTTTATTGCGCCGATCATTAAATTTATAAAGATATTGTAAATAATAAAATCTATTTATAATTTGATGTAATAATATTTTTATTATGTTGTTTGCATTGAAAGACATGTAATGCATGAAAAAAAAAATAATGTTTAGAAAATAATAAGATGAATAGAAAATATTATTTATAAAGATTTATAATTTTAAATATAAAAGTTATGTTATTATAAAATGTAAAATACGGTGAAGATTGATTTTAATTATGTTGACTATTTAATAATTAAGGATATTTCATTATTTCTTCTAATTTTTCTTATTTATTTATATTTCTGCTTGACATTCTATTTAAACATTTTCTTTACTTTTTTTATTCCAATAATATTAAGCCGGGTTTGTTTATTACGTTGATCACTGAATTCATAAAGATATTTAAGTGAAAAAATTATTTATAATCCTGATGTAATAATATCTTTATTATGCTCTTTCGCATTCAAAGATATGCACAATGCATGAAAAAACATATAATGTTTAGACAATAATAAGATGAATAGAACATATTATTTATAAAATGTAAATATGATGAAGATAGTTTTTTACATTGACTGTTTAATAATTAGGGATATTTCATACCTTTTCATGGAATATGTTTTCTAACTTTTCTTATCTATATTTCTACTTGACGTTCTATTTAAATAATTTTCTTTTCTTTTTGTGTTCCAATAATATTAAGACACGGTTGCTTCTTGCGTTCATCACTGAATTCATGAAAGTAAAGAAAAATATATGAGTGTTGATGGAAAAAGGGTCCCTGTTCTAATCGAGAGGGCTCGTACTTTTTTTAAAAAATAATAATAATAAGAGTTTTGTACAAAGAATAGAATACAAAAGATCTGCTATATACAACCTTGTAGCAGTTCCCTTTATTCCCTTTTTTTTTTCCATCAACGTGTGTATGCTCTTCGCTTTCACTGCACAGGCAATCGCGGGTGCTTTGGGTTTTGGTTTCCCTTTTCTGCTTGGTCTTTTATGGCTTTGAGTCGATCGATGTTGCTGCTTGCTCGTGTGTAAGGGTGCAAGTTTCCTCCGTCTTGTGCATTTGTTTAGGCGTGTGAAAGGTGGTGACCTCCACCGTCTGGATACCTGCGAGACAGCGAGAGTGCAGTGGGACAAGGAGATTGGGGAGGAGCGACGGAGCCATCCTCACCTGTTGTGCTCAGCCTAGCGGTGAAGGATTGACATAGCCAAGGGACATGACGGCGAGGGCCACAACGGAGAAGTAAGGACGCAGTGTCCGGCAGAGAGGCAGGCGGACGGTGCGCACGGCACTCCAGAACTCTGTGTAGTTCTCCCTCTTGACCGGTGGATGCGATGGTGGTGGAGGCGGCAGTTACCGTCGCCGAGTCAATCGAGAGAGAGAGAGAGAGTTGGGTGCCGCATCGGCCAAAAGAGATATAGTGAGAGAGATCGGGAGGCTTGAACACGATGAGGCCCGGCACACCGTCCTTGAGCGGCGCTCGTGCAGAGTCTGCCGGTGACCACGCCGCCAATGCGGCCATTAACAGGAAGTGCAAGGAAGGGTAGCGATAGCAAAACAGACACCGCCATTACACCTTTGTCACCAATTCTTGTACCCTACATTGGTAGAGAGATCGGGAGAGAAAATTACCAGCGTAATTGGAGAGGCCGAAGAAACGGATAGAACTGTCGAGGAAGCATCGCCGAACCACATTTGTTTTCGCCGGGGTTCGTGGGTGCGGAGGAGAGAGAGAGACGTGGGTTGAACCTATCTATACAGAGAGTTGGGATGGTGGTGGAGGCAGCGCACAGAGGCGAAAGGGCGGATTTGGAGGCGACATTGTAGGATCTTTTTACAGTTTTTTTTTAAACAATTTTTAAAAGGTGGAGTCAAAGAGAAGAATGGTCGGGAAGGGACACGTGGCTCTCTAAAATGGCAGGGTTAGGATTGAGTTTTAATAATATACAAGTTTTTTAAAAATTTATGTGCAATAGTTAGCAAAGTTTAGTATGCCGATTTAATAAGATCTTTTCACAGTAGGAGGCTTACCTTCTTAATAACTATGTTAATTAGGAGATGTATTTCTGAGTTTTGAAAAATATAAATATTATGGTTCTGCCACGTGGCGGCACTAAAGAGAGTATAGATGGAGAATACAACATACATCAGTTTTGGCGGGAATTTGAAAGAACTTGACGCTGCCACGTGTACTTTTAAGACTGAGTTTTATTATAATATAGTATAGACTAGTTTTATGTCCGTGCTATGCACGGAAATGTTTTAGGTATAGATATATTTAATATAATTATAAAAAATTAGATTTAACAACATCATATTAACTATAATATAAAGTAAAAAACAAATATTTTCAGTAAATAATAAATTCACGTCATTTATTCATCTATACTATAAGATGTACGGCAATTGTTCATATAAAAATTAAATAATTAAATTTTATGTATAAAAAATATCAATATAAAATTTAAAATAATTTTGAATTTTTACGTATCACATTGATGTTAAAATTGTTTAGCACTATAAGAAATATGAATGGAATCAAAGTTAAGTGTAACGGAACTTCTTTGTAGAAATGAGGACTCTGCCATCAGAACATAATGGAGGGAAGAAAGTTTAGCAATGAAAAGAAAATATTTTTTCAGAAAATTAATGGAAAGAATTTACAATACAAATCTAACTAAAATAATTTTTCAAGAAATATACTTTCACTAACATAGTGCCAAAACAAAGATATATTCTTAACAACACATTTAGTAATATATGTAGATAGATAGATAGATAAATAGATTTTAGTTTATTTAACAAAAAAATGGGAATACATATATTAAGGATCTTTTTGATATTATAATAAATTTGTTGTTCTAAGAACAGTAACGAATCGACTATATCAGACCGATGATTAGTTCAACGACCATGCACTGAAGGCATTTTGATAAACCCAATAACTTATTTATCATTAATTCAAAAGGTGATTTGGTAAGAGAGATATTTTATTAAGGATTTTTTGACATTATGCTAAATCTTAATTACTCCTACTTATCAAATCCATTAACTCGATTTGATAAGGGATCGTTTATTAGGATCATAAGTGTTGATAATTTGATAAATTATCTCGGATCTAATAAAATTATCAATCCCAATATTTGCTCAATTAAAAAAAATCTTATAACACTAGATATTTTAACCACGGACAACTTATTCACAAATAAACTATCTAATTATCTAATAGGGCTAAAGACTTTATTCTAATAAATATTGATAAATCTTAATAAATTATATCATCCTCTCATATGTCAAATAAAAAATTAGATATTATATCCGCAAATATGTTATCAAGTTACCAAAGAGACTTATAACCCATATTCTCACTTTTTTTCCTTTTTTTATTTCTGTTTCTCCTAACCAAGGTTGGCCAAACCGCACAGTACCTGGTGCGATTTGTCCAAACCGCATTGTGTCATGGCTCATCCGAGTCATGGCACGGTCGGGTCACCCCAATAGAGTGATACATCATGGACTAGTACGGTCCGATCTATGGCAGGTTTTTTTTTTATTTCTCTTCTCACATTCATTGTATTTAAGGGATCTAAATAGTGTCTAATTGAGATGAAATTTCAAACATAAGTTAATTAAGAGATGATACAAGTTATAGTAATTTTAGTATAATCTTTTTAATTAATTTTTTATTAATAAAATATATCTCAAAATTCATTAGATCGACTTAATCTCATCATCTAAGGGATCTAAATAGTGTTTAGTTGAGATGAAATTTCAAACATAAACTAATTAAGAGATGATACAAATTATAGTAATTTCAGTTTAATTTTTTAAATTAATTTTTTGTCAAGTAAATATTATCCCAAAAATCATTAAATCAACTTAATCTCAACAGCTATGTATTAATAATTTCTAATATTTATATTTTTAGAATTAATATATTTTTCTGATAATTATGATGATTTTATATTTGACTTTATTTTCAGAACCAAATGTCGTCACGTCGAAATGCGCATAATCAAATATAATACCGGAATTATATTAATAATATAAAAATATTCTAAAATTAAAGATAAGTATATTTTATATAAGTGGTCATGTCTTATTTATAATTTACTATCTCATTTAATTTTTTAGTGTTATCTTAATATTTTATTATAAATTTGAAGAGGTTACAATTTTGTTTATGAGATCTTGATCAATGGTATTTCCTATTAATGTGGTTAGATGAGCATGTCATGAACTAACTTACATAAAGAGTCAAAAGACTGAATCACTCTCTGTCAAGGACTAGAAAATAAGATTGGATAGGTAGCTCTTGTCACCCAAACCTTGGATAAGCAGCATAAACCCTGGCCCCTCCTGTCACCTAGAAAAAATTAAAAAAAAAAAATTATCGATCATTACGAAGGTCCTAGGGAGATATTTGAAATGAGCTGAAATTATTAAGATTATTTGTAAAAAGAGTCCTGGTAAATTAATCAAGACTAGTTCTATGCCCGTGCGCGACGCACGGCAAGTTTTAAATTTAAATATTTTTTATATACTTATATATCTAAAAGTTTATGTATTTATTTCTTTTAAAAATAACTATTCTACTTTATATATTTATTATGTTCAAAAGTAATTAGAATAAATAATTCTAAATAACAAAATATTCAATTTGAAGCCTTTTGCGTTAACCAATTTGTATTCATAAAGAGTTCTAACTCTATACCCGTGCAATGCAGAAAAAAAAATTAATCTTAATTATATATATATTATATATATATATTATAAAAATATGTATTTATTAAAAAACAATTAAAATAAGAAAAAATATATGTACAAACATCATAAGATGAGAAATATATAAAGTGCTTTAATTATAGAAAAAATACTTTTTAATTACCTGACGGGGGTGGTGAAGCAGCAAGGTGGTCGCAGCCGTGAGCCAGCTCTGACGGGGGTGGTGAAGCAGCAAGGTCGGCACAGAAGAGGTTGGTGTGGCGGTGGAGGATGCTAGGCCGGGTGGGTACAGAGCGAACCAGCAGGTGGCTCTGGCGTTGGGTGCGAGCAGATAACCCATATGGGGGTCACAGGCGCTGTCGGACATAGAAGATAAGGCAAAGAAGAAGAAGAAGAGAAGAAATAAGTAGCTACTGTAGTGGCATCGCAATGGCTACATTGATGACGGGCATCTGGCAACCGAACATGAGGACGGCGCCCATTTGGAGTAGAATCTGGAAGGTGTCCTGATGATGTCATTGGCGTTGAAATCTTTGAAGCTCTCGGCACAATCGCTGCCCTGTCGTGGGTCCTGCTGGTACAGGTTCTTGAACATCTACATATAGGAGCTACTGTCAAGGATGTGATGCATGATGGCGGCAGCCTCAATCTGGCCGTGGTGCTTCAGCTCGTAGGTTCCCAAGATGCAGATTCTGAAGATAGTAATGTAGATGAAGTATTATCCAAACTTCAGAAGTCGGTGTACTCGGGCTTATCCTGCATGACCTCACAGAAGACGGCAGAGAAGATCGACTAGCACCATGCGAGGATGTTTACCTCGAACGGCACCATGGAAGTGAGGTCGGCGCCAACAGCGCGGTGCCATGCATTCACCAACAAGAGACCCTTCTTGAGCTACAGCTCGAAGAAGCCCCCGGTGACGCCGTCAGGTGAACGGCCTCGTCGGTGGAGACGTGCTTGCCGTCGGGGGAGAGGGCCACTTCTCAAGGAGATGGAGTGTGAGAGAAATAGTGCAGAGAAAGAAAGGTGTGGGACCTTCTGTGGGAGAAGTAAGCAATTTTTGTGAGAATCGCTAGGAACAGGAAGAGGAAGGTCAGGTGGGTGGGGGAGAAAAAGCGACAGAATTTTTAATTGGAGTAAAGATCTATACACATCTTGTCTCTTTTTGCATCTTAATTTCTTG
Organism: Colocasia esculenta; assembly: GCA_014218235.1. NCBI lineage: Eukaryota > Viridiplantae > Streptophyta > Magnoliopsida > Alismatales > Araceae > Colocasia > Colocasia esculenta. Next base: position 175,127,024 of record CM024760.1, read on the forward strand.
TCATGTCTTGGAGGGCGTATGAGAATTCTACAGATTTTTTTTTGCTAGAAACTGAATGAATATAATTGCCAAAGGTCGATTCGTAAAAATTGGAAGTTTTTTAAAAATTTATGTGCTATCATGTTTTGGCAGCACGGTGATTATCTTACCCAGTGTTGTCCTGCCATGTTTTGCGACTCTTCGTTTGGTTTAGACGGAAATGAAATGTCATATTTGAGACTTGCCTTGAATTAGAAAGAACTAAATTACCAAACAATGTCGATTCTAATAGGTGTGTTAAGGTTGAAAGTTTTTTTTTATAATAATTTTGTGCTGCGATCTTATGGCAGTCTCGCTCCTTAGCTGGATTACTGATTACATATTTAGAAACTATGTTTTGCTTTTTGAATGTTTAGGGGAATATGTGGGCTCCGATATTTTTTTTTATTGAAAAATTTGAGGCAAAAATAAGAGTATTATGGTGCTGCCTCATGATAACACTGAGACTAAGACTGAGTTATATTATTATAGTATAGATAGTATAGATGTACCACACCACATATCCCTCCCAAACAGGTTGAAGCACACGTCCGTTCCAAGTGCTCTCGTGGCAAGACAATTGAACAGTACACTTCTGCATGCCCTGTGTGGAAGTTGAGCATGGAAACAGATACCACCATCAATTGGGAGCTACGTCGCAAACAAAACTTTAGAAAGACGGTGGACCAACAATTACCCGAACAAATAGAACAGGGAAACATTAAGAACGGAATGGACCCATGTATTGATTAGTTTGCAAACAGATGAAAACTGTACCCTTGTTCCTCCTTTTGGCACAAACACCACCACAAAAGAAAACCCACTGCAGTAACAAGTATTTGTTTCAACAATCCCACTGCCCCAGAGTAGGCCAAGACCAGAAAAAGGGGATTTTTCCCAATTTCTTTCCATTGGGAGGGTGACCAACCACCTTAGAACTTAATATAAAAGTTGCAGCAAAATCCCCAAGTCCAAAACTTAGACCAAAAAAAGGAAGCTTCCAACTCCTCCAGAGCCTTTCTTCACTTCAACAGAAGAACATGACTTCCTTCACGATGTCCATCACCTTCGGCAGATGGTATGAGCCGGCCGGCCTCCCCCTTGCAGTGCTGCTTCCCCCAGCCGAGCTCGAACCCTTGTCTGATAGATCACCCTCGACGTAGTACCTCGCTCGGAACGCGGCGAGGTGGGCATAATATGCCGGCGGCACTGCAAAAGACCCAGGAACACAGGAGTCATTCCTCTTATTAGATGTCAGAATATGATAACAAGATTTGCTTGCTTCTGCCAACTTAAAACATATGCGGAGAGAGAGAGGCTTTACGCACCCACTGAAACAGAGCGAGTGCACCGAGCATATCTGTAAAGTAGAAAGTATATGAACATCAAGGCCAATTCTATGATGACTGGGTAAAGCGGAGGAAAAAGAGAGGGAGCAAATGGTTTACGTATAGCATAGGTTGTTGGTCAGTGTCTGCATTGCATCAGCTGAAAAACCATTCTCGTCATAGAGGACGTGGTAGTGGGTCGGCCTGCTTGTTCCCTGCAGACAAGGTGGTGCGAGCATATGTGCATCAAACACACAGATGCGAACAGAAATAGATAATAATTTAATAAGATGATGTTGACGGATTTAATTACCTGAATTCCTGCATGACTGCAGAGGTAGAAATCGAATTCGGTGGGATGGCAAATTTTTGTGTCGATGACAGTCCCTGAAGAACAGGGAAGACTCATCAAGGTCCAAAAGGAATGAGGATGGTGGAGATTGGGAGGGGCAAGCATTTGCAATGCACAGGGCTTTTCACTCACCAGGCAAAATGTTCCCACTTCGGTCGGTCAGCTGGCGGTTCCCATGTTCCAGCGGAAAGAAACGAGTATGGTGTCTCTTTTGGACAACAACAAAAGTAACAGGAGGAAGGTAATCTTCTTGCAGCGACTGACATGCCTGGCACAATAATGCATGGTTGGGAAAAGAGAAAGGGGGAGAATCGTCATCGTGGAGAATAGCATAAAGAAGAGACTTGTGACGAGTTCCAGAGAAAAGGAGAAAAAGTGTGGCAAACATGTAGCAGATGACGGGTCCTGAGGAAAATGGGAAATTGTTACAACAAAGATCACCTTTCTAATGGCATCCATTTCATGCAGCAAGACTTCGTTGAACTGGCCCTCACTGACACCATCCCTACGGATTCCAAGGGAAAAACAAGAGTATCAGTAACATCCCCACGTCAGCACAAATTGACAGTTTTAACTTACCTATAAAAGATAATGCGCTGGGGTTTTAAATTTGTCTTCTTCCAAAACGAAACCAAGTGCTCCCTGTAGATGTTAAAGGTTAGAAACACAATGCATGTGAATTTACCAACCAAAGAGGAAAGAAAAACAGAGGAGGAAACATCCTGATTAACCTGATCATTCCACCAACAGGGCGGTCGTTCTCGGGTGCTGTATACAAGTCTTTTATAATTTCTTGTCGATGAAACTGCTCTGAGAGCAAACACCTATATTTTGTTATCTCCGGCCAATCCATGGATGCCACTACCTACAAAGAACAAGGAGAACATGTAATTGAAAATGCCACCGAAATGTGTTACAATTTGTTTAATGATATGAGCATCCTAACCCTCCAACTAAGATATCCAACTTAGAAGATACCAACTGTGAGAACAGAAGGCAATCATCAGAATGGAAAATTGAGCTGACAAGCACGATTCCTAAAATCTTAAAACAAAAAGAAATAACGGAAAGGAACATACAGCTGCAATTGATGGGCCAGAATCTTCTCCAGGCATAGGATGGGTTACATCAGCACCAAAGATGATGGTGGGTTTATCCGTGATGAATGGCATTCTTTGAGACAAAGCATCCAGCAGCACGGTGTTTCGCCCATTAACCTATTTGCAAATTTACCAAGCGAGAGAATAATATAAATAACAGTTTCAAAACTTTGTTGTCCCCATAATTTCATTTAACCTTCCCTTTAAGATGAGATGCAGTCTTCACAAACAAGTACATAAGCATACAAGGCATATAAACATTCAAGCTCACACAATAACAAAATCAAAAGCCAAACGCCATCGGAAAATGAAGGTGGTTCCTTAAAAAAGGTGGAAATGCACGGCAGCTAGGTTACAGACCTTCACATTGATTTTCAAAGAAACATTCTCCCAATACTGATAATTATTTCCCCTTGTCACTTGTCTTGGTTGACAACATTGAGAAATAACACCCAACTCTGTCTCACAGATTCTCTTAATCTGGCCTGTCAGATAAAATATCAGACAACCAACGTTTAGACACTAAAAAGGTCAAAAAAGATGGCTAGAAGGATCAGACTGAAATATTCAACGAAGAGACATTCATGACAACTTACCATATGACCCACTCCGTTCAGGTAGTATAATTATCAACAACTGAAGATGCTTGCCACCACCTTCCCTGGCAAGTCTTTCAGAGCAACTCCTGTGTACCTGAGCGAGAGCTTTGTCCAGGTTCTCCGGACGAGCTCCAGAAGTCCCTATCACAGGATCTGGCTCAACAGACTGCAATATTATATTAATCAGGAAGAGGAGAAACACGGTCACAAACATTAAGACATTGATCAAAGGAAAAGACAAAGCCAATGAAGTTGAAATACCATGCCAATGTCTTGACACATGGTAAGCAGATCCTGACAAAATGCATCCACCACATTCAAGTTCAATCTCGAAAAATTCAAGCACGCCCAATATCGTAACGTCCCACCATTGACCATCCTCTATCAATCAGTAAAACAAAGACAAATTTCAAGATAAAAAAAAATACTCTTTAAAGCTACAAAGAGTACACCGAACATAGAATTTGACAATTGCAACGAAGGAAGGGGCGTTAAATACCAGCATTTTTAGCAACAAAAGTGTTTACCGAAAAAAAAATCCCAACACGCCGAAATAAACCAAGAAAGAAAATGCAAAATGAGGAAAGAATAAAGGGAAACCAACAGGAAGATGTGGGACTAAACAATGAACATAGAATTCAAAACTTAAGGATCACCTTTTTAATCATGTTCCATTGGCCAACACTTGGTTGACATTGCTTCTCATGGCCACTCTCATGATATTTCAGCTGCAATGGACCAAATAGTCATCATTATCTATGCATTCTGAAGACCCGACGATACTCGTATGCCTGAGAACTTACCATTGGTGCTTGAAGTACACGTGCTTCAATGGTTGTAAGCTCACTATGAACTTTAATTCCAAATTCTTTCACAAACTTGTCACCGACATAGTTGTTGCGACTAGCCATCTACAACATCAGAAAGTTTGTGAAAAACAATTGTAAAACAAGTTGCAAATCAACAACTCGGGTACACATCTAAGACAGTAGCCTGAAGGAACATGGACTATGGATGATGTCCACAGTTGCAATGAACAAAGAAAAATCAGCCACAAATTGAGGGGTTGTCGCAACATTACATAACTAGAATTAGTGTATTATCTAAATATGTTTACTTGTGAAGACAAAACACACATGAACAATGCTCTGTTCCCGCTCTTGTGGACGCTTGCATGCCGCTTTCAGCATAGCCGTGACTTGCTGGTTGTTCAACTTCTTCGTGTATCTTTGCCCATCAACAACTTTACAAACCTGTTAAACAAGAAATATATTTATAGAAGATAATCAAACTCCAAAATCTGAGAAAATAGTACACATAAAATGAGATAGTTCTTGGAAAAAAAACTGCACTGCAACAACCTCCATGGGCAAATATGTAGGTCTGCTATCACTCCCTGCCTGGAGACAGGGCCAACTGATGTACTTCAATTGAACATTGTACTTCGTCCTAAAGTAGTCAACAACAGAAACTCTTGAAGTTCCTTGATCATCAACGTCAAACCTAAAAAAAAAAATTAAATGTTTTGTGATACTCAAAAAACACCACAAGCACAATGAGAATACAATCGATACTACTGGGCATCTGACAAAGAAATAAACTGCTCATCTGTATATAAGTATGTGCATGTGTATATATATAGCACCTGCCACCTATATGTATGTATCCGCACATACATATAGATGAGAAGAAATTCATATGAATACTATTGGGTATCTGATAGATGAATAGATAAACTGCTTAAATGTGCCTCAGTAGACAATACATAAAATGGAGACATACATAGCTAAAAGAGAGAGAGAGAGAGAGAGAGTAATAATGGTTAATAAAATACATCAATTGATTCATTGGTACAGAGGTTAAGCCACTGATACGGTAGCGCCGTGATACTCCTGGCCGATGAGTCACCCCAACTTTTACCCCTCTCAAGGCCTTCTTTATCTGGCAGATTCAAAGGAACAGAGAACTTATAAGTTACATAATCAGTAGCCAAGAGTACACGAGACAAAGTTGGAAAGGAAACAAGTCATCTGTTCCAAATAAGTTGAACGACTTGCAGCAAAAAAAATACACATGCATACCCTAACACGCTCAGTGTCACTTGGTGGCTTTGACAAATCCCGGACATTTAGGTACTGTGCAACAAACTGCACCACAGGCTGTGACTGATAAAAAGATGTTGCTGAAACATCTGGCAATCAAAAGTTGATGTAATAAGCAGCCAAGAAAAACAACCAAGGGAGTGCTTCTATTTGCAGTTTGATGGTGAAAATTTGTCAGAGACAGCACAATAATCACCAACATGCAAAGGGCATATATATATATATATATATATATATTGATATTTTGGACTAAATACTTTAAAAGGTTTATTCGGTCTGCAGCAAAATACCGATGTTCAGAGATAGTCCCATCTGAGTGGGACGAAGGCTTTGATAGAATCCCCTCCAACACTCCACGCCATCACCAAGAATCACGGGATTACCAAACTGGGTGGAGTAAAATGACCTAGAAACAGTAACATAACTGGGCCAAGCAAACACATAACCAATCAATTGTTGGAAATGAATGCGGAAGATATTTCATCCCAAAACAACTGACATGTAGTGCCTTACTTCAGGGATGCAGACTCCCTCATAACCACATCAAGAGCATGAATGGTCTCATGAGGTTCGTCCAATACTTTGCCTTCCATAAACTGAGAAAGGTGGTGGACGTCAGCATTGCCTACTAACTTAATGGCCACCTGAAACACCCTTCCACTTCTGCAATAATGCATAGAATCTCGATGTGAGCGTGACTGAAGCAAACAGGTATTGGACAAGAAAATTGCAAAGCAGGGACCCAAATGATGAGAGAAGATACTTAGAATTTTTGAACTTCTGTTTGTCTTTCTCCTCCAATTCAACAGCAAATTCCTTAGATGTAAAGGGCAATTCGCCAGCGGTATATAAACCTTTCCTGCCATCGTAAGCTGGCAGCCGATTCCCAAGATGGGATCCGCAGTACAACTCAACAAGGCGATGCATCACCGCCCTGTTAACACCCCTCGATTGCACTTCTGGGGTAATAGAAACCTGGATAGTTCAAGCCAAAGAGAACCACCACAAGATCACGTAAAAGACCAGAAGATGGCATAGTACTCGTAAATGAAAAAGTAAACAGTGCGAGGAAGCTAAAGTTCCCATATATTCGAGTCCTTCATTGCTCTGTGTAAATTGTGTACTTGCCCACGAAGAAAGGCAACAAGCAACAAAGAACTAGGGAAAGAAACGAGAGTGAGAAAAAGTAAAACAAAAAATTTGAACAGAGTGACACAGAGTTCACAACCACCGCATGGACAGGAAAAAAATGGAAGAACACGCAGAGAAAAAAGTTGAAAAAATCATAGAACCACAGAGAACAATGTACCTAGAATAGCATAGAAACAGAAGAAAGGACAAAAAAACCAGAAATATAAACAGAACAAAAAGGAGAAAACAACGGCGATTCGAAGAACAAAAATACGGAAAGCATAGAGGCTTCTGCCGAAGGTGGAACCAGTAAGAACAGTGGGGATGAAACGAAGAACAAAAGCAAGCGAAACCAAATATGTGTGTGATGAGCAAGCATCCAAAAGATTCAAACTAAGAAAGGTAGCAATCAACCAGGAACGAAACACGGCAGACAACAGATGAAACGGCTTTCATGGAGAACGGAGCAGAACTGAACAGGTCTCATGAGAGATGGTGCACGTCTGCATCCTGCGCTGTCTCTCTGGGGACGAAGCATAGACCCTGTATCCGGATCAAACTTCCCATCGAATGCATGAAGAACGAAAATCCGGAGAACATGTTGGAGGGAAGAAAGCAGTAGCCAGCACCCCCTAACCGAAGAAGAAGAAGACAGAACACGAGAAATCCAAAAACCATGATACGGAACGTCACGGAAGAGAGAGGGCGGGGACCGGCGGGGAGAGGCAAACCCACGTCGTAATGGCAGATCGTCTTCTGCGTCTGGATCTGAACAAGCATATGGTTCGCGCGGACCACGCACTTCCTGCCGGCGGTCCCGTACCCCGGCCGGCGCGGAGGCCTTACGCTCTTGGACGAACTTGGCGCCACCGCGCGCGTGACGACAGCAGTGGGAGCAGCAGCGGCGGCAGCGGTCACCGCCTGAGGTGGCACAGCGCGCGGGGCGGCAGAAGGCGCGGCAGCCGCAGGCTGCTCACGAATGTGTAGCTTTCGTTCCACCTCCCCGCTCAGGGAAGACACCCCCTCGCCGCCAGACGCACCGGATACCGAAGCGGCGGAACAAGCAGGAGGAGTCGCCGCGGCCGGCGGGGGCTCTTGCTGCATCATTTGCTCACCGCCTCTCCCCCTCCCTCCTCTTCCCCGCCCACCTCCTCCTCGTCCATAAACAGTGTCGCCTTGTTCCCCTCCCCGGCCCCTCCCTCCACGGCCCCCTCCCCTCCCTCCCCTCTGCCCATCCCCTCCCCTCCTGCCCCTACCCCCGCCCCCGCCCCCGCCCCTGCGGCCTCCACCTTCCCCTATATCCATCTTCCCTTCTTCCCTTACCGCAACAACTACTTCACAGTGCAAGGAACGACCAGTGGAAGGAAAAGACCAAGATGCTGCCGACGACCCAGACCACGACGAAAGGCAAAGACGAAGACGAAGAGAAGACGAAGACGACTCCACGGCCACGACCACGACCTCCGGAGGGATGGCGGCTGCACCCCCACCCCCCCCCCCCCCCCTCTCTGCTCCCTCTGCCCTCCCAGAAACTTCTTCGGGTGGGCTTGCTCTGGGAGGAGGTGGTGCTTATAACGGGGAAGAAGAGAGGTGGGGAGTCTGAGAGGCGGCAAAGTTGGAAAGTCCGTTTTTTGCTTTTCCCTTTCTACCCCTACCTTTTTTATTTTATTACCTTGCGAAATAACGTATGCCTCCACGGGGGTAAAGGCCGTAATAACCGTGAAACGAGGCCCCACTCCAAAGACGTACGTGCGTGCGTGCCCGGGGACGTGGGGGTTGTGGTCACGATGGGGCCTTTTTTCACCAAGATCCCTATACAAGTACATATTTATTTGAACAACCCTTTCAAATATTGGTATATGAAAGATGTAAACTATGGATATCCGTTTTTTTCTTCAAAGTTCTAACTTTAGGTGGGGGCAAATTTTGTGAGTCGCATGTGAGGGCAATACATTCACATATATGAGGTGGTAGTGGATGGCTAAAATGATGAAGAGGATTAATATGGTTTAGGAGAATCATGGTATTAAGTGTAGTGGCCATGTTAGAGGACTCTTAATCATACATCAATTGGCTATGTTCAATTTTGGGGTTGTGACTTTTGAGTTTGTGGATGGGAATGGGAATGGGTATTGGTGTTTATTAGCTACTATTTCTTATGTGAAATATTGGAAATAATAGATGTGGAAATTAAACCATTAAAAATGATCTTGTTTGTGTTTGTAATTTAGAGATCGAAATGAAAATTAGAATATCCACTCCCACACACACGTGTATTCGTTTGAATATATGATATACGTCCAATATAACGTGGCGTGTAAATATACGTAAATTGTAGTCAACGTGATAGATACGATATTCTTTATATTAATGTAATAAATACAAGTAAGCGTCATCCGAAGCAACGATAATACTCGTATCCGTGGCATTGATGAACGTATCCAGAGGAAGATATTATCGATCAATTGGTCCAAGCATACGTAGTCGCACCGTCTGATATGGATCTAAGTTTTAAATTCTCTATCAAAGCATCCAAAAAAGAATTATACATATCAAATTTCGAGACCATGATAATGGACATGGAGTTTAAATGTCACATTGGATGCCTTCATCTTAGGGTTATGAAGTTGAGTTGGAGATGGGAATGGAAAGTGATTAATTGGTCAATTGCAAACCCCTCCTTACATGTGTTCTACAACTCCTTATTATCTCGATCCTTCATAAAAGAATATAACCACCTTTCTAAAAAGATCTTTAAAATAGTTATACATATATAATTGGATAATTTCACAATAAAATATTAGTCAGTGTATTCCATGCAAAAAAAGTTTAGATTATTTAGTTAACTATTGGCCCGGGTCCAGTATCACCTATCGGATCGGGTCTATAGCAGCAGGCGAGTCCTCGAAGCAGTAGCAAGATCCAATAAGAGAAAATTTCGTGCCCCTGGAGATATATAGATTCGGAAACTGCAAACTGGAGTTGCCCTCTTTTGTTATTATTTATTTAATTTTAGTTTATTTAACAAAAAATGGGAATACATATATTAAGGATCTTTTTGATATTATAATAAATTTGTTGTTCTAAGAACGGTAACGAATCGACTATATCAGACCGATGATTAGTTCAACCATGCACTGAAGGCATTTTGATAAACCCAATAACTTATTTATCATTAACTCAAAAGGTGATTTGGTAAGAGATGTATTTTATTATGGATTTTTTGATATTATGCTAAATCTTAATTACTCCTACTTATCAAATCCATTAACTCGATTTGATAAGGGAGATAGTTTATTAGGATCATAAGTGTTGATAATTTGATAAATTATCTCGGATCTAATAAAGTTATTAATCCCAATATTTGCTCAATTAAAAAAAATATTATAACAAGAGATATTTTAACCACGGACAACTTATTCACAAATAAACTATCTAATTATCTAATAGGGCTAAAGACTTTATCTCTAATAAATATTGATAAATATTAATAAATTATCTCATCCTCTCATATCCAATAAATTTTCAGCCCTAATAATCATATTTTAAAATAAAAAATTAGATATTATATCCACAAATATGTTATCAAGTTACCAAAGAGACTTAGTAACCCATATTTTCACAGTTTTCCTTTTTTATATATGTTTCTCCTAACTAATAATATAAAAAAGATTTTTTATGCACCACTTTGGTATATAGGTATGCACCCCAAGGTTATTCTAATCTGATATAGGTTAGCGGAAAAATTAATCCACCAATATTTGAAAATAAAATAGGATTGGATAGGTAACTCTTGTCACCCAAACCTTGGATAAGCGGCATAAACCCTGGCCCCTCCTGTCACCTAGAAAAAAAAATTTATCGATCAATCTTTATTTTTTAGAGATTTATTTTTAAATTCTTAATTTATATATTTATAATTACATAAATAAATATGTAACTACATAATTTTTTAATAACTTACATAGTTGTAAAAAAGTTAAAAATAAATCATCAAAAAATAAGAATTGATTGATAATTCTCTGGGAAAAAATAACTTTTTTTTTGCCTAAGTTAGGATACCATTTGATCCTTCTTCCATAGGTTGGGTACAAAAACTAAAGACTTTAGCTTATCATCCCTCTCCTCAACAAAATATTCCATAGTTAGCTTATGTTGCTATATGAAAATCAAATAAACACTAGCCATACCTTTTCATCCTAATCGCAGTACAACCTTACACAAATTTTCTCAATGCTTCTGAAAAAATTTGTTATGATCCAAAATAATTAAGGGGTTTTTTTACCAATAAGTTTATGTAATCTCAATTAATTTTAAGATTTGTGAGTGCTTAAATTATGAAGGTCCTAGGGAAATATTTGAAATGAGCTGAAATTATCGGGGTTATTCGTAAAAATAGTCCTGATAAATTAATCATGCGTCTCTGTTTTTTTTTTTCTTTCTTTCTTTTTGCTTTTGCATGGAAATATGCAAAATTTGCTGTAAAAGCTGACAAAATCACTGCTCAAAATTAATAAGAACATGAAGAGTCTGACAAAAGAATCCTCCGTAATCTGTACAGAATCTCACACCTAGTCTTTTCGTCTACTTGTTCTCCAACATAAATATAAACTAAGGCTCTCTAATTAATTGTGTGTGTATATATATATATATATATATAAATATATCCTTATATGTTCCTTGTTTATGTTATGACCTTGAGTTTTTTGCTTGTTTGTGTGTATGACCTTCTACAAGATATCGGAACGCAAGCTCCGGATAGTTCATCGCCGTGTTCGGGGAGGGGGTCTTATGTGATTTATAGGTGTTTGGTTGTAATTTTTTATTTTTTTTAAAAAAGTTTTAAAAAAAAAATCAGATACAAAGACACGTTGGCAAGTTTTTTTTTTGGTGAAGAATTTTTACCCTATATAAATTTCTCCCAAAAAAATAAATATCAATTTATTTTATTTTAAAAGCACAAACTCTCTCTCACAACCCCTCCCCCCCAAACCCAACCCCACCCGCCACCCCCCCACCAGTGCCCCCCCCCGCCCCTCCCCCTGCGGTCTCCCCACCCCCCACCCAGCGACCCCCCTACGTGCCCTCCCCCACTCCCCACCCTCCCCCCCCCCCCCCCCCCCCCCGCTGGTGACCCCCCCACCCCCCGTCGGCGCCCTCCCCCTCCTGCGCCCTCCTCTTCCCCCCCCCCCTCCCCCACCAGTGCCCTCCCCCTCTTGCGCCCTCCTCCTCCTCCCCCCCCCCTCGGCCAGTGCCCTCCCCCCCCTGCGCCCTCCTCCTCCTCCCCCCACCCCGCCGGCGCCCTCCCCCTCCTGCGCCCTCTCTCCAAAAAAAGAAAACACTTCTTACCAAATAGATAAAATTATTTTTTATAATTTTAAAATTTTAGTAGAAAATGAAGATATCATTAATTTTTAGATAGAAATAATTTTTTTAATTTAATTCCAAACACCCTATTAGAGTAGCTTCCTCCTCCACCATCGTCTTCGTCTTCAATTGGAGGATCTTTCTCCCCTTTGAAAATATTTTGTCTGGAAAAAATTTCTCAATGGTTCTTGGGCGGTGCTCTCCTGCATCGTCGAGTTGTGACTATCTCCAATCGAAGTCGTCCAATTGTGGCTTAGTATCTATGCTTCATTGGTTTGATCTCAGATGATGTTTCCCCGTTCTGTAGCTTGTTTTATTGTATAATTTGTCTTTTGTTTACGTTGGTGTTTGCCTTTCCTACTTTGTCCCTATGGTCCGACGTCGTCTCCAACATATTAGCTTTCACAAGCCCTTGTTTTGTCGTTCATTGCTATGGCAATGTAGTTCTTTTCTATCTAGTTGTGTCAAGCTCCCCCTCGAAAATTATGGTGGTCGTGGGAGTGTTTCTCCCGGTTGAATCTCTACTGATGTTTGTCGACAAGTAACTAAAAGTTATGTGCAACATCCGGCACCTGCAACGTGACAGATCTTTTGGCGCCATCGTCCATGCCCTTTTGTCTCTCCTTCCCTAGTCGATTTAGTCAAGTTACCTTCCAAGCGATCGCGTCGTCTGTGGATGTGCTTCCTCACGTTGGCCAGTCGCCTACGTTGTCCGACCGTCTTCCCCAATATCTATTTGCGACTCCCAGACCGTGGAGCTTATTAGTTTGGTTCCTTTTGGGTGGGAACTTCTTTATTATGTATGGACCTTTGATCTTTGAGCTACTGTTCTATGTGTTTAGGACTGTCTCTAGTGACATTCACAACTTGTTTTCAGTTATTGTAAAAAAAAAACTTTCTTGCTTCTTTATAAGTTTATAATTTTATATATCCATATAAATACAGTTATACCTCTCATGTGACTTAATTGCAGCTATACGTATATCTTTTGAGTTAGGTGTTGGAGGGACACGTGTCGTAGTGTCGTAATCTGTAAAGACATTCACACACATATATATGTATATATATATATATATAAAGTAATATTATGATATTATGGTGTGGTCTCGTCATATCATAACACATCCAAAGGTAGGGAACGAAAAAAATAAATAAATTTTGAATGCCATAGGCGCCCGCATAACATTGCTCGCGCTCATTGGATGGCGATACAACGGTCCCCACCAAGATGCGGCCGGGTCGTTTTCAAAGGCCCAATCGCATCCTAGACTTTATGTATATAGATAAAAGCTTTTATATATACTACTCTTAAAGATTTAAGTACACAAGAATTCTTCTTAAATTTATACGTATATATTTTAATTTTCAAATATCTTCTTGGCATCCGATAGTTTATGTTGAGATTTTTTAAAATATTTTGTATGCATAATAAAAGTATATCTATATAATCATTTTTTAAGAGAGGTATGTATACAAAAATATTATATATGTATATATATCAGCGTTCACTGTACCAATGTATTGCGCCAACTCGGTTTTTTTTTGTCGATACGATACACCACTTACCGCCGCGGCCCCCTCCTCCATCTCACCACCCCCGCCCCCTCCTCCATCCAGCCCCCTCACCCCTCCCTCCCTCTGTCCGTCTCCTCCCCCTCCTCTGTCAAGTCCCCCCCCCAACCCCTCCCTCCCCTTTGTCCGTCTCCTCTCCCCCACTATCTCGCCCCCTCCCTCTCCTCTGTCCAGTGCCCCCCCCCAGCCCCCTCCCTCCCCTCCGTCTCTCCACCATCACCCTCTCCCCCTCCAATCGAACCCTCCCCCTCTACGGCGACAAGTGGTGAGGACGGTGCAGCACGAGGGCGGCGCGAGAGTGGCGGCGGTGCAACGCGACAGCAACGACGGGGCTCCTCCCCACGGTGCGGCAGCATGCTGCAGAGAGAGAGAGACAGAGAACGCGAAAGATGAGGAAGAAGTGTGAGGGGGGGAGTGTACTGACCGTGCCTAGTCTTGGCTTTTGCCGGGTACGGTGCGGCACGGCCAAATCGCACCGATGCGGTTTGGTTTGGTGAGCCATGAATTATATATCAGTATTAAAAAAACTAGTGATCCAAGTCATATCGTTTCGTTTAAGGCATGCACATAGGGTACGAACTCGAACATTCTACATCGATACCCTTTAATTTGACTTGGTTCGTATTTAAATATAATAATAATAAACTAAAAAAGAAAGAAAAATATGATACCAGACCTACCGTGTGTAATCTGGGCGGACTAAACTAGTATCAAAATTATCAATATTATTATCTGTGGCGCCACGAGAACTTGGGATTATATTACAACTAAGGGACCTTTCTGGGAACCGAACGGGGCCACATTTGTTAATTCATGAAAAATTAGGACGATATAAAAAACACAAAAGATTAGAAGGGTGTCTGTGCAAGAATAGACTTATATCTGATTCTTCCGAACGAATCGTACGGCGGGGTGTGGCCGGCAGCACGTAACTTCGCCGCGTCCTTTTGTGCAAACCTTCCTCACTAAGGAAGAGGCTGGGAAGGGCAGGTGGTAGAAAAGACATGGATGCCCCTGGTCGGTTTGTCCCCTGAATAATTACGACTCTGCCACTCCCCGACCACCGGATGCCACGTCATCTCCTCTTTCTTTTTATTTTTTTTTAGAATAGCAGAAATTTTATCATATGAACCATCAAATATTACAATAATAAACATCGAACCAAGGTTCGTGGGCCCGCAAGATGCGACACAGGTGGATTGTACCGTGTCGAGGAGAAAACAGATCTCCTGAATGATCGGTTCTGTTCTCTTATTTTTTTCTTCTTTATTTTATTATTTTATTAAAATAAATTTGAGAAATTAAAACATATCATATTAATACGTTCTGATCCATGCCATATCAACAAAATATTGATACTCCCAATTTGATCAGTCCAACTAACCTTGCAACGAACAATAGTCACAAAAGTTTCTAACATAGAGATACAAATAGAATTGCAAGTAAAATTAGGGTCTTTAATTTCATGGTTTGTCGTATGATTATGTAACAAGTTTATGTGACATCTAACAATTAGATTGTCATTTTATTATTTTTTATGTGAAAAAAGATGTCACATGAATTATTACACTTAAAAATGTAATATATAAGTGCAATAAACATTTCTCTCTCCTAAATGATGGATTTTGTTCTCTTATTTTTTTCTTCTTTATTTTATTATTTTATTAAAATAAATTTGAGAAATTAGAACATATCATATTAATACGTTCTGATCCATGCCATATCAACAAAATATTGATACTCCCAATTTGATCAGTCCTATTAACATTGCACAGAACAATAGTCACAAAAGATTCTAACATGGAGATACAAATAGAATTGCAAGTAGAATTAGGGTCCTTAATTTCATGATTGGTCGGGCCCATATATATCTACTATGTTAGGGAAATGGAAAATCCTTAGCACAAATAATCTAGTTATCTTAGTTTTCTTCTTTAAATTTTTTTTATGAGAGTATTGAGCCGTACTAGATGGAACTCGGTGCTTAATTCATCAAGCTTTTGACTATAATCTCTTATGAATTTTGGGACTTTTGAGGTGTGTATATATATATATATATAAATGTATAAGTAAAAGAAATATTTCAAGTAATTTTTTTACTCTTTATTAGAAGATGGGAAATACTTGTCGCCCATCCTCGCGATTACGCCAATGCGCATAGACTCGCACTCCCGAGAGTTGTGGGCCCCTCTGAGCCTTGTATCTACAGACGATCGCCTGTCCGCACTAGCGCAGCCACGCGAATGGGTAGCAAGCAACACTCTTTGAAGATATATACATATAGTTTTTTTAAAAAAAACTCACAAAATTAATCTTCTAAGGGGGATGTACATGCCAAAAATCTTATAATATAGAAAAATTTAATTATATGTCCATGTTAGTGAGAGTACATTAACTGCAAGTTCCTATTAGAAATATCTATACAAATAAATCTAGACACTATTATTGATGTTAATTTCTAATTTCTATTTTATTGAGATCTACACTGATAATTCTTGAGTAACTTTTTTGGTCTTTTAACTATGAGTAGTTGTTATTTTAAAAATTTTCAACTCTTATTTTAATATCTTTAAAATTATATTTTAAATTATATCAACAATTATTTTAAATATCACATACTTTAATTCACTGTCACATATACTTTAATAATTTTGAACTCTTACTTTAACGCTTTAGAACTTAGACTTTAAGTGATGTTAACAATGATTTTAAGTCCCACACATTTTAATTGACTATCACACATATTTTAACAACTTTGAACTCTTATTTTAATATGTTCAAACTCTTATTTTAATGTCTTTAAATTTAGATCTTAATTTATGTCAACAGTTATTTTAATCCCACACATTTTAACTTAGCATCACATATATTTTAAGAACTTTGAACTCCAACTTTAACCCCTTACAACTTAAATTTTAAGTTATGTTAATAATGATTTTAACTCTCACACATTTTAACTTATTGTCACACATATTTTAACAATCTTAATATATTACTTTAACGTCTTCAAACTCTTATTTTAATATCTTCAAATTTAAATTTTAATTTATGTCAACAGTCACTTTAAGTTCTACATATTTTAACTCAGCATCCTACATACTTTAATAACTCCAAACTCTTACTTTCTCACTTTAGAGCTTAGATTTTAAGTCACTTTAATAGTGACTTTAAATCTCACACATTTTAACTAACCGTTATACATACTTTAACGACATCGAATTCTTACTCTAACGTCTTCGAATTATTACTTTAACACCTTCAAATTAAGATTTTAAGTCATGCTAATAATGACTTTATGTCTCACACACTTTAACTCACTATTACACATATTTTAATGATTTCAAACTCTTACTTTAACACATTCGAACTTAAATTTTAAATCATATTTTTAGTGACTTTAAGTCTCATATATTTTAACTTACTGTTGCACATACAGTAACAACTTCGAATTCTTACCTTAAAACTTTACAACAATTACATATGTGATATTTTATGTAACATAGAATGTTAAAGTAAAATTATAAATTGTTAAAATAATAAACAATTCGTCTTCTATAAAATGTATAAATAGTTGAAGTTATAGAGAATGTCAACTTCTCTATTAAAGTACACGTATGAATGTGTTCACGTGAGTTAAAATCGAAGGAAAATCTAGTTGAAGTGCAAGAGCAGAGAACAAGAACATAAATGATAAGTTAAAATACATGTAGAATCTAATTAAAATACACGGAGAAACTTGTTAAAAATAGATTAAAAAATCAGTTAAAGTAAATGAGAAAATTAATTAAAATATGAACACAATAATCATACATATTTGATGATAAGAAATAAAGATACGCATTTCTAAAATGATAAAACGAAAAATAAAATAGAAGACAAAAATTAACTTTTCAAAACCTGATTATTAAAGCTCATCAAAAGGGACTATTTAAGGCACTTTTATTTTACTAAGATTATAAAATAAGTCTTTTTATCTGACAAATACTCTTAATATATATATATATATATATATATATATATATATATCAAATTAGTGTCTATCTTTGTAACGACACGATAACTTGGAGGTGTACAAGTCAAGGTTGGCTGTATTGCGCGGATCGATCGTACCATATTTTTCGTGACACAGTACGGTACGGTCCGTACTGTACCGATCGGTCGACTATAAATGTCAAGTCAGTCGATCAAATTTTGTCCCTCTTTGAAGATCAAATAGATCATGGGATATAGACGTTATTCCGATAGAAATCGGTCGACCGATAAAAATAAATCGGTCAACTAATTTTCATCTCTCTTGAAAATCAAATAGATCATAAGATCTAGATGTTATCTTGACCGAAATCGATTGACCAATAAAAAAAATAGTCAATCAATTTTAGACTTTGATCTATTAAGTATTTAAAGGTGTTTACTAAAAGAATTGATCGACTAATTGAAAAAAAAAATCAATCGATTAATTTTACCGTATAATGCCGGCTGTGTCAGAGCTCATAAATCTCCAGACACAGTACACGCAGCGACACGGCAAACTCGGGTACAAGTGGGATCTTTTTGGGAAAGTGACTGAGGGCAAATTTGCTAATTCATGAAAATTAAGAACGATATGAAAACAAAATAGATTATAAGGGTAGCTCTACAAGAACCAACCAGCTGTTCTGTTTCTTCGGGGGGGGAGTAATCGTACGGCTAGGCTTCCGCCGCCGCACGTCTGACAGCGAAAGGTGTTAAGGCGCTCTTGTGTCTAGGGGTGTTCATGGTTTGGTTTGGTTTGGTTTAGAGAGAATTTTTTAAAAACCAAACCAAACCATCACCAGAGCCAACCCGAACCAAACCAAACCGTACTTTTTTCAAACCAAACCAAACCGAACCGATATAATTCGGTTTGGTTCGGTTTGGTTTGGTTTAACCCGAACTAAGTGGACTTTTCACAAACAAGACTTTAACCTACTATTTCTTTTGGAGGTAAGGTTTTAATCACATATTCACATGTTGACTCAATTTAACCATCAACCTATATAATGAGGAAATATTATCTATAAGTGAAAATTTGATGACCATATTACTTTACACAATGTGTATATTTACATATATACATATATATATACATGTATGTATATATTAAACAAATCTGAATACTTGATACATATGTATAAATTAAAATTCGGTTTTATCGGTTTGGTTCGGTTTACAAGATCTATAAACCGAACCAAACTGAATTTACAATTTCAGTTTGATTTGAAACCAAACCAAATTTTTTTCACTTTCAAACCGAACCAAACCGAATCAAATTGATCGGTTCGGTTTGGTTTTTCGGTTTGAACCGAATAGTGAACACCCCTACTTGTGTCGGTTTTCCCAAGGATAATTACGACTCTACCTCTCCCCCACCACCAGGAAGCCTCGTCATCTCCTTTTGTTTTTTTGCCATTTTAAATATCAGAAATTTTTTTATCATCAAATATTACAACAATAAACACCGGACAAGATAGTCACAAAAAGATTCTAAGATAACGTTTGGGAGGGGGGTTTGAAAAGATTTTGAAATAAAAAAAATGACAAGACCTGCCTTGTTCCCAGACGACTTATCTTTGGTCTCGGCTTCAAAACTATTTAAAATCGTGAGAAGGAGGGAGATAGATAAATAAATTTTGCATACGAAAAAATGGACACAATGTCGCTTTTAAAAGATTTTTGGGATTGACGGAGAGAGAAAGATACAAGATAGTGCTATTTAGAGTTTTTCTTTCTTTTAATAGAAAAATTGTCACCTACAGCTTTTGGGCCGCGAGCGACGAGACATCGTCGCCCTTGCCCATGGGGGCGAAAGGCATCAAAAAATATTTAAAAGAAAAGTTGAAACATTCGCCCACGTTGATTCTGACCAAAAGTGTCTTTCATATCGCTTAAGCAAAAATGATGTGAGAGATTTTAATGTATCTATCTCTCTCTTCCTCTGAAAATCTATCTACACGAAAGCCTATATCAACAGGACCGTCTTTGGAAATTAGATTTCATCAAAAAAAAATTGCAGTACAAAATCTATCGGAAAGTATTTTCAAGCAATGCCTAACACATTGATGTATCAACTTTAAATTCGCTGCCCAATGAACACTCATCCCTACACAATATTTATAAATACAAAAATGTGAGTTCCACAACACATTAAAAAATGTTGAGATCCATCTAATTGTGTCTTGCAGATGAGTCACAAGTGTTTCTAGAGATATAAATAGAATTGCAAGTAGACTGACGAGACTAGAAGCCACCATATTTATGACAGGGTTGGGGCTTGTTATGCGGAAAATAAGCTACTTTATACACTCTTGTAACTTGTGGGAAGAGTAAGTTGGAACTAAGTGGTGTGTGGATCTGTATTAAGATATGAGCTAATTTATCTACGCAATAGCCCAACATGTTTGATGCGTTCTTATGGGAATAAAATATGAAAAAAAAATCGCTGATCGATTCCTATGATCCTTAGTTCATCAATGTTTGTCTATAAGCTCTTATAGATTTGAGATTTTTGATACATATTATAGATGTCGAAAAATAATTGACGAGCTTCCATTATTTGACCCCACGAGTTCTTGAATTTATTTGATGAGGGAAACCTCGACTTGCATGTGCGAGAAAAAAGAAAGGTCAAGGGTTCACTAGAGTAGTTTCAATGGAAAATTTTTTTTTGTTTAACACTCAAATTAGAGAATTATCTGAAATATAAGAGAGTCGAATAAGGGAGAGAGGAGGGTACAAGAGGAGGAGAGTCTCAGAGGGAGAAAGGGGATCCCTTCTTTGAA
This sequence comes from Colocasia esculenta, assembly GCA_014218235.1. Classification (NCBI taxonomy): domain Eukaryota; kingdom Viridiplantae; phylum Streptophyta; class Magnoliopsida; order Alismatales; family Araceae; genus Colocasia; species Colocasia esculenta. The sequence goes on from CM024760.1 coordinate 175,147,390, forward strand.
GAGTGATGATGGGCGCCCGGGTGGCTCGGTTGGTGCGCCCCACATTGGGCGATGCCTGGCGCCCAGCAGCGCCCGAGCGCCCAATGCGAGGCGCGCCAACCAAGTTGTCCGGACAAATCATTTGCCTGTGCGTCCGAGTATTAAGCATTTTCCTTCTTTGAATGGCTACCTACTTGCCCCCGGTCGGTTGTCCAAGTGTGTGCCTATCCCTTTTGTTCTTAGTGTCGGGGGAGGGGGGAGGGGGATCCCGGATCCCTTCTTTGAAGAGTGATGATGGGCGCCCGGGTGGCTCGGTTGGTGCGCCCCACATTGGGCGATGCCTGGCGCCCAGCAGCGCTCGAGCGCCCAATGCGAGGCGCGCCAACCAAGTTGTCCGGACAAATCATTTGCCCGTGCGTCCGAGTATTAAGCATTTTCCTTCTTTGAATGGCTACCTACTTGCCCCCGGTCGGTTGTCCAAGTGTGTGCCTATCCCTTTTGTTCTTAGTGTCGGGGGAGGGGGGAGGGGGATCCCGGATCCCTTCTTTGAAGAGTGATGATGGGCGCCCGGGTGGCTCGGTTGGTGCGCCCCACATTGGGCGATGCCTGGCGCCCAGCAGCGCCCGAGCGCCCAATGCGAGGCGCGCCAACCAAGTTGTCCGGACAAATCATTTGCCCGTGCGTCCGGGTATTAAGCATTTTCCTTCTTTGAATGGCTACCTACTTGCCCCCGGTCGGTTGTCCAAGTGTGTGCCTATCCCTTTTGTTCTTAGTGTCGGGGGAGGGGGGGGGGGAGGTCTTCAAACATGTTGCCTCCTTAGTAGCCATGCAACTTAAGCTATAAGAGAGTGGTGGAGTGTGTACTACACGGGAGTGGCTACTGGAATAGGTCGATAAATGGGGACGATGTGATGTTCTTGCAACTTAGATAGGATTAGGAGGATGTCATTGACTACTCTAAAATAGAGAGGGACGTGTTAAAAGGGAGTCCTAACAGGTGTTTTCTTTTCTCAAGACCAATCACAGGAGAGAAATATTTTTATGAGAAAGAGAGATAAAGAGAGGGTGCTTCCAAACACCCTGTTATAGGGAATCTCTTTTCAAAAGCCTCAAAAGCTTATACCTCAAGGAATGCAATGCGAAAGTTAAAGCCTTAACATAACCAATGGTAAGTCAAAGTTCCTCTCTCTCTCTATCTCTCTCCTGATTCCTCGTCCTCTCTCTAACACACACACACACTCTCTCTCTAGCATGACTTAGCATCTAATCTTGGAGAAGAATTGTCTAGTTAAAGAAACCACTGAAGGGTGACCATGGAGTGTGAACTTGTTTATTCTGAGGCATAGAGATCTGGCCGACTTAAAGAATTATTTTTTATTTTATTTTCCTCAGATTCTTAGGGTAAATGATTACTGAATCGGTGCATCATCTTTGGTAAATTGAATTAGTGGATCTTAGTTGATAGAAAAATAATATGATTAGTATGTGTATGTATTTTTTAATTTATTTGTCAGTATGGAATCTTTGGTTAGCTAGTGATTTATCAACTCTTAATATATAGATATAAATGCAAGGTGGTTCACTGATTACTTTCTCTCTTTTTCAAAGTCTGAAAAAATTTAGATGGTGGACAATGTGGAAAGAACTGTGTCAAGCTTTATTGTTCTTTAACCTTTTACCACCTGTTCAAAGTTGTCATAATTTTATCTCTACTATGTGAACCCAAAAAAGGAAGAAATGGAATAGCAAGAAAAAAAACTATTTTGGTTTTTTTCCATCTTATTTACCCAACAGCATCTTACACAGTGAACAGAGGAGGTACTCATTAAACTAACATGATTTGCACAGCCCTTCCAAGTGACTGGTATTAAATTTAAGCTGTGATAAGTGAGAGTATGCTTTTATGAGTGCATGGAGGGGTGATGAGCTGGTAACTATTCAGGTCTATGTCATCAAGTACATGAACAATGATTTGATGTGATTTGAGTGGCTCTTAGAGTCAATGAATACTAAATTTAAGCATTAATCTTATGAATTGGATCATGGTGGTGAGCTGGTGACTAGTCATGTTTAGTATTTAGTAAAATTTCATATGTACTTGGTCTTTAAAGGAGGAAGATTTTATAAACAACATCCATCGTATGGTAATGTGAAGTTTCTAACGCACAGATCTTACAATTAAACATGAGTAAATCTAAGGATTATAAGTTATCTAGCCTCTATGATACAAGGATAGGAAAGTTTCGGATAGAATGATCTACAATTTATTTTTCTTCCTTCTTTTTAGAGTCGTAGATCTGATGATTTGAGGTAGTTAAACCCATAGATGTTATGAGTTATGCTATCAAGTGTTTATCTTAGATGAAATATTTATTTTTGTTGAGTTTTCTTATCTCAGTTATAAAAAATTTAGTTTTTCACACTTATTATAGTTTAAGCAGAAAATAACAATCCATGGATGCTTCATGGGACAACTTATTTAGTAGACAGGTTGGTGGAGTTGGTGATTAGTCAAAGGTTGGTGGAGTTAGTGATTAGTCAGGTCCATCACATGATATCATCATTTGGTTGTGAGGAAGAAAGATTTCACAAAACAACACTCATGGTGTGGTATTACAAAATTCTGATGCATGACAAGGTTGATTCAGATGTTAAAAGGAAACTTGCTGCTAAAAATCATATGTTCTTGTGTGGTGTTTCTCTTAACTTGGAATATTGCAACTAATTATATTCCATTTTCAAATATTTATCCATATATAAAATCTTGTGTCACAAAATCTGATGTTTCATGGGACGTTTTTTATTTGGTTTCACTTTACTCGATTTAAAATGACTGAAAATTAAGACCTAACCAAAAGATAATGATAATTTGTTCACCTATTTCAATTATATGTTTTATGTTGTTTTATGCCAAGTGAAGCTGGACCTCTTAGAAAGCAATTTCCAAGGACAGTTGAGCTCCTATGCGTTCACTCAATTTGTAATTTTAATCCATTCACTAACCGAAAAATCTGTAAGAGAAGATTATGCCCATAGGATACATATTTTTCATAACATATATGTACCATAGGTAGAAGAGAGTTTTATGGCCACCGGGGCAAAAAAATTAAGAATGGTATCTGTCGCCTTATTCTAGAACCACATGAATCAGCATATCAAGTATTTTGAGTTTTTATATCACATTTGAGTGATTTTATTTATAATTATAAATTATTTTAAAAAGAGAAATATTTATTACTCGCCCAAGAGTTGGTGGGTACTAACCTACTCTGTGGGCGACGGTGGCGGGCAACGGAGATGGAACATCAATAGTGGCGGGGGCAATGATCTACAGCAGCAACGGGCTTCATGTCCTCATATGACCCAAGAAGATTGAATTGGATCAACCTATGTCAGTCTGGAGATTGAAACATATGACTAGCTTGAACATGAAATAGAGAGCATCATTAAGTGTATAGAAAGGGCCCTCTGTGTTTGTTTTTCCAAAACTAGCATAAAGCAGACTCAGGCGCAGTAATCACACGATCCAAGGTTTTCAACATCATATATCATCCCAAGTGTCCCATTGTGAAAGCCTTAAACCACATAATTAGCTCTTTCAGCAACACAACTCATCGGATAAATGCAAGGAAAATGCTTGTTACCCGGGCGCAGACACAAGTGTGGGTGGGGGTCCCACACAGGTGGAGCAGGCCCCACCCGTGCTATGTCTGGCGCCCGGGTAACTAGCCTCTCTCCAAATGCAAACATTAAAGATACGAAGTAAAACCGGAATATTGATGTGTTTAGTAGCCATTCATCAAATTGTTTCATACAAGGTAGATCCATATGCAGAAACTATGCCTGTCCCCTGGTAGTACAGGAACACAAGGGAAGAAGGGGATGTAAGAACCTGGGAATAGAATCAATCTTAATGCAGAAAATTCTACAGAGTTGAACAATGATCAAAAGATTCAAAACAGGCAATTTTTTTTGAAAAAAAAAATGAAGTGTCAGGTTGCTAGAACTGAGAGTGAAGCTTTTTGAAACGTACACTCCAGAAGAGAAGAGCTCGGTCTTCCCATCCCCTCAACTGCCATGCGAAGGCACATAGCCTGTTAAGAATATCTGCGGTAACCTGGTTGCAGGCCTTGTGAAGGTTGATATCCATACATGTTTTCAAAGAGAACGGTAGTGCATGTGTTCCTTTGCATAATAAGAACAGCACCATCTTCATGCCTCCAGCGAATAACTTGGGACTCGAGCACTTGTGAATGGGGGAAGGTGGCACTGCAAAAAGGATGGCATTGTTTGATGGAGAAGAAAGATAGTACAGGGTAGCAGCTTCACTTATCACAGGGATTCTAGATTCAGGGCAAGCAAGTCATTCCAAGAATCTGTAACTCCAGGCAAGCACCAGTGCATGCAATCTTCATGTTTTTTCCCACCTGCGACTGAGGGATGGCCGTCGGCTCTGAACTCACTCATGTGAGTGACATCCAATATGTAGAAGTTTGATCCCCTGAGCGCTTTAAATAGATGCTGGTTGACCAGCCTTGCCTCCATGTTTGTCCCATTATTTCTCAGAGAAAAAAGTTGCTCAACCTGAAGTCATAAATAGTGATACAATAGCAACTGGCTTAATGGTCAATGAATGATGATAACGGCAACAAGAAATAATGTTACTTCATTTAAATCGAACAGTATTGACATTTGATCACTTTCAGGGCGGAAAGGGGTGTATGCATCAAAATCTAATTAATGTCAATTGTCAAATACAGGGAACATAGTGAAATGAGCTGTAAACCAAACAGCTGATGCACTCACAACAAGAGAAAAAGAAAGGATGAAATTGAAAAGGGAGGAAAGCAAGCATATGGGCATGAAGTTCAGCATATCTATGCCACAGTTGCTAGAAGAAAGCATAGAACTGAAATGTAGAAAGCAATTAGTTTAATTTCCCATCAGAACTTTATTTGCCAGTTCATATTGTTACAGGTGGTTATTAGGAAATATGAAGATTACAGGGTGATATTTGGATTATGGAAAGACTTCAGGGGGCGATTTGAAAAAAACGCAAAATGATATCCACAAAACTAGAACCCTGTTAGCAGTAAGGATGTTTCATCATGCATACTAGCACAACACAAAACTAGGCTGGCTGCTCCATAATGCAGCCATCAAGCAGAGCAGAGGAAGGGTGATTGGGCAAATGAAGGAGAGTTTGAGAGAAACAGGGAAATTGAATTTCCTAAAGATAATAATGCATGCACCACTTTTTTTAAGGTAACCAGGGAAGTGGTTACAATTCATTGATAAATAAGAATAGAACAAATATATAATAATGTAGAAGTAAAAAAAAATGTAGTGTAAAGAAAGAGAAAAAGCAAAAAAACAGAAAAGGAGGCCAACCCCCTACTGAGATCGTAAGAAGGTGATCACAAAATAAATCATTTTTAAGGCAATAGCTACATAACTATAGTGCTGACATGAAAGCAATAAGGTTCAACTTTGAATTCATGAACTTTGTTGCCAGCTAGCAATTCTTTAAGAAAATGAAGTGAACATCCAACAGATTATGCACTTAGAAACAACATATTGATTATAGGTTCCAAACAATGTACATAGTTCCAAGAAATTATTTTCAAACTGTGAAAGAAAAGAGAAATACCTGCTCTGGCAACAATGGTTTTGTGCGCCTGCATGAACCACCTTCATTCCAGTCACCTCCTTCAAAATGTCTTGGAGACTGAGTACGGAAAATTTTAATTGAATTTCTACCTATCCTTTCCACATAGGATATCTGTCAATAACCAATAATGATTTTGTCAACACCAAAGCAGTGACTTCATATGACCAAAGGCAATATGAAAGTCATTGTTAAATGGCCATTTTAATAAGTTTTGAGGTGTTGATTACATCACTGCTAGAAAAAAAAAAAATTTCATCAGATATCCCCTTCCAAGGCATAACAATGGGCTATTCATGGCCCTCCAACTTTTAGTCTTGGTTTGTTTTCATTCAACAGTTCAGACAAACTACCTAAACCACAACATCTTTTGAATAAGACCATAGTTGTCAAGGCACCGAGGCACCCCAAGGCATTTTTGAGCTCGTTGGACGCCTAAGCCCCCAATATATGGTATATACCCCCATATAAATTTTTTCTATATGTATATATATATATATATATAGAGAGAGAGAGAGAGAGATGCAACAGTATTGGGGGGGGGGGGGGGGGAGATTTTGTGCGCCTGTTGCTTGCGCGTAGTGCGCTGCGGCCCGTTGGATTGCGATCCAACGGGCCGCAGCTAGCGTGTGGCGAGGCCATACCAACAGGCCCTACCACACCCTAACATCCATATATATATATATATATTATAATCAATGTTCATAAAGGACTTTTTGACTATAGACTCTTCATCATCATTACATCACATTGTAAACATTGTCACAGTTATAGCCATTAGATTGTGAACTATCATAGTCTAATGACTGTGACATAGTTCACAGTCTAACCACTGTGAAACATGTTAGAATGTGAAGCATCTCTCCAACGTGAGGATTCAAACACGTGGATCAACCTGCAAGGTTAGGTTGTGCTGATCGACCTGAGCAGTCAAGTTGCAAGGGTCAAGGGGGCAGCTCCCCTTGCGGTGTGTTCGGGGGCGGAACCCCCATAAAGGAAAATTTATTTCTAATCCCAAATGGAAGATTCGAAGGGTGGAGAAACCTTAGATGGGGGCCGTGAGACTAATGGCTTTGGTGAACATCCAAACAAGAAGCAATGGGATCAGGAAACAATTTTCTTTTTCTTTTATTTTTTTCAGTTGGAAGTCATTTAAGCCCACACCACGTATTCATGATCTATCGGTTTAAGTAACAAATAAACAGCAGTATTCCAGATGCCCGTCGCCCGCCAATTCAATGTAGCTTACCATTAAACAAGGAATCTTTGCATGGACAGACTACACTGAAAGTTACTACTCAAAATCAGCTAGTAGAAATACACAGAGAGAGTGCATGATGATTCCTTATGCCTAGACATAGACAAATTTTAGTTTGTTTGAAAAGCGGATAGATAAATTTTAGTTACTTTGAGTTATACAAACTTTAACATGCGCATATTCTGTTGAAGATGCTGGCAACAAATTGATCACTGTGTCCCTAACAAAAGATAAAGTGACGATGAAGCAAAAACTTATGCAGACATACCATATTCTTTAAGGCCATATCCAAGCCATATTCAGGAGATACAACTGGTACTAAAGGCATGCCTTTTTCAAAAAAGAGCATTGGAGACTCAACTGGATCAAATTTTGATGGAGCATACCACCTGAAAATGAAGAGGAAAATCTCCCTATTTAATATTGATTATCTTTTTAGAAAAAGATCAGAAATACAAACAAAGGTGGATATAGAATTGCATATGTACAAGAAAGAAAATGGCCTTTAAGATCAGATAGAAGGCATCCTAGAAAAATACATACACAATCGACACAAGAAATGACACAACCAGTGAGGACAAGGGCCTCATTTCAAAAAAAGTTGCTTAATCTGAGGAATAACAAAAAAAGGGTTATTGTCAAACTACAGTTTCAGTTAAGCAGCAAAGTAAATGTATGTGCATGTGCTTCTGGATTTGAGGTGGGAAAGGGGGAAGACAGTATCGACTTGAGAAAAAAGACCACATTTGAAATAGCACAGGAGATTGTAAAAATGACAAGTTAAAGAAGCATCTAAATTTTAACAGCACAAGTGGATGGCTACAATGTAAAAGATCTGGACCATTGACTTACATGGACCTAACTACAACAACATTTGAGGAGTTAAAAAATGACCAGATGTTAATCCCAAATTCCCAAGCAAAGTCCTCAGACAAACAGTAAAGTTATTTTATTGGAAAATGTAAGTGAGAGCCAGGTCCAACATGGATTGGAGACTAAAGCATGTTGTACAATTGATTCTTTTCCTCCTTGGTATGATGCTCACACTCTAGCAACAGATCAAAATCAGGGAAAATTAAGTCCATGGGGCATAATTAGTCACCAAAACATCATGAATTTCATTGACCCTTTTTTGTTGGGGGTTGGGGGGCAGTTGAAGGGAGAGGATAAAATGTAAGGGGGAGTTGAGGGGAGAAAATCAACTACGTTATATCCTTTTGAAGAAGTGAACCAAATTGTCTCTTTTGAAAGTGGACTTGATGAAATAAATGTCTGAAACCCTGTAGTTAAAATAACTTATTCTTTCAGTAGCAAAGGGGAAACCTTGACAGACTTAGCTTATCGAAATAAATGCCTTTTCAATTCAATATAAAATATAAATATATTCATACTTGTAACCAAATTTCAGAAAGAACTGAGATTCTGAAGAACCTGTTTAAAATTAGTTAAGGAGAATTCACAATTGTTAGTCGTACATTCTTCTTTCTTATTAATATATTTTGTGGTACCGTCCACATTTCAAAAAATATATATCACAATTGGTAGTCTCATGCGAGCACATCCAAAAATGGTTTCCAGGGTCAGCCAAATAGGATCAGGATCAGGTGGACTTGCATTGAGATCCAGACTGCCTGATACCAGAAAGCGGGAAATCACAAGGAGTCAGGACCGGCTCAGATTGGTCAAAAGTGGGCAGAATGGCCAGTATCACTATCAGGTGGGATCTTGATGAGGGATGGATTAACAAAAACCTAGTTGCCTAAATTAACAAAAGTGAAGTAGTTAACAACAAGATTTGATTTCATTTCCTCAAGCTTATCAAGTACTATTCAGGTGATTAGACATTTATTTGAGTGCAAAGTTCCTCATGTATGTACTTGCGGAACTGCCACTAGCTTAACATGCTTTCTCTCTCAAATGCATACGAGGACACCTGGGGTATGTGCCACCTCGTGTGGGAGGGGACACTTTTGGCTTTGATCTGCACTGGCAGCCTGGTGAAGGGATCATGGGGGTGAGGTAGTGGAGGGGGTTGCAGCAGTGGGGCTTAGAGGAGGGGATTTACAGCTACGAAAAAGAAAAAAAAAAGGGGGTTTACAAAATGACATAGGCATAGTGATGTTAATGGTGCAGTACAGATGGTGGCCAATAGTGGCATCAGCATGGTGTTGGTGGCCACCAGTGGTGGTAGGTGGCGCCGCAGATACAGCAATGCAGCAGCTCTGGAGAAGATACCTTTTGCTATCCCCCATCCCTTGATCTTCCACCACTTCCCCATTTTACCCAAGTGAGCTGAATTTGGGTTTTGTGGAGTGGGGCTAGGGGGTGGATTATTATCTCCAATGCAAACTAAAACCCAAGTTAACAAAGTCAATCTCCCTCCAAGTTGAAGCATTGGATTCTTTTATTTCGCTAGCCTCCTAAGAAATTTTTCAAGCAAACATTATCCTTTGAGTGAGAGAAGCTTGCATCAGAGGTCCCAACCCACAAAGGTGCAAAATTAGTGAGGCGTCTCGAACATAAATCTATCAAATGTAAACTCTCACTATGTCCCCAAGGTCGTTTCACAAAAGACTGCTTGGCCAAACCTTGAGCGGCTATTCCATAAGATCCATTTCTGGATGCCCTTTCCTTTGTAGGTTTCAGATATGAAATACTCAAACATCATGTTGTCTGTATGTCTGAATTTGACTCCTTTGGCACACAGACAATGAAAGAAACAAGATGACAAGATGTTACTCCATCCAGCATCTCTTTTTGCCAATATCTATATGCAGAAACTCTTTAGTGGCTAGGATTAATGTCGTAGGAAAAATGCTTATTGCAAGAGCACTCTTGCATTTGAAATGCAAAGGTGCTCCCCCATTGGTCCACTTAGGATGGACCAATGTGCCATGACATGTCATTTATGAGTCCGACCCAAGTATTTATGAGCCCAACTCAAAATGTTATGAGCCCAACCCAAAATTTTATGAGCCACTTGCAACTAAAATGCAAGTGTACTCTTGCACTAAGCATTTCTCATGGCATAGAACACAGGAAAATCAGCATATCTCACATCGTTTCCATTAGATAACCTTGGGAATGAAGAAATTAAGATTTTCTAAATACAGCTTAAGTACACTAATAAAAAGAAAATAAGGCGAAGGTCCCGATTGGCATTAATCATCATTCTGTCTGTCAGGTTAGCTCCTTGGACCAGTTTATAATTATGAACATTTCTATTACAGATATCCAATTGGGAACATTGAGAGTTTCAGAAGCGTTCCACTGTGAAGTTTATCTAACATCACCAGGATTTGAGTATGAAATGATGAATGCCATTCGTGATGTCAGTTAAACAAGAAAGAATACCCATTTTAACAAAATTTTAACAGCGAACCGTGTGAATACCAGTGGCCAGTGTTGAAGATAAGAATGTCGTGAAAATTCGGAGCATCTGCCCACGTATGCTCAGGAACATCAACATCAACCCTGTACCCTTGTTTGTATCCAAGTGACTCCAGTTCACCTCCTTCGGTACTCGCAGACCACCTAAACAGCAGGAGGAGCAAAGGACACTTAAAACTTAGCCTCCAGGTCGCCAAAACACGCCTTTTGATATCGAGAGAGAAAGAGAGAGAAGTCCAATAACACAGATTACCTACTATATCGAACCAGGAGGTTAGTCCGATGGTACGCCACTGTCAAATTGTAGTCTAGAAAGGTAAAACCTCGATCTGCACCGGCAGGGCGCCACTTCTTCACCTCCCCCGACGCCGCCTGCCTCAGCGTGCACACCAAGGACACGAACATGTTCCTGTTCAGCGAATCACCCACGAATCCTGCACTGCTCAAGGTCCATAAGCCCACATAAATCCAACCATAAACTCGCAAATCTCCAAAATAATAATAATAATAATAATAATAATAATAATAACAAATGACTACAACAAAGGGAGCGAAGGCGCGCGGAATCTCACCAATGTTAGTGTTCCTGTAGCGGCGAAGGAAGCGAACGGGATCCAGCGGCGGGAACTCGCACCCGGACGGTCTCCACCGCCAGCCGATCAGCTCCAGTGCATTGGATTTGGAGCTGGAGATGCAGTTCCACCCCTTGAAGATCTCCCGGCACGTGTTACCATACCGCGTTTTGAGCGACAGGCTCGGGTCTGGAACCCAGATCCCCTCCGAATAGTTGCACCGGCGCCCCTCCCGGGCGCCGTCCCGCGTCCCCCGGCCGGCGCAATCGCTCCGGCGGGAATCTGCGGCGGCATCGGAAGAGGAGGGGGAGCGGAAGGAGGAGAAGGAGAGGAGGAGGGAGGCGAGGCAGATGAGAGAGAGAAGGAGGGAGGCGACGGCGGGCTTCCTCCTGACGGCGTCTCGAGCGGCCGCCATGGGCTGCCGGCAGTGGGGACGGAGACTTCGCCGCCCTGTCGAACCCTCAGCAACGTTCGGATGCAATATTTAAAAAATGGCGAATATATATTAAACTATAAATGTTTATAATATATATATATATATATTACTAATGATGTTTGATTTAGGTGACTTTATACTGAGCTCTATTTATATAAAGTATATATTTATAAAATATGTATGTTTGTCATAAGCTAAATAATTAGTTTCATGATAAATGTGATGTCTCAGGTTTTCTGATTCTAGCTATTTTGGGTTTAGTGGAAAGGATTTGTGTTTATACAAGACTTTGGCAACTTGTGAGATCCGTGTTGGAAAATAGTTTAGTAACACAATTTCGTAACACATCTCGTAACACACTAATCAAAATACACTACAACTTCCTCATTTATGAGATAATTTTGACTTTCTTTTGACAATTGTTGATGTTACACATCTTATAAGATAATGTCATTTTAGTGTGTTAATAAATAGTGTTATAAAATTGTTTCTTGATCCATGTTAGATCGGAAAATGGTCATATTAAGGGATTGTGTTTGTGGATGCTTGAAGGCCTCTGTAAGGCGTTTGTATGTAAGAATGTATTTTGATTGAAATGCGTCCTTTCGTACATATGCATTCTTAGTGTCGAGACTTACATACGAATCTGTTATTGAGAGCCTCTTCATCTTCCTCTAACAACTGAAGTCGGCTAATGGATGAAGGCGATGGTGACATAGATACTCGGTAATGAGCGACAGTGATAGACAAGGTCATGGCGGCAAGGAAGAGGTGACAATCTACAAGAAGACTTCAATGAATTATGCTCGTCCTTGTGAGATAAGGTGATTTGTCACATATCCCAACTCGAATTTATTACATACTCTCAACATGAAAAGTATGATTAGGGTGAGAGTTTTGGGTTTCCTTCATGCATTAGGTCTTCTCCATGATAGGGGTGGGTGAGCTCCATTATATTCTCAAGTTTTTATGGGTTATCGATGTCTACTTACTTATGGAAGTGTGTAATGGCTTTCCCTTCCTCAACCCCTCTTCCTCTTGTTTTTCCCCTTCTCACTTAAGTGATTTATGATGGTGAATTAGAGTTCTAGAAGAAGGGTGGTTCTAGTCGAACTCCCGTTTGTAAACACATATGATTCAAAGGATGCATTTACAAGGTGTCCATCTAGATGGACATATTTGTGATTCAATTTTCGAGATTGATTTTCCACTCTTGTCTCCTATTACAGTTTCATTTATAGTTATTTTCTTAAAGCCATCTATGACAAGATGAAAGTGTCGAGGACTTTGGATGTGTCCTATGTTCAAAATTTTATTGACTAGGTTACAAGTCCAGAGAAAATGGTGAATGGATTGCTAAAAATTCTTTATGTGTTCGGACTTATTATTGACAATTGTTGCACAGACTTTGTGTGCTCGGATTTGTTATTGACAGTTCAATTGTTACTTCCCCACATAGTCTATTTAATCGCTCAATTGTAGCACAATTTTGCTTTTTTACTTTGTTGTTTTTAGTTAAGTGGTGGAATTAGATGATTCCTACTGAACCTATAAGTTGCCAAGTTCATGATTTACTTTTCAAATAAGGGCTTACAACAGCAACACTCACCTCAAATTAGAGATTAGCATGCAGGAGTGGTATACTCTTCCCTTCACTTGTACTTATTTTTGGTATATATTTGTATGATAATTTTTTTTATTTATTGTTGTAGTTATTTCATTTATTTTTCACTTTATTAAATCGATTTCTTTACCCTGTCAAGCTGCATAATCCCAAATCGCTACAATAAATCTATTTATCATACATTTATGACTCCCATTCGAACAGTCTCTTAGCTTAAAACGGATATGTGTTCAGATCAAAGGCATTGTGTCAGATGCTAGCTGTTGGGTAAATAAGATGGAAAAAACACAATATAGCTTTTTTGCTTCTTGCTATTTCATTTCTTCATTTTTTTAGGGCACATGGTAGAGATAAAAATCATGGCAAATTTGAACAGGTGGTAAAAGGTTAAAGAACAAAAAAAATTTAATTCTTGACACAGTTCTTTCCACATTGTCCACCATCTAAAATTTGTCAGACAGGAAAAAGAAAAAGTGAGAGCAATTAGTGACCCACCTTGCATTTATATCTACATTAAGAGTTGATATCTCTAGCTACCCAAAGATACCATACTGACAAATAAAACAAATATATATCTATATATATTATCATATTATTTCTAGCAACTAATATCCTTTAATTCAATTTGCCAAAAAATGAATCACCAATTAAAGTAATCATGTCCTAAGATTACGAGGAAGATATATAAAATAATTATAAAGAACTCTTTAAGTCGGCCAGATCTCCATGCATGCCCCCTCAGAATAAACAAGCTCACACTCCATGGCCAGTCCACCTTTCCGTGGTTTCTTTAACCAGACAACTCCTCTCCAAGATTGGATGCTAAGTCATGCAAGAGAGAGAGAGAGAATAACTTGGCTAGCTATTTGTTATGTTAAAATAAGGCTTTAGTTTTCACATTGCATTCATTAAACTCTGAGCTTTTGATGCATGCTTTGAATGTTTGGGAGCACCTCTCTCTCTCTCTCTCTCTCTCTCCCTAATAAAAAAGATATTTTCCATTTGGAGAGAGAGAAAAAAGAATATATATATATAGAGAGAGAATAACTTAACTTCCGAGATAAACTCTCTGTAGCTTATCCTAATAAATTTAAGAAAAATTAATTAAAAATTTCTGATTATAATATGGAGGTCTTTATTGTAACGTAATTTAACGTGTACGGTAACAGAAAATAACACTTACTGTAATGAATTACAGTTTCATTAGAGACTAAAAAATAAGTCAAATATTTATTAGAGACTCTTAATTAATTTATCCATAAATTTATATGTTTAAAGACTATAGAAAAAACAAAAACTAAAATTTTATATTTTAAAAGTTATCATATTCGATCGACAAAAGTTACTCCTGGAGTAGAATTCTGGCAATGAAACCACAAAGTGGGTGACCAAGGAATCTCTCTGTTTTTCTTAATATATCATGAGAAGACATGCAGATCTGGCCGACATAGGAGTCCTAGCATTATTTTATTTCTATCAGAATCTTAGTTGCTATAAAATAAGATCATTTAGTACATTGAGATTATTTTATTCTCTCTTCCTCCACCAAGAGAAATAAACCATTTTCTTCACTCTTATCGTGATTTCATATTAGAGAGAAAAAAAAATAATTTAGGATTTGAATATTCTGCTATCAAATTTAAGAGTATACACGCAGTGTTGTGTGGAATACTAGTTTTGGCATCAGCAGTTAAATTTATGACGTCACCTGTGGTGAGAGCCCGCCTACTCTCACCGGGTACTGCAGAACGGACAGCAGCAGCGACTAAATTTCTCTTTTGGACAAAAGAAAATGGCAAAAAAGATTTAAAAAACTGTGGGCCCCACAGAATCTTCTGACGCTTATGCTCTTACAGCGATGAGTACGCCAGGTGTGCATTCGGATTCCACGCCACGTACCCCCCGACATTCCCGTCTGAATGCTCCTTTACTTTAAACGATAATTGTAAAAAACAACCTGTTATACGTATAATTGTAAAAGTATCACTCATATAACATATTTTTGTATATAACCTCACTGCGTAATAACATCTTAAAAAATTATTTCTAATATCTTCAATTTTTAAAGAAAAATAACTATGTTGTGATATATAGAGAATAAATACAAGCTTATCGCATAAATACATGTGCAAAACATATATTTATTAGTCATAGTCATGGCTCGTGGCAACCAACTCACATGAGTAATCTTGTACTTAGGTTTGTGTTATACATATACTGTTTTGATTTAGTTTGGTTCACATTTAAATTAATAATAAAAATTTTAAAATAAAAAACAGGGTTACTGATCCCAAACATGATCCAATTCGGATAGACCGCAATGGTTTGATCTAGTAAGTCCTGTGGTGGCCAAATCTGGTCACCTAGGCCCATGATGGCTCGTTACGGCCCATTCACGTCCTGTCAACCAACGTGGCACCGTCATCGAAGGGCACGCCCTCTCCAGGATGGCTCGAAGACCTCCATTGTGTGACCCCCGTGATCGGAAGCTGTCAGGTTCCGCTGCGGCGTACCTCCGAGCAGATCACCCGCCTTCCCTTACCGAACAACTATGAACGGCTTCCGAACAAGAACAGTAATTCCGCTCCATGAAACTACCCTCGATGTTACCGAACAGCATGTTCGAGCCCCCACGTGGGTCACCTGCTCGGAAAGCATTCTCAAAGGGTTCCGAGCAGGTTCTCTGACTCGCAGAACGGTTGTAACCGTCCCAGGCCACGTTCTCCACCATCAAGGGGCGTGAACTGCCTGGCAGCCTAACGGACACCAGAGTCATAACTCCTCCCGTTATGCGCGTGCGTCAAGGCGCCTCTTCAGGCACGATCCGCCGAACGTTACGCACGTTGGCCTCGACACCGACGCCTATAAAGGCACAGGTACAGTACCATGCAACGGTACGTTCTCTTCCTCACGCGAACACATTCTCGCCTTTCCGAAACCCCCTGCCTTTCAAGCTCTTCACTGACTTAGGCATCAGAGGGTTTCCCCGGTCTTCACCGGGCCTCCTGATCCTCTTCTGGTTTTGCAGGTCTTCGTCCTCACCAGCAATCGTCTTCCCTCTCTCATTCCAGTGGAGGCCCGTTTGGCTCAGGTCCAAACAGGATCATACCACCACATTTGGCGCCGTCTGTGGGAATCGACGCTGCCATGGCTCGAGGACGATCTTCATACCAGAACATAGGAAGCAGGGCGACGAGGTCTCGCCAGTCACGAGGGGACTCCCCGCCGATCCCCTCCTGGTGACGACGCCGTCGCCACTGCCGGCGCAAACCACGACGTCCCGGCACCGCCGGCTGTTGCGCCTGCAACGCCCTCGAAGTAGCGGAGCTTCGAGGACAAATGCAGCAGTTGACGGGCGTCTGCCTCGCCCTACAGGCCCAGTTGGCAGGGGCAGCGGCCCCAGCGGTTTCCCTGCCGCGTGAGCGGCAGGCGGAATCGTCACATCGACGCTCCCGCGTCCCCCCAGCGCCGCAGGAGCAGCAGGCGGACTCACCACGCCGGTCCCTCCGGGCTCCATCGGAAGAGCGGGCACCAGAGCGCCGCGGGCGCTCGCCCCGGCGTTCTATCGTCTCACCCCGTCCGCCACGATCGGTCGTGGGAGGCAACTCCCACGCCTCTGGACGTGGGGGCCCCGCCAACTCCGAGCAGGAGCTCGCCAGGCGCCTCCGGCGTGTGGTCGACCTCGAACGCCGCATGGACGCGATGGTTCAGCGTGCGGAGGGCAAGGCTCCAGCGGAGGACGACTTGGACTTCCGCTCTCCTTTCAGTAGGGAGATTCTGGAGGCCCTGGTCTCCTCCAAGCTCCCTCTTCCCACCATCGCGCCCTACGACGGCACAACTGACCCGGCCGACCACATCCACGGCTTCGAATCGCATATGGTGTTCCACGGAGCATCAGATGCGGCCAAGTGCAGGGCTTTCCCTGCAACCCTTAAGGAGACCGCCAGGGCTTGGTTTGAAACCCTCCCTGCGGGCTCTATCACCTCCTTCCGCCAATTGAAGAAGTCCTTTCGGGACAACTTCCTTGGTGGAAGGTCCCAGCCGCGGACGGCGGCTTCTCTCCTGACCGTGCGCCAGAAGAAAGGCGAGGCACTCTGGGACTTCGTCAAGAGGTTCCGAACAGAGGCGCTTCGCATCTCGCGCCTGGACGTCCCCCTAGCCACCAGTGCTCTCATCCAGGGCACTCGTGACGGCTTTCTACAGAGGACTCTCGGCGTCCAGCAACCCGCCACCCTCGCCGAACTACTCTCCATCGCGCAGCGCCACGCGGCCTGCGAGGAGAGCCTGGCGGCGAGCAGGGCCGAACAGGGGGAGCAGTCGGAAAAAAAACGACCTTCCGACAACGGTTCCGACCGTGATCGGAAGAAGGGACGACGCAATGGCGATTCTCCGCGTCGTCCGCGCCCCTTCACCAACTACACCCCCCTCACCGTGGCTCCCGAACAAATCCTGGCAGAGATCAGGGATGAAGCTTTTGTTCGGTGGCCCCAGAGAATGCGCTCCGACCCCCGGAAGCGCGATCAAAATAGGTACTGTCGCTTTCATCGCGACCACGGCCACGACACCTCCGAGTGCCGCCAGCTTAAGGACGAAATCGAAGACCTTATCAAGCGCGGCTACCTTGGACGGTTCGTGCGCCGGAACGAAGGGCGCCGGAACGAAGAGCGCCCCCGACGCCAAGACCGCACTCCCGAGCAGCCGATCAACAACGAGCCCAATGGGCAGGAGATCAACGTGATCGCGGGAGGCTTCGGCGCAGGTGGAGAAAGCACTCGAAGCCGACGCGATTACGCAAGGCGAGTGCATGTCGTAGACAGGCCTCCGACTGTTCGGCCGGCCCCATATCCTGCCAGTCCCGCACGCGCACAGCCCGAGGAGGCTATAACCTTCTCGGACGAAGATCTTGTAGGGGTTACGACCCCGCACACTGATGCGCTGGTCGTTTCGGCCACCATCAACCACTGTAACGTGCGCCGAATTCTGGTAGATAATGGAAGCGCCCCCGATGTCTTGGCTTACGACTGTTTTGTCCTCATGGGTCTGCGAACCGATCAACTCACCCCTGTAAACTCGCCACTTTTCGGCTTTTCGGGAGTTTCGGTTCAGCCCATGGGAAGGATTCGCCTTCCGATTACCTTGGGAACGGCTCCGAAAGCTGTGACCAAAATTGTTGACTTTTTGGTCATCAACAACATGCCTGGATACAATGCTATTCTTGGCAGAGGTCTGATCGGGCGAATCAAAGCAGTGCCTTCATCACTCCACCAGAAAATGAAGTTTCCAACTCCGAACGGAGTTGGTGAAGTGCTCGGGTGTCAGCGTGAGTCTCGCCGTTGCTATGTCCTCTCTCTAAGAGACAAGCAACCACTCGCTGATCCAGCTCTTCCGACCTCCGATCAGCCTTCAACCAGCCGGGGACGCCTGCCGAAGACTTAATCCCCATTCAAGTGGACGACGACCCGAACACGTCTTGTACATTGGCGCCCTGTTGACAGAGGCCGAGCAGCAACGCTACACAGCTTTCCTGCTGGCCAATTTGGACGTGTTCGCTTGGTCTGATGACGAGCTTCCAGGCATTCCCCCGGAAGTCATGGTGCATCGCCTTCGGTTGGATCCACGAATCCCGCCAGTGCAGCAAAGAAGGCGACCCGTGAACCGAGAACGGCAGACCGTGATTCAGGATCACGTGACCAAAAGCCGAACTGTTGGGCTCCTCCGAGAAGCCCAATATCCAAGATGGATCTCCAATGTGGTCCTCGTACGCAAGGCCAATGGCAAATGGCGTGTGTGCGTAGATTACAAAGATCTTAATAAGGCAACGCCCAAGGATAACTTCCCATTGCCGCGCATTGATCAGCTGGTGGACGCTACTTCCGGGCACGAGCTCCTCAGCTTTTTGGATGCCTACTCTGGTTACCACCAGATCAGCATGCATCCCCCGGATCAAGACGCCACTACGTTCGTCACAGACCTAGGCTTATACTGCTTCACCAGGATGCCTTTTGGTCTGAAGAATGCAGGCGCGACTTACCAGCGGCTGGTCAACAAGATGTTCGAGCAGCAGATCGGGCGAAACATGGAGGTTTACGTCGACGACATGTTGGTCAAGACTCTTCCGAGCACTGATCACATTTCTGACCTCCAGGAAACTTTCGCAACTCTGCGAAGGTATAATATGAAGCTCAATCCGGCCAAATGCGCGTTTGGTGTTCGGTCGGGTAAGTTCCTCGGGTTCCTCGTATCAAACAGGGGAATAGAGGCGAACCCGGAAAAAATCCAAGCCGTACTTGAGATGTCCAGTCCGAAGACAGTGCGCGACGTCCAGCGTCTGACAGGACGTCTTGCCGCGCTGAACAGGTTCATGTCCCGAGCAGCAGAAAGAAGTTTTAACTTCTTCAAGTTGCTCCGAGGCCCTAAAAACGCCTCGAAGCAAGGGGGGCAAGTACTGTGGACTGACGAATGCGAAGCTGCCTTCACTGAGCTGAAGGCATATTTGGCAGCCCCTCCTGTTCTCTCAAAGCCTGTGCTCGGAGAACCCTTGTTCGTGTACCTCTCGGTCACTGAACACTCCATCAGCGCGGTTTTGATCAGAGAAGTAGGAGCGGCACAACATCCTGTTTACTACATCAGCAGGGTCCTCCAAGAAGCTGAAAGGAGGTACCCCAGGGCAGAAAAACTCGCCCTTGCTCTCGTCACAGCTGCTCGGAAGCTTAGGCCCTATTTCCAGGCCCATTCCGTTACAATCCTGACCGATCAACCGTTGAAATCCATCCTTCAGCGGCCGGAGGCTTCCGGCAGGTTGGTCAAGTGGGCGATAGAGCTTGGTGAGTTTGACATCAGCTTCCGGCCGAGGACGGCGATTAAAGCACAGGCGCTTGCGGACTTCGTGGCGGAATGTACCCTCCCGGCCGAGCAGGATCCGCCGTTGGCAGACGAGCCCCCATGGGAGCTCTATGTTGACGGATCCTCTTGTGTGACCGGAAGCGGGGCAGGTTTGGTCCTCACCTCCCCAGAGGGGTTAGAGTTCCAATACGCCCTCCGTTTCCGCTTTCCAGCCTCCAACAACGTCGCCGAGTACGAAGCTTTGCTGTCCGGTATCCGCATGGCTAGGCACCTCGGGGCCGTTCGGCTCAGAGTCTTTAGTGACTCCCAGCTGGTTGCCAGCCAGGTGAGCGGACAGTTCGGAGCAAGGGAACCCCGCATGGCTCAATACCTCCAACAGGTCAGGAGCCAGACAGAGGGCCTCGTATACTTCAAGGTTATACATGTTCCGCGGGAGAAGAACGCGCGAGCTGATGCACTGGCTAAATTGGCATCTTCAGGTGACATCACCCCTTCTCGCTCTGTTTTCATTGAAGAGCTCGCCTTGCCGAGCACAGAGATTGATGTAGCCGCCATAGAATTGGCCCACCAACCCCAAGTTGGGTGGACCCTCTCGTGGCGTACCTCCTCCGAGGTGAGCTTCCGCCCGAGCAGGATGAAGCTCGGAAAGTCAGGATGCGCTCGCAGCATTTCACCCTCGTAGAAGGCAAGCTGTACCGGCGGTCCCTTGCAAGACCTCTTCTGCGTTGCCTCAACCCTGAGGAGGCCCTTGCGGCCACAGAGGAAGTTCACGAGGGGCTGTGCGGAAGCCATCTGGGGGGCAGAACGCTAGCGCGCAGCCTCATCCGAGCAGGGTTCTGGTGGCCTTCCCTTCAGAAGGATTGCATGTCCTTCGTTAGGAAGTGTCCAGAATGCCAAAAGTTCGGAGTACTCATCAAGCAACCAGCCGAACAGCTTCACAGTCTGTTCGAGCCGCGCCCCTTCGCCAGATGGGGCATTGACATCTTGGGCCCCTTTCCAGAGGCCCAAGGGCGGAAAAAGTTCCTTTTCGTGGCCATCGACTACTTCACCAAGTGGATCGAGGCCGAACCCGTTGCCACAATCACCGAACAAGCCGCGTGGAAGTTCGTATGGAAGAACCTTCTCTGCAGGTTTGGCATCCCAAGGGTGATTACATCTGACAACGGGAGACAGTTCGACAGCACCTTCTTCAAGCAAAAGTGCGCCGAGCTCGGGATCTACAACCACTTCACCTCCGTGGCTCATCCCCAGGCTAACGGTTTGGTCGAAAACGCCAACCGAACATTGCTGCACGGGATCCGAACCAGAGTGGAGGCTGCAGGTGGATCATGGATCGATGAGCTCCCAAATGTCCTTTGGTGTCACCGAACAACTGCTCGGGTAGCTACAGGGGAAACACCTTTCCACCTAGCCTACGGCTCAGAAGCAGTTGTACCTTTGGAAGTAGCCCTTCCAACCATCCGAACAACCCACTTCGACGAAGCCGCCAATAACCGTGCTCTCCGAGAGAACTTGGACATGCTGGGCGAACGACAAAGCGACGCCAGCATTCGCCTCGTTTCTTATCAACAACGGCTTGCGCAATATTATAATGCGCGAGTCAAGGAGAGGCGGTTCAACGTGGGAGATTTGGTCTTGCGCCGCTGTTCGGCTTCGGACCCCCGAAGAGCAGTCGGCAAACTTGCCATCAAATGGGAAGGACCTTATCAGGTCACCCACGTCCTTGGGAAAGGCTCATATAAGCTAACTACTCCTAGTGGCGAGGCCATTCCCAGGACTTGGCATGTCTCTAATCTTAAGGCTTATCATCTATAAAAGCCTTCTTTCAGCATCCAACCTCTCTTCTCCTTACTCCTGTTGCTTCATGAGCATTTGGCATAGATACCTGATCGGAACCTCCTTTACGGTACCCAACGATCTGTGTCTTACATGCAATACTCACGAAGCTAACGGATTCCGATCCGAGCAGGAACAATTATAAAAGGAAGAAGATAGAGAAAGTGAAGCTACAGAATAATCTCATGGACAGAAGATTTCATTCACAAAAAGTGGTTTGTTTACAAACTGGCCCTTTTTCGACCACAGTTACAAAAAGGAGAGCATAAAAAGGACATGGAGCAGAAGAAAGCTAAGGAGCCTGTTCGGAAGGCCGGCACCTTCGTCCGAAGAAAGCATCCGCCCAGATTGGAATTGTGCGAAACGCACATCATCCAAGCGGGCATCCTTGGTGCGGCGTCGGCACTCCCGAACAGCGGCCTCGAAGGCTTCTCGGGCGCGCTCGACCCAAGACAAATGCTCTCCGAAGTCCTTCCCAGCATTAAGACCCACTCTATAGCAGCGGGCTCCATATTGCTCCAAGTCCTCTTTATACTCCGGCCCGGCTCTGTATTAGCAACCGCGCGGGCCCCAGCATCCGCTACTACCTTGGCTAGGGCGTCTTTTTCGGCCCGCGCCAAGGTAGCTTCCAGCTTCGAAGCTTGGAGGGCCGCTTTGAGGTCCCCGACCTCCCCCTCCAGCGCTGCTTCGCGAGCCTTATGCCTCGCGGAGAGATCCTCGCAGAAAGCTGTCTGCGCCTCTCGGAGGTATTTCTGCCTCTGGCCCCGAACAGCCAGAACCTTCAGAATGCCCAATGACTTGGACATTCCATCCACGAGCGCCTCAACATCGACATCGCTCAAGTCATCTCCCTCCTGGACCTCTGGGAGGTAACCCTCCTCTGACCTCTCTGGGGTCTGCTCGGAAGGAAGGTCCAGGCACCTCGCCAGTCGCTCAAGGCGAGAGGCAGTGGGACTCGCTGGCAGATCCCTTGGTGCGTTCTCCACGCGACGAAGGGTCGCCTCCAGATCCGCCACCGAAGGCTCCGCAGGAAGCTTCTTCCGCAACGCCTCGCTAAGAGGTCTTCGGTCGTCTTCAGACCCTTCAGCCCGAGCAGCACCCGAATCCTCCCCCCAGTACCTTCGACTGCCTTGGAGATTGCTTCTTCGTTAGCAACCACCTCGGAGGGGGGCATGGGGGGCAGGATTTCCCCGGCAGAAGTGGCAACCTCCTCGGGCGCCCTCGCTGTCGCGGCCGCCTCTGCAGTGGCCCCTGCTGCAGGAACCACTTCTCACTCCGAAGAGAAAATCGTGGTTGGCGCTGTCACCACCACGCTGCTCGAGTTCACCCCAGCAGGGGCAGAGACTTCTGTGGCACCAGTGTCCTCCTCCTGCCGAACAGGAGACGCCACAACTTCTCTGCTCCTCCTAGAAGATACCTCCGCGATGTCGCTGGCAGCACCGTGCTCGGCACCTCCAACATTGGAAGCACCGGTGGGCTCCCTATCTCTCGCGCAGGTGGAGCCCCCGGCCTCTCCACCGGCAGGACTTTCGGATCCTTCGCTCACAAAAATGAGCCCCAGCTCGGTCGCCATCTTCTGTGCGACCTCGGGGCAAGTCGCGGAAGCCACCCGTGGCACCCCCTCATCGGCCGATTGTACGGCCCTACTCTTTTTGCGCAGCAGCAACTGCGCCCCTTCCTCTTCCTCTTCGGTCCCCTCCTCGTCATGTGGAGGAGTAGCCTGGACCGCCTTCTGCTTCTTCCGAGCACGGAGTTGTTCCGCTTCCTCCGCGCTCTCGTCAACCAGAACGGGCCTCTTCTTCGCAGAAGGCCGGCTCGCTTGGTCGTCCTTCTCCCGAGGAGTCCGAGCTCCGGCCGGTACCACCTCTCTAGTGGCCTTCTTCTTCAAACGAATCTTTCAGGCCCCTTCTCAGGAGCCTGCGCCTTGTTCGGGCGCCCTTCGGCAGTTGATGGAGCAACAAATGCCGTTGTCACCGCGGCACCAACCCTCACCGCGGAAGGAACCCGAACAACAGCGGCGATGTCGTCACCTTCATACACCCTGTGCGCTAGCACAGGGATCTGTTCGGCGAACTCATCATTCGCCTCTTCATCTCTTCCTGCCTCCAGCTCTGCAGCCGCTGCGCACAAAGAAGATAGGAAGAAGAAAGGTTAGTATGAGGTCACCAAACCTAAGAGTAAACCACTGAGAGACAGTATACTTACTCCATGGTTTGCTGAGCCCATACTTAACGAGCATGAACTCGGTCACATACCCTTCTCCATTCCGAACACCTGCTCGGAGAAGTGCATCTGATGCCCTCGCCTCATCCTGGATAAGCTTCGGAAAGCTATCCTTCTGTGCCGGGCGAATGACTGTGGGGAACCCCCACTCGGCACCACACCGGTGGCGCACGAAAAACAGCCTATCCATCCAACCCTTGTTGTTGGAATACTTGTTGGACAGGCTGATGTGCATCCGGTCTGTTCGGTGCTTGGCGTAGTAGATGTCCGCTCCTGATGCCCGCGAAGCTGACAGCTTGAAGTGTGCTCGGAAGACGTCCGCCGAACCCCGGATCTCCTTCAACTTGCAGACAACACCGAAGATACAGATGTATCTCCAGGTGTTGGGCGTCAGCTGTATTGGCGAAACGCCCCAAGTGTTAAGAAGCGCCTTCGCCACCTCCGGCAACGGCAGCCGGAAGCCTGCCTCCAGATGGTCCACGGATAGGAGCAGGCAACCTGGTTTATTCACCAGGATCGTGTCGCTTTCCCTGGCGTCGACGATCTCGTACTCGTCCCCAATCCGGAAGCGCTCACGAAGACCACTGAAGTGGCGGTATCGTGGTCCGCTCGGCGCTGTGACAGTCACCCCGCTAGCTCCGGCAGCGGCTTTCCCCTTGCTCGCCATCGCCGGAAGGACTGCAGAAAGCGGCAACGGCGCGAGAGGACGAAGCAGAAGACAGGGAGAGGAGAAGGCAAGGAAGCACGAAGATCTCAAAGATGGAGGGTTTCTGGGAGGCGTAGCTCCCGCCCTCGTCTCGTCCCCTCCTTATAAGGAAAGAGGAGGGAACGAAATTCGAGGCGGGCCCTAAAATGCCGCTCCTTCCCATTTTTGAAAACGCCCCTTCGGGTACAGCGTTGGCGACCGTCCGAACGCAGCGGCGGCACCTCAGGTATGGCGCGGCTTTGCACCCATCATGATGGGTTAGCCGTTTGACAGGACCCTAAGCGGCGGCATCCCGCAACGGGCCATCGCATTAAATGCGGAAGCGACGCCCTCGAAGCCCTCGTTTCACCGAGCCATTCGAGGGCGTGGGGGGCAAGTGTGGTGGCCAAATCTGGTCACCTAGGCCCATGATGGCTCGTTACGGCCCATTCACGTCCTGTCAACCAACGTGGCACCGTCATCGAAGGGCACGCCCTCTCCAGGATGGCTCGAAGACCTCCATTGTGTGACCCCGTGATCGGAAGCTGTCAGGTTCCGCTGCGGCGTACCTCCGAGCAGATCACCCGCCTTCCCTTACCGAACAACTATGAACGGCTTCCGAACAAGAACAGTAATTCCGCTCCATGAAACTACCCTCGATGTTACCGAACAGCATGTTCGAGCCCCCACGTGGGTCACCTGCTCGGAAAGCATTCCAAAGGGTTCCGAGCAGGTTCTCTGACTCGCAGAACGGTTGTAACCGTCCCAGGCCACGTTCTCCACCATCAAGGGGCGTGAACTGCCTGGCAGCCTAACGGACACCAGAGTCATAACTCCTCCCGTTATGCGCGTGCGTCAAGGCGCCTCTTCAGGCACGATCCGCCGAACGTTACGCACGTTGGCCTCGACACCGACGCCTATAAAGGCACAGGTACAGTACCATGCAACGGTACGTTCTCTTCCTCACGCGAACACATTCTCGCCTTTCCGAAACCCCCTGCCTTTCAAGCTCTTCACTGACTTAGGCATTGGAGGGTTTCCCCGGTCTTCACCGGGCCTCCTGATCCTCTTCTGGTTTTGCAGGTCTTCGTCCTCACCAGCAATCGTCTTCCCTCTCTCATTCCAGTGGAGGCCCGTTTGGCTCAAGTCCAAACAGGATCATACCACCACAAGTCCAACCATGTATGGGAGTGGATTTAATTTACTTTCATAATATAAGAGAAATATGTATTACACTTTTAAAAATGCAATTAATGAGTGTATTTCTTATGGCTCTTTTTATGTCCATCAAATGAGAACCATGAAAAAAAACATATTTACTATATTTTTAAAAGTGTATTAAATATTTTTCCAAATATAATATATCAAGTGTAAGAAGAGGAGTGGAGAAAGATCTTTAAAAGATCTTAAAAATGAAGTAATACTTATCACCTAAGTATTAAATACCTCTGCGTCATACATGATGTCACCATCTTTGGGCACCCGAAGTATGTTAACTTTGATTGGGTTATTAACACCATCTCATTAATCATATAATTAATTAAATAAATAATGTAGCGATCTCCCTAATTGATTGGCATGTCATTGAGAGACTAATTAATTACATTTATAAGTGGGAATTAGGTGTGGAATGACCACATACACACATACATCATATATATGGAGACCCAATTATATATGGAGACCCAATTAGGTAACCCAACATTTGACACACCAAACTTTACTCATTATTCAAGTCACTGATTGGTTTGAAGGATTGTGGTGTCATGTGGGTCCCACATGCCCTCTCACTTTAAGTCTACATCACCTCCAGGAAGAAGAGGTGATCATTTAGAAAACCCCTTCATCAGATAGATCATTTTCACATGCACAAACTCTAGACCACATATTCTCTCTCTCTCTCTCTCTCTCTCTCTCTCTCTCTCTCTCTCTCTCTCCTCAATTATTGGAATAGTTTAAGTTCAACAAGAGTTTTCTTACAAAGATATCCTTTCAAAACAAGCCATCAAATTACCTGTTTTGCCAATGAATTTCCATATATATGTTTGTGTGTACACACTTAAGTTCCAACTTCTTTATAATATTTTATGTGTATATTTTGTTCACATGCTAGTTAATCAATTTCAATATCATTTATTGGACCATCTTTGGCAAGACCATCACTTTCATTCTATAAAAGATCATACATTCAGATCTCGCATTCTTCCATAATATAAGAGGATGAATTTAACTAATTATAAATTCACCTATATTTGTATTTGGAGATTTTTTTTGTCCAACTTGAGACAAGTGGATAGTATATCTATCTAAAACACGACTAAATGAGGTGGGCCCCTCTCTTAGCTGCACATAGGGCATGCACTATCTATCTGTGTCTCGATCGAATAGAGTCTATTTCTTATATTTGAATTAGAGTTGGATTGCAAGAAAAATTGTTCTTTGTAGAGAGCATAGTTGGTTGTGCCGGCACAAATCGTATCACATCGTACTAGAAATTTTTTGAGTCATTAACATGTTTGACATGGTACGATGAATAGTGTTATTTTTTTATTTTTCTTTAAAGATTTGGTTGAAGTCTTTTGGATGTACCCGTGCGCATTAATATGATATAGTACACCTCATATCATATTGTACCATTAAAAATGTGGTATTTCAGATTCGTTAGATCCGTTTCGATAGTGAGACTCTGAAAACCAATATGAGTAGAAACATCTTGAGATTATGCAAAAAAAAAATCTTAAAAAGAGAAATGCTAAGTAAGAAAAAGGAGATTAGGGAATTAACAAAGTACCCATTCGTCACAAAAAATCTATACTTAAAGGCTATAACAGATGTGTGTAATAATAGGGATACATTCACACTTTTACTTTACAACAGAGGAGTAATTCGTAAAAGCGAATATTATTATTATTATTATTTTAAAATGGTACCCCGCCTTCCTGGGCACGCCCTTGTCGAAGCCGCGCTCGCCGCGCCGTGGCCACCGCGGGAAGATCGTACGTACGGCGTTGGTGGGGCCCGCCTGTCACCGCCGCCAGATCCTCTCCCGTCCCCTTCGCGCGCGCCTTCTGGAACGCGCACAAGCCGTAAGAGTTGGCTTTCTCGTTTCTTCACCTTTTTTTTTTGTAGATACACCGATTAAAGATTTAATTTATTCATATGTACGATTTTATTTCCAACTAATTATGAAAAAAAACTTTTAAATATGTGTTCCAAACTTCCAAAGCAAGGTTAGCCGAACGGACTGGTGAATCATATTAGATCAACCAACCAATGTTTTCTATTAGAATGTATTAAATTGATACATTCTAATTTGGTTCTATATATATTAAAATTATAATAATAAAAAATAAAAAAGAACAAAAATAAGTTACTCGGACTGCAGTCCCAAGCATGGTACGAACCGGATATCCCGGACGGGGTATCATGCTCCAAAGTCCAAACTTTTATTCAAATTTGCAATTCTTTAATTCTTTTTAACAGCAAATCTGCAATTAATTGGAAGTGAGTTATTTCCATTGAGTTACTTATGAGAAAAGCCAATTATTTGGTTATATTTAAGGTTGTTACGACAATAAGTGGCAAATGTAGAAGTTTCATTTAGTGAGGTCACTTTATTAGTCCAATAAAATTATTCTCTTTTAAAAAATTTCTAATCAAATTAATTTAATAGAAAAATTTATATACATTAATAGAGTTTTAAAAATTAGGTGGAGTCACATAACCCACTAACTTTTACTTAGATCCGCCTTTGACAAGGATTAATGCAATTTATGGTAGGAACTAAACACAACACCTTATAAGTTAAAACCTTTAATTTTAACATATCGGTGAGATTGATCATGCCACAGGCACCGATTGTACTGAACTCTCACTAACACAAGTTAAATTAAAGTACATCACATCAATATATTGTAATTTAAATAATATTATAAAAAATAATAAAAATAAATGAAGAACAAAAATTTGGAGATCTACCTGACCATGTTAGGGGCTCACCTTTCACCTTGAACGAGTCCATCGCAGCGGCACGACAAACTATGCATCAAGGTTCTCCGTACCGACCGGATCGACCGTACCGTATTCTCCGTGGTACGGTACGTATCGAACCGTACCGTACCGTTGAGATACGGTAGAAAATTGACATGTTGTGTTGAAACTCATTCTGTACCTTGTAAACCCATTCAAATAATGTCCATTTGTGTTGAAATTTTAGTTATAAACTAATGTAATAGTTTTACAAATTATGGTGATTTTAGTTTAATTTTTAAAATTTATTTTACACTGGGTGAAAAATCACCCGAAAAATAGTTGCATCGGCTTAATATCGAAATCCGTACGTCAACAATTCCGAATATTTACATTTCTGATATCACTATATGTTTCTAAAAATTATGGTGTTCTCAAAATTTATTTTCGTTACAGTTTTTTGATGTCGCCTTGTCGGAGCGCGCACTTCTGAGTATGGTATTGGGCTATCATTTATTAATGTTAATTAATCCTAGATATTAATAAAATTACTATAATTTGTATCATCTCTTAATTAGTTTATGTTTGAAATTTTATCTCAATTAGACACTAATTAGACTACTTAAGTGCAGACAGAGTTTGTAGCGGTACGACGAACTCTCTATCCGCGTACTTTAACGGGACGATATTTGGTTTCGAAAATAAAGTCAAATATGAAGTTATCATAATTACTAAAAAAATGTACTGATTATAAAAATATAAATATCATGAGTTATTGATGCATAGATATAGAGATTAGGTCGACCTAATGATTTTTGGAACAATTTTTACTTGACAAAAATTAATTTAAAAAATTAAATTAAAATTATTACAATTTGTATCACATATTAATTAGCTTATGTTTGAAATTGTATCTCAATTAGACACCGTTAGATCCCTTAAATGTTGAGATTAAGTCGATTTATTAATTTTTGAGATAATTTTTACTTGATAAAAAAATAATTAAAAAATTAAACTAAAATTACTATAATTTGTATCATCTCTTAATTAACCTATGTTTAAATTTTTATCTTAATTGAACACCATTTACATCATTTTAATATACCTAATATAAAAAAATTATGAAAAAAAAAATTTAACCCGGATCACCCCCCATTGGGGTGACCCAACCGTGCTCGGGTGCCGCTAGCGCCCGGGCACGGTACGGTACGCCCGTGCCGCCCCGGTTTGGGCGGCACGGGCGAACCATGCTATGCATACATGTCGATTTCTATAGATTTTAATCCTCGTAACCTTCCCAAATTATTTTTCAGTCCTCATGAGAAACTTTATTGGTTAAGGGGGATAGTTTTGAATCAGAATTAAATAGTCAAGTTATGATGTCAAAAATCAATTATAATAATTAAAAGAGATGAAAGCTAAACATTCCCTTTTTGTTTGTACGCCACCTTGGCGTCCTCTTCTCTGTCCTCTCTCTCTCTCTCTCTCTCTCTGGCTTGGCTTCTTCCCACTCACACGCCCGCCTCCCCGCACCGTTTGCTTCTTCCACTCGCGCTCACGGTTGCTGGCATTGGAGTTGGATCGCAGCGATTCCCGCCCGGCTTCCCGCTGGAGGTAGCCCCCCATTCTCTCTATCTATCTTTTCCCCCGTTTCTGTCTGATCAGTCTCCTCGGTTGTTATTCTTGGTTCCCATCAATTCGATTGGTTGTTCTTCCTGTCGATGTTGATCGTGCCCATTTTATCT
The DNA here is from genome assembly GCA_014218235.1 of Colocasia esculenta. NCBI lineage: Eukaryota > Viridiplantae > Streptophyta > Magnoliopsida > Alismatales > Araceae > Colocasia > Colocasia esculenta. The sequence goes on from CM024760.1 coordinate 175,177,618, forward strand.
TTGGTTTGAGTCGGCTGGTCGCGAATTTTGGGTGGTTCGACGTCGTCTTTGTGTGGGTTCACATTAGAGTACTGGCTCGTTGCCTGCGGCTCTTTGCTTGTCTTCCATTTTGTGGGAATTTTCCCCCTTTATTCCTTCCGAGGTTGTGATTGACGCGGGAGGCGAGTGGATTTGGGTTTGTTTGAAGTGAGAATGCGGATTGCTCTTCTTTTGCTTGTTTTTTGGTAGGCAGTGTCTGTGTTAGGAGCGGGGACGCCATGGGATAGTTTCAGAGGGTTCTGGGGATGATTCCTGGGGAGTGTTACTGATGTTATCCTAATCTTCCGGGAAAATTTTTTTTCTTTTTTTAACCAAAAATTGTACCCTGGAGTTGGTATTGTAGAGTGTGCTTGACTGGTGGATGGGAAACATGTCTTTAAATGTGTCGAACTTTGATCTCTTTCCCTCTCTTGGCTGCATGTGTGTTACATGCACGAGATGATCAAGTTGTCAGTTCAGAGCATTTCAATAATCTTTTGGCCCTTGAACTTTTGTGCTTGCGGCCACCTTGTATTCTTCTCACATTCCTGCTATCTTAGTTTGCTAGAAAAGACTTCATGTACTGTTTTATGTTCTTGCAGATGACGTGAGACATTTCTTGTCCTGCTCTGCAGCGTCTGGACTTGAGAACTTCTCGAAAGGAGTTTCAATATTTTTTTTACGTTGACAATAAAGACTTGGAATCCCCAAGTCTGAGGGAAGGACATTCTGGACTTCCAAGATAGTCTGTTAATCAGTTGGCCATGTTCAATACGTCCTTTTAAGAACAGGAGATGAAAATTTCTGCTCTCCTTACTTCGGCTGGCATCAACATAGCCGTGTGTACAGTGCTTTTATTCCTATACTCTCTATTGAGAAGACAGCCTGGAAATGTTAATGTGTATTTTGGAAGGAGGATCGCTGAAGAGCGCATCAGGCATCAGGATTCCTCTACTATCGATAGATTTGTGCCTTCTCCAAGCTGGATACTTAAAGCATTTCAATATACAGAAGCTGATATTTTGTCAGTTGCTGGCTTGGATGCTATTGTCTTCATTAGGATGGTTGTGTTCAGGTGATTTGTTTTCAAAACTTCATACAAGATTCCACATTTCCACATCACACCTCATTTTCCTTAAAACAAGGGAAAGAAATCACATGTCATCTGTCCACGAAGAATACATTTAGTAGGATTTTAACTTTTAACTGCTGACAATCTCCTTTGACTATGCATCTGTTAGCTTCACTAAGTCCAAATTCTGCCTCATAAGGTGCCTTTGATTTTACCATCTGATGATTTTAGATGGGTTTTTTTTCTAACATAATAAACCTCCCTATTCTTTAGTTTTTTTCATCATGCTTATACAAGCATTTCACATGGATTTCTCTCCTTACCTTTTTGAAATGAATTGTTACAATTCAATGATGTGATATGAACAACAGATTTATAGGGTGTTTGGTTACAATTTTTTGTCTCTTTTTTCTCTAAAATTTAAAAAAAAAGAGAAGACAAACACAATGAGATGTTTGGTAAGTAGTTTTTTCTTTAGTGTAAAATTTTTATCCTATGTAAATCTCTTCCAAAAAAAAAACAAGTCCTAACCTATTTTTATTTTAAAAGCACACAAACTCTCTCTCAACCTCCCCCCCCCCTCAACTGCGGCCCTCCTCTCCCCCCCAAACCCAGCCGCCCCACCCCCCGGGGGCACCCCCCCCACTCGGCCGGGCACCCCCCCAAACCCAGCCGCCCCCCCCACCCGGCCGGGCACCCCCCCCCCCCCCCCCCCCCAAACCCAGCCGCCCCCTCCCCCCACCCCGCCGGGCCCCCCCCCCCCCCCCCCCACAACTGCGGCCCTCCTCTCCCCCCCAAACCCAGCCGCCCCACCCCCGGGGGCACCCCCCCCCCCCCATGGGACCTCTTCCCACTACCAAACACCTCAACATAAATTTTAAAAATTTATTCATTTTTACCAAACACATAACAATATTTTTTTATAATTTTAAATTTAAAATTAAAAGAGAACTCAACATCATTTTTTAAGTAGAAATAGTTTTTTTTTTAAATTGCTCCCAAACACCCCATTAGCTTTTAACATCTATAGTTCTTCATTTTCCAATATTTTGTGAACTTCATGCCTGTCCATGAATCAATATTACTTACTTGACCTTAAATATGTATGCAGCATTAGAATCTTCTCAATTGCAGCTGTCATTTGCATATTTGTGGTTCTTCCACTTAATTATTTTGGCCAAGAGATGCTTCATGGGCATATTCCATCGGAGTCTCTAGATGTTTTTGCCATTGAAAATGTAAAGCAGGGATCTAAATGGTATGATATGAGACACATTTACCTTTTTATTTCAATTGTTTTTTATTTTTTTACCAGTGCATTATTTATTTTCAATTTTTGGAGTGTTAAAAATTTGAGTTGCTGTGACATTGTTGTAGAGGGGCTATCTTCACTTCATCTTCTCGTGGACCCACTGCTTAAATTAATGAGAGAAACAAGACATGACGATTTCATTTTTGTGAACTAGTATTGTATGTCTATCCATATGAAATTTGAAAGGAAGATAATCATGCAATGGCAGCATGAAGTTTGATAATTTTGTTGGATGTGTCAATGTGTCATAGCCTCATAGAAATGTGTTCAAACCGTGAGGAAGGGAAATCACAATCTGATAGTTTTTGATGGATTCCTTACTGATTCTCTACATGACAACAGTCAATGTATTGTATCATGGTCAAGTTTGGCATTATTACTATCTTAGTTTACTCATTACATCATAGTCATTCATTAAAATATTCTTGCTGAACCGTTGTACATCTCTTACTTCTCTGAGTGTACTATGAAGTATGAACTTCTTGATTACAAAGTCTTATACTTTTCAAAGTTATCATGGTAGATCTTGTGATTGATCTGTTGTGCAAATTATAGTTGAGCACCATCTTAAAAGATTTGATGCCTTAAATCCTGAAACTAGTGTTCAGAACCTCAGTTAAGTAGTGAACTAGTACCTTGTGATGATGCTTGAATAATACCTTATCATGGGCTTCCTGGGGCCTGGGCATCTTTGGCATGCAGAATTCATTTGGGTGGTGGATGAGAGGGTGTTGATGGCTGTCAGTCAATCCTGGGATTCTGTGCAGAATTCCCTCCTGTCCAAGTGTACCCAGCATGTCGCCTTTTCCAAAAGGGGATTCTCAGCTGCCATGTCTCAAAGACCTGATGGATGAGAATTACTAGTGAATTTCCTGCCATATTAAATGGTCTATGGACGTACATATGGCCGCTTATTATACGGTCCCAGTGCTTCTGTTCAACAGTGCCTCTGATTTGGGAATTGACAGCAATTGGCAGTAGATCCCCATACATCTATACCAATTTATATACATCTAAATGTGACCATCTCCTATATGATGATGATACTTTCGATCATCTCTGACACTGACACTCGAGCACCCCATATTGACCACTAAGTTATGTATTGACAACGTAAAATCTTGACATTTATTCTGTCATGAAATACTAATTACCTTTCTCAACTTTTGTTATACTTAACTTGTCATTATGCTGATGATTAGTTGATGTTGTTCTTAGAATCCATCTTCATATTATGATTGATTTTATGGTTTATTAGTGGCTTGCACCCACCACATATTAGAGATTAGAATTACTGATTTATTAACCAACAAATACAATGACCATTGAGGAGGCTTTGAACAATATCTTTAGTCCTCAAAGAAATGTTTCCCTAATTTTGAAGCTAGGAAATGAATTATTGTTTCCAATGTTTTTACCCCCCCCCCCCCCAACATCTCGTCTTTTATCTCCATGTATGTTTAATAAAATTTGAAACTAATCTCTTCTCCTTCCATGGATATGATCCATTTAACTAATTTCTATCTTACTTTTACTATTACAGGCTCTGGGTTCACTGTCTTGCATTGTACATTATATCTTGTTCAGCTTGCATCCTTCTTTACTTTGTAAGAATGTCTCGATACACAATGTTTTTGAATTTGATATCACTCAGCTAGCTTGTTAGATGTCTTTACAAATTTCTTTCCATATCTTCTCTGGATGGACCAGGAATACAAAACCATTGCAAAAATGCGATTAATCTATATTACCGAATCTCCTCCCAATCCAAGTCACTTCACAGTTCTTGTTCGAGCTATTCCAAAATCAACTGTGTCGTTCAGTGATTGTGTTAGAGATTTCTTCATGAAATATCATGGATTGAGTTACCTGTCACATCAAATGATTTATCGAGCTGGGAAAGTTCAGAAACTTCTAGTGAGTAAACTTTGAGAACTCTTTATCTATCTTTTTCTACAAAGAGGCTTATTATTTCTGGTTTTTAAAGAATCTGGTTGATTTTGGATGGCGCATACATATATGTGGACACATGCACGTGTACATGTATGTATACACATATATGCATGATTTTTCAAGTTGTACTGAAACAGAGTGTATCGGACGTACAATACTGTACCACAGACTTTATGATACTGATCACGTCAGATAAAGCACCCATAGTATACTAGTCTACACTAAATGTCTATTGTCAAAAATCCCCCAAGTTTCCTGAACTAACATGAATGAAGAAAGTCACTTCAAGTATCTGAAATTTTGACCTATGTGACCAAAAGCTGTCCCTCCCAAATGACTTCAGTATCATTCATATCTAACATTAATCCAAGATGAATTATATATCTTTAGACCTAACATTAACCTAAAATGACTTAGATATCCTCTAACTCTTTGGGATGGAACCTAAAATGATCAAAAGTCTCAAAACCCTAGAAATATTTCAGAAACACCAAAGCCAACCTTGAAATCCTAGAAACCTATTATTATTATTATTATTATTATTTTGATAGGTAAGTGTGATGGGTGGAGATTTGAACCCATGACATACGGGGTACATTAGAGGGCCTTAACCATTGAGCCACTTCTTGTGTACTAAATTTATAAAATTCCTCAAAGCCCCATATACACCCAAAATTACTAAGGTTGCAAAACACCTAAAAATCACAGAATTCCTTCATAACTTATAATAAAAAAAATGAGGGAAATATCCCTAGAAACCAAGAACACTGAAATGACCCAAACTCCTCTGCAGGGCTTAAAAGGACTTAAATTCAGCACAGCACCTTCTAAACCTTTTTAAAAAAATTGTAAGATTACTAAAACGCCCCTAAACCCTGAAACCACACAAAATTACCAAAATTATGTTTCTAACTCAAGACACCCAAAGTCAGTCCAGAACCGTTAAAACACGTCCAAGGCTGTGGTAAAACTTTTAGACTTAATTTTGTAAAGAATGGTCACACATCAACTGGTGACCAAAATAAATCAAGGGCACAATGTGTGTTCCCTCTCCATCATTGTCTTAAGGTTCTTGGTTGGATGACTCAGTTCAATAACTTTCATGTAGTCTCAGAACCTACAGTTGTGTTCTGGGTTCCTGTTTGACCAATGCTTATTCACGACTCATGAGAGTAAATTTTGTCAGGATTAAATGGAAACTGGCATGTGCATGGGTGGAAGACAGCTTCTACCTTGTCCCTCATATATCCATTAACAGCATCCTTTAAGATTTAATTTATGAATAAGTCCATTGTGTGTGGTCTCTTCATAAATGTCAGCCATGAGACTTAAGCCTAAAAGATTTGTCATGATTTTTATCAGTGTTTAAGGCTGTCTTCCTTTGATGACCACGTGTCATTATATTGCTGATTTGGTGTCAAATTCTAACATTGTTGACCATTATTATTATCATTCATGCGAATGCTTGCAGTTGATCTGGGATATACACATCATCCTTTGTTCCTTCTTATCCAAACATCTGAAAAATCACAGTCTGCAAATCCATTGGCGGTTGGAACCTAAATGTCTTTGCTTCCCAAACTTCTTGATGGTGCAAATGGTAACTGAGGTTCTAATCCTTTGCTGCCATTGATAAAGTTAGTCCTAGAAGCCCAAAGGTTGCATCATCATTTCTAATTCACTTTCAGCTCACCAAAATGATGACAACTCTGCTTTACCCACCATCCTTCCCAGACTTAAAAAATCACAAAAGTACCCTGGATGATTTTATAAACGAGTAGTGTATCATGCCAGTCATGCTTCATCTCAATTCACAGTCAATCAAGAACAAAAATGCTAGGTTCAAGATGTCAATAAGTCCAGTCAAGGCATGATAATGTTTTTAGGTTCGAATTTAAATTGCATGGCCATGCTCAAATTTGCATTTAGTTCGTGAGTTATTTGTTTTCCTGGACATTTCCAAGGACAGTTAGTCAATGATCATTAATTGACATGATTAGCACTTGTTGAAGTTGGTGGGAAGAGGTCCATGCATGAATCTATATGCCAAATTTGAATCCACATCGGAACTCAACTTAAGTCCCTAAAACCCATGTTCAATTCTTATCTCCAGTCACATGGAAGATGGGATTTGAATTTTCAAGTGATATAGAACCAACCCAATGTCATTAATCCCATCAGAAACAAAAAAAGGTTAAAATTTCTCTCACAACTGCATACAACATGTTTGACATAGTCCGTGTGATAGAGTCTAAATTGTCCTGCTCATGAGGGGTCATGTAAGAATAGTCCCATATTATGTGGTCTTGAAACAGAAATAAGCTTATAATAGTGGAGCCCTTTCCACTCAATACCTTAAAGTTTTGAGTTGGAAGAGCCTTCACTATCATAAGCTTATTTTAATTTTCTCGTAACATCATGTTGGACTATTCTTTCATGCCCCCTCATTTGCAGGCAATTTAAGCAATGTGATATGGCTATGATAGACATTGGTTCTGCAGCCCAAGTCAGCCGTGGCCCGTGGGCTCTAATACCATGTTAAATTTTATTACATTGCGCCACCAACTCAAAGCCTTAAGGTATTGAATGAGAGTTCTGCAATCTGTACTATCATAAGTGTAAGAATAGTCCCATATTGGAAAGAAAGAGAAATATCAATATGCTTATAATAGTGGATCCCTATCCACTTGTTGCCTTAAGATCTGAGTTGGATGGCCCAATCCAATAAACATTAAAGTTAAGCATATTCACTTTTTCCACCATATCACGTGGGACTATTACAGATTTAATTGTTTGGTTAGGACTTAGGAGTATGTCTGTATTTTATATGGTTTGATTTCTTTAGACAGCTCCAACTGGTGGTTAATCAAGGGATAATGCTCATCAGGGTATGATTATCTTACAATTCCAATATTTAATTGGAGAAATGTCTGAGAAATCATAAAAACTTCTATAAATAAATAAATAAAAATGTTTTCAACAGCCTGCCATCAGATGCACACCAGTTATACATGCAAACAGGGGTTTGGATGCAAGGCAAACACAGGCCCAGATAAGGTTTTTTTTTTTTAAATGAATACAACACTCTCACCCACTAGTTTAATCTTCTTTTCATGACTAGTTTAAGATGATTTCTCTTCCCTTCTTAACGAGGTTGAATGATTTTGATAAAATTATTTAATTGCCTGTACTTTGTTTTGTCATTTGGTTGCAGAATGATGCAGAGATAGCTTATCAGAAAATTGTACACTTAACAGATAGTGCTATTAACAGGAACTGTGGACCACATGGCCTCAGATGTGTTGTTTGTGGAGGAATATCAGGTTCATTTCAGCTATACCACAATGACTTTTCTCTTGAAATGACGAATCCGCGCCTTAGAGAAAAGGTTGGAACTTTGCATTTGGACTGCACACATTTAAGTTTCTCAATCAAGTTGATGCTTATACAAACCTATGCATACCTTTTCTGATGTCTTAAAGTTTTTCTGGTTCAGTTTACTTTTGTCACTTATAGGTTTTAACCAGGTCTAGAGAAAAACATAGATGCTTCGTCTCTCTCTCTCTCAATCTATCTTTCTCTTTCTGCGAATTTCTCAACTGCATGGTTGGAAAAACCGACTGAAGGCCATCTGAGTCCCCTGGGGGGGGGGGGGGGGATTCAGCCAGAATCTCAGTATCGTCTTGGATCGGATAAGATTGGCCGATCACAGGCAATCCAGCCAATCAAAATTATAATTTTTTTTCCAGTCCAGATCGGACGGCACGGGGGATGAATTGGCCTGTATCATGCCAGATTGGTCTGTTTCAGCTCAGATCAGGCCTGATACTGCTGATGCAGCATGATTTAGTCTCTCCACCCCCTTTCCCTGATTCCATTTTTTTGTTCTTCCCCAAGCCTCCTAGAGAGGGGGGGGGGGGGAGCAGGGGTGCTGGTGTTGGATGGACACTTGGGTAAGGAAAAAGGGGAAAAAAAGGTGGGAGGCATATGGGAAAGGGAAAAAGGTCTTTTTCTGTCCTTTCTTCTTCTTCTTTCACCAGCCTCCTCCTTTTTCTGATTTTTATTTTTTCGTTGTGAAATTGTCTGATTTTTAGTGGATTTTAAACATTTTTTTAAATCAGGCTGGTCGAAAATCAGTCGAATCAGCCTATCCATCCGGATCGATTGGACTTAGACTCAGACCTAGCCAATTCTTCAGCCGATCAAATCCACCCTTCCATGCTCAGCTCTGTTTCCCTACAATTTCTAGGTTCTCATTTCTGATTTCTCTCCCGCTCCTCACTCTCTACTTCTATCTGAATACACTTATCTCTCTGTCTCAAAGTCTCTCAACCATGGTTTGCCAAATTGGATCGAATCGGTCCGATTCGAGCGAATCGTGGCGGATCAGGGAGAATCTGATTCCCTGATATGCTGATTTGGTCCAATTCGCCTGATATATATATTATATTATATGGTATACACATATATATATATGTATATATATGTATGTATTTTATGTATGCATGACATACATATACCGGATTCTCTTTATATATGCTTAATACCTTATTTACCTGAACATCATTTAAGTAAATGTTATTTACTTAAGATATTACATGTAAATAAGGAAATAACCCCCATTTGAATCCAATAAAAATATCAAAAGGGTCATATCTCTTACCAATAAAAAGTTAACTCTCCCATCGAAGAAGAAAATCGTGATTTTGGTGATTTCATCAAAATGCCGACTTTCTAATCTCCCATAATTTGGCCTAGCTAAAAATTTCATAATTCAAATAAACCACATGGAATACAACTGGTTTTTTATTGGTAAGAGATATGATTTTTTTGATATTTTTATTGGATTCAAATGAGGGGGTATTTCCTTATTTACATGTAATATCTTAAGTAAATGAAACTACAAATACTAACATTTACTTGAATCGGCGATGCGGCGAACCTTGCTCTCAACTAATCTCCAAAGTTCTCTTTCTTGACTGTACCCTGCAAATCCCTTTTTTCTTCTCATTTTGCTTCTGTCCGTCTAAATCTCTTTATTACTTTTCTAAGCACTCTATATATTTCTGCCACTCCGAACCTTATTTCTCTCTTCACCTCTCTTTAAATTATTTCTTTGTTTAATTCTTTCTTTGGCACTTCTGGAGAAGGAGGTGCTTAAGGGTGGAAGCATTGACCATTACATCTATGCTGCCCTAAGATTAACCTTTTGTTTGTTCTTTCTCTTCTAGTTTGGTCTGTGGCCTAAGGCTTTTGCCAGAACATGGTTGAGTTAGTAAAACAGTCGGTTATAATGCGGGGACATCTGTCCATATTTGCACAGCAGAACTATATTGTGTGATTGGATTTTTGAATATATTTTATTATTGAATCTTTTAGAAGGTAAATATGGAAGAAAATATGTTTAACCTACATTATAGTCCACTTTGCTTATCTGCCAATGTGGCATTTTCAGTGAACGTGCTCCTTTCCTGGTGTATGTCTCCTGGATGCATGTATCCCGAATTCACTTTTCCACTTACACATCTTCCATTGAAAAGGGAGATCTTCAGTTAAAATACCTTTAGTTCTCAGATGCTAAACCATTCTTATCATCTATCAAAATCCCATGTTAAACCATTCTCAAGATCCCAAGTAATTGGCGTTAGTTATAACCATTTCAGCTTTGTATATCCTTGGCATGCCTATAACATTTTGAGGTCCCTGCTGCAGTGCCAGGACGCTGTTGATTCTTATGAACATGCCTGTATCATGCTTACTTTTGAGAAGTTAAGTAATTTTTTAAAAACTGTACCAGGAATGTGCTGCTGCTTTCGTGTTCTTTAAGACTCGATATGCTGCTGTTGTTGCTTCACAAGTCCTTCAGACATCAAATCCAATGTTATGGGTTACTGACCTGGCTCCGGAACCACAAGATGTATATTGGTCAAATCTTTGGCTCCCTTATAGGCAGCTATGGATACGTCGAATAGCAACGCTGTTGGGTTCAATTGTTTTCATGCTTCTGTTTATTATCCCTGTCACATTTGTGCAAGGTTTATCTCAGTTGGATCAGTTACAAAGGACGTTCCCATTTCTTCGAAGTATATTAAAAAAGTAAGTGTCTCTGATCATCCATGGACTGAATCTTTCCTTCAGCTTACTCTGTTATCTTTTCAGCAACAATGTCCCTTCATTTTTACATTTGTCCTAACAGACAGGTTATGGAAAGCACATTCTATCTCTGTTCAGTGCTTTTTGAAGATTCAGGTGTTTTTTTTCTGGCAAGTAGTTGTATTTTTTGATAGTGTAGAAGTATCGTCTTCTGCATGTTTTGGATGTGCTACAACAAAGAAAGTTCTATAGCTGATGGTTGCGCCCAGTTATCTAGTCAGGGGTTTCATGCAAAGAAAATTAACTTTATTATTTCTACAAATCTTGTATGAGTTTCCAAGTAATGTTTTGAAACTTCACAATCTTGAGAACTATAAATGTTGGATGGTTTGTAAACATTAATAAACACATTGCTAGTAATTAACAGCATTAGATGCTGAGTCTGTTGGGATGCTTTGGTTACAACTTTATCCATGGATATCCCTGGATAAAGGGGTGGAAATGGATAGCCCTATCTTACTTTGACAGCCCTGAATAGCTCAATCAGGTATGGGCCTATGGGGATAGTTCAATGGGTTACACATGGATAACTCTACCAGTCCCAAGAGGGTGGGATAACTTTGAACCTGGATAGGCCTGTAATTGTATAAGTTAGCTATCTTACTTTTCTGTTCCAAAGCCCAATAGTTTATTGAGTGGGTTAAGCTATATCTGGATAGCTTAACCATGCGATATGTATCCTGCTAATATTTTAAATTGTTCATATAACTGTGTGGATAGGTGCGCCCACAGCCCCCCTGCCTCTCCTTTTTGTTCCTATTTTTGTCTTTTGCACAATCTGGCCTTAGATGGGCCTTGAAGAGGTGGCCCTATTATGCTCTCCCTCTCTTCTTCTTCCTCTGCATCCTCTCTCTCTCTCTCTGTGTTATTTTCTGTTACAGAGTTTCATCCCAGCTGCTGGTGTGCTATTGCTGCTATTATGTTGCAGGTGGTGCTCTTGTTCTTCTTCCCCTTCTCCTCCTACCTTTTTTCTTGGTTGACAAGAACCCCAACTAGGCAACTGGGGTTCCCCAGTCTGATGTGTTCTGTGCTTGAGATTGCGCTCTCTCTCTCACTCACACGCGCGCACACACACACACAAAATGTAGCTCTAAGAAGATGACAATCAAGCAAACAAATACATAGAGTAAAAGCTACTGCAGAGTCCGTAAGTCATTCCTTCAAGAAATTGTTCTTGCATGTAGGCGTCCTAGCACATAGTCTGTACGTCCAAACTGGATACAGTTGTTGGGGCATGCCCTAGCACAAAGGCTTTTACAGCATGAAATATTTAAACTAGGATTGATGAAGAGGTTGCTTTACTATAAAAATGGGGTTACTGGTTCAAGATCGGAAGGAAAGCGGTTGCACACATACAATAGATGGACAAGACGAAGCTAATCTATAATTTTTGTTTTTGCCTAAAAAGACTATAAATGATTTTCTGCATTGCACTAGAGGGATGATGTTTGTGAATCCGTTATCGCTTCAAATATAAAAATATAGAATGTGACAAGTGATGGATGAGATGATAAAGAAGGCTAGGTGAAGAAAATGTTATCCAAGTTGTGATTGACAATGAAGCTAGCTTCCAGGAAACTGGGTAGAATAGATAGACAAAAAACTTCATGTGTTCTCTTTGCGGCATATTATAGAACTTTATGATTGGAAGATGGTGAGAAGGATCACTTTGTGAGTGAGCAAGTTGCTCATGCACAAACGATAATTAGCTTTGTTTATGCTCACAACAGAACTCTGCATATAATGAGGATTTACACAGACATGAGACAAGTTAGATATCCTCCATTCTGGCTCCATGTTTGCATTCAAATTTTCTCTTTAGAGGGTTCCAGTAAATACTAGCATCATTTGACAATGTATTTTTTTTATGATAGCTTTGCTTCAATTAGTGTTAACAAGATTGGGTCTTGCATGCACAATAGTGTCCAAACGTGGCAAGAGGCTGTCATACATAAGTTTTGGAGACACTGAAAACAACAGAGAGAAGAGCAAGAATTTGTTATGGTCTTCAGCTCTGGGGTTTTGTGGAACGCACATTGCAACTATCTGATGCAGAAAGGATGCAAAGAAAAATGGAGGGAGTGAGGTGAAGAGGACGAGTAAAAACGCTGTATGGGAGGAAGGGCCAACAAGTTCTTGGAGTTCTGGAGTTATGTTCTGAAGCCATTGGCTCAACTTGTGGGACTAGTACAAATGGCTACAGGAGTATTGGGCAGTTGGCAGTGAGTCTATGGCAGACAAAGGGAATGGGGACCCAGAGAATGGAGGCAAGAGGAAAAGGGCTTGCCAATTATAGATTTCTGGCTTTGTATAATGAGGAACAGGGCTGTGATATGCTGTAGCATTTTGCTTCCGTAAGAAAATTGGTAGCAGTTGCATACATAGATTATCAGAACAAGGACTAGGCACTTCACAGATTGGTGGTGGTGGGGGGGGGGGGGGGTTGTTTAGCAGTTTATCTAGGTGCAGATATGGGTTTCTCTTGGCACACAGGTGAGGATTGGCCTTGTGTTGAATAAAAGGGTTGCAATATGGGAACTGCAATTGAATCAATTTGATGTATTTAGGGTTTATAACTTTTCTTGGCCATATGTGGCTGCTGATGGTGGACGAACCCATATGACACTTGTCTACGCTTTTGTGCTAACATTTATAATGACACTTGGATGCTCAATTTTATTTATATCATCAGTAGACACACAATTTCAGTTATATCATCAAGAGACCTGATTACGTCTGGGATTCCAAGTTTACGATTACTGCTATAGAATGACAAATAATGCCAAATGATATCATAAAATACAAAGCTAAAAAACATTAATAAAAAACTGTAACTGCATCATGTATGCTGCCTGTTTTATGTGTGATATCAATTGTATGTCTCTGCTATCTGCATTGCAAGCATGTTCCCTGCTAATTTGTTATGCAATAAGTGATAATTGTTTCCAGCAGCTGCCATTGAAAGCTTTTGCTTTACATGGTGAAGGTCTGCTGTATGATGATCAATCTATATATCCATGTTGATACACTATTGTTCATTTCCATGCAGGACTATCATAAACCAGCTAGTAACTGGGTACCTTCCAAGTGTTATCTTGCAACTATTCTTATATACAGTTCCACCAACTATGATCCTTTTTTCTTCCATCGAAGGACCAATATCGCATAGTCGCAGGAAAAAGAGTGCTTGCTGCAAAGTTTTGTACTTCACTATTTGGAATGTGTTTTTTGTTAATGTCTTGTCTGGTTCTGTCATTAGTCAGCTGGATACAATATCTAATCCAAAGAACATACCGACCCAGCTTGCTAAAGCTGTACCAAGACAGGTAATTACTATTTTAATCTTGTGGCTGATGAGCTCCTTTGCACATTTGATTTTCAACTTACAGATCAGATCACCCAATTGTTCATCCCACTACAAGATCAACCTCTGTTCATCATCATCATCAGAGCCTTATCCCATTATTTGGGGTCGGCTACATGAATCCTTTTCCGCCAAAGATTTCTATCAAGTGCTATATTCGTGTTTAAATCTAAGAAGTTCAAGTCCTTCCTAATAACATCCCACCATCTCATCTTAGGCCTTCCCCCAACTCTTTTACTGGCATCTACTAAAATTGGGTAAGACCAACCTCTGTTAAGATATACAAATTAGAATTATCAGATGTAATAATAGTTTGTGAGTGTGACAAAAAAAAAGTGAAATCTTGGGTTCCTCGGACCTCAACAGAGAGCTGGGACAAACCCATGTTTTTGCTGTCCTTTGCTGGTGTTTGACAGTGGTTTTTACTTCATGCAGGCAACTTTCTTTATTACATATGTTTTGACATCAGGCTGGGCAAGTTTGTCTTCAGAAATTATGCAACTTTTTTCACTAGTATATAACTTCATAATGAGACACATATTTAGAAGGAAGGGCAATGCAGATGATGTTGTAACCTTTCCATATCATACTGAGGTTCCAAGAGTATTACTGTTTGGACTGCTTGGCTTTACGTGCTCCATATTGGCACCACTGATATTGCCTTTCTTGCTGGTCTACTTTTGCCTTGGTTATGTTGTGTACAAGAACCAGGTGAGTTCATCTATTGTGTATGACCAATAAGATCTTATTTCATGTGTTATTGGGAGTTTTACCTGAGTATCTGTTCCATTGCTATGAACCTCTCATTTTATGTTTATGCTGAGGGTGTCAAGGAGAATCTTTGTGCAATGGTAAACTTGCTCGCCTACACACTGGAGGTCATGAGTTCAAAACTGGAAACAGCTAGGATTCCTAAATTATTAAAGAGAAAATATTTGTGCAAGCACTCAAGTACCCCCCCCTTGTGAATTCCTAAATTATTAAAGAGAAAATATTTGTGCAAGCACTCAGGTACCCGCCCCCTTGCACAAGGGGGCGGGTACTTGAGTGCTTGCACGAAGTCCCTTTCATTATTAAAACCCTCAGAACCCATACTGGCCAGCACCTTGTAGCATCGATGTCCCCTTTTATGTTCCTTCTGCTATATTTAGTGCTTTCACGTTATGGAAATTATGCTTTACATCTAGTTTGAGTATGGAAGTCTTACATTTGTTCCTTAACAGCTTGACAGATGTTGGGTGACATCTAGATTATACACTTGTACTCATGGTTTTTCTGTTTGAACTGTAATGAGCCAACGAGGTGATCTTGTTTCTGGCTAGGACCAGTCCATTTCCTAAAACTGGGTTCTTAATCCTTGGTTGTGTCAGTTTCTGTAACATAAGAAGTCATGAAAAAACAACATTGGAAGAACTTTACTCTAGTACAAGAAGGCTGTTGGATACATGATCTTTTGGCAGGAGGGAAAGTACCGATAGCCTGCAAATCAGTCATTGTTGAGAAGTACATGCAGGAGCTTCTGTTTTTTTTATGTGTAGTCTGCCCAGTTTTTTATTGGTTTATACCTGCTCTTACCACATTGATCAGACTACAGCAGCTGTTGAGCGTAGGGTTTACCAAGTCAGTCCAAGTTGACTCAAATGGGCTCAGACTAACTTGTCCAACTTGTACCATTTCTGGGACAGATTGAGTCAGACTGGCTTGGCCCTCATGCCATTGGCCTGGCCCGAGTTGGCCTTGCCCACTAAGCCAGTTAACCTTGGTGGACAATCCAGTGCAATTGCTCCAACACTCAAATGAGGGACTTACTCCCACTGCTTAGGAAATTGTTTAAAGTGGAGAACACTCAGTCACTCACAGCTGAGTGTTACCAAGACTACACAAAATATCAAGGAGTTGAATCTGAAAAATCTCTATCGCTTGATAAAGCCTTTCCCTTCTGTGTTTCCAAGGAGTCGTGTGACTATGACCAGACATAATTATCGTATAACTCTATGAATGGGGAAACTTGGGAATTCTACATGTTTGTCTCTTTCTTAATATCTATTGACAGCTTTTTTAGAGGCTAGGAGTAGGAGCCTAGGAGCATGTCAAGAAGCACATCGGATACCGCTTCAATATTTTCTTGTGTTTTTTTTTTTTGTAGAGGTGATTCCATTGTTCCTAGTTTATAGCTTCTTAAAATCCAAGCATGCTATCTTGAGTTTGATGCAAAAAATTCATGTGAACAAAGTTTCTGTGGAAAATTGCTAAGAAAAAAGAAAACCATCTCTTAGCAGTCTATCTGCTCACAATGTTGAGTTCACCAATAAATTGATTGATTGACATGAGCAAGTGCCAAGAAGTGAGTTCTGTCAGTATCTAGTATAGAAAGCTTCTTATGAGAAGCTTCTGCTATTGCTAATGGGATCTGTGTAACTATTTAGTTAGTGGCTTCCGTTGAAACCCTCCCCTTGCTGATGTTCCACCTGTGGGGACTACCCCAGGAAATATAGTTCTTCAGAAGACATCCTTAAGAATTTTCTCCGTGGCAATTGCGAAGACAGCAGAAAATGATAAAATATTTTCTTAAAGAAGTTTTTTGAGCAGGATGAAGATAAATTATCTTTACATATGATCTATTAATCAATGTGCTTCATCAAATTTATTAATCATTGAAAGCTTTAAAGAAAATGATAGAAAGCTATCTGATAAGTGGGTCACACTAACTATTCTATTCTGATACATCCTCTGATTTAAGAGATGAAGGCACCATAGGCATAGACCCTATCGAACCTTGGGTTTCAAGGTCTAATATGTCATAGTGAACAACACATGAAAATGGCCATATCTAGGTTTCATCATGAATTCTTCCGAAAAACAGGTCATCAGATGTGTATATTACATGTTTATCTTCCATTTGGGGAAGCTTGAGACAGGAGTGCCATGGAATACCGAGTACATTATTTTTAAGTGACTGTTTGCTTTCTTACAAGAATGGAATGCATAGACATATTAGCATACCATATCATCTACTTGCTTACTTTTATCACAAATTATGTGAGTTTTATTTAATGATTCTTCTGGTAGTTCACTCTTTTTCAATTAAAAGAAAGAGATGGAGTTTGAGGAATGGAGTAATCAAAGCAAACTTGCTTCGAAGGCTGAGTTTGATTCACTGCATATCACTGTGGATTATAAATTGGTAGGTCTTCATGACCTGTTCAATGGTCGGGTCAGTGATTTGCTGCTCAATTCACATTTTGGCAAACTGAATTTTTTAGGACAGATTCATAATTTTGCGCAAACTGCACTTTTTTTTGCATTGAAGACGGGCTTCAATTGACTGCTGAACACAAATTGGCATGTCTTCATAACCTGTTCAATGGTCAGGTTGAGGTTGTTGATTTACATCCCCATTGGCAAAATGGAGTTTTAGGATAGATTCATACTGCATTTGTTTAACTCTTACATGATATCTTTTGATTTGAAATTTTTTTCTTGCCAGGGGTGTGGGGTGTGGGGGGTGCTGTACAGGCGCTTTCATAATATATCACCTCCTCCATGAAAGCAAATGTTTTTTTTTTGGGAGCATATTTTGGTTTGCTTGAAATGTGTTAGCTGAAAGATGACTTACCGATCCTAACTACTACTTACTTTGATGGGTTTCTCCTTGGTTTAATGTTTTCAACATAGATAAAACTTCTACTTTATTGCTAACAAATTCAGATACGAAGCCCTGGACGTTTGAGTCCACTTAGGGCTCTAACCAAGTAATCTGAGCCCATTCAGGATTCCAATTGCCGGCCCATAAGTGGGCATTAATATAAAGCCCATAAAAACCCATATTTACTGACGCACTTAAAATCATAATCATTCAGGGTGCTACTGTAAATGCTTCCAAACCACAGTTCTACTCAACTTTGGAAAGAAAACTTACCTAGAGATGATACATTCTGGCCGTTATAAGGGTGAACAGTGCTATCTGAATTAAAAACATTTTGCCTTTTTTTAATGCTCATAATATAAAATTGTGGTTGACAAGTTACAGAAAAATTAAGGTTTTACTGCAAAACAATCAGATGTTTATAATTCCATTTTGTAACTTTGCAGATTTTCAATGTTTATTGTTCCAAATATGACACGGGCGGGCAGATGTGGCCAATTGTGCATAATACAACAATTTTCTCTCTTGTGCTTGCACAAATAATAGCTATTGGAGTTTTTGGGCTAAAGGAGTCACCCGTTGCATCGGGTTTCACCATACCTCTTGTGATCCTAACACTTCTGTTCAACGAGTATTGCAGGCAGCGGTTCCACCCCATATTTAAGAGTTTATCTGCACAGGTCAGCATATGACAGTCATGTTCCTGTGAATACTTCCTTATTGTGGACATTTTAGATAAGTTCATGTTCCTGTAAAAACTTCCTTTTCGTGAAAATGTTAGATAATGCTCACTTTCAAGTTCATCTGTAGAGCAAATTTTGAGAGTAAGCTAATTGAATAATGGCCATGGTAAGCAAATTAAATAATAGTAATGGGACTGCCACCTTTTTGTTTTGTTTTTTTTTTAAATTCAAGTACTAAGAGTGACCTAAAGGTTCCCGACACCGCTTCTTGCAATGGGTAATTGGTCTTAAATTTCTTTTTCCCCCTTGTTTTTTTCACATGGGTAATGGCTTTTTCATCTGTCAATTATATGTGGACAGGATGTCATAGAGATGGACATGCAAGATGAGCAGAGTGGCCGGATGGAACAAATTCATGAACAACTAAAAACAGCTTATTGCCAGTTTCCATTGAAAATGACCAGCATCTGTTATCGTGATGGTGAGGTTTGTCATGAAGGTGAGACTTCTTGTGAAGGTGACGTTGAAGGTGAAATTTCAGGTGCTGAAGCGAAGTGCTCACCCAGATTAGAAACAACTGAGGCTGGCTCCAGTGTCATGGTTGCAGCCAGCTCCAATGTCATGATTCCAGTTTCTAGACTCCAGCGTGCAATGTCCTCCATCTCCATGCTACTACCTTCTCAGAATGCAAATGCACAAAGATAGCACTATATTGCAACTTTTTCGGTTTTACATACAAGTTCTCTTTCCAATTAGCAGCAGATGTTATCATGGTGTAATTACAGTCGATCTTCATCTACACAAGCATGGGAGTTTGTTCAAATGATCGAACAGAGGTCTGCCCGTTCCGCTGTAGTTTTTTGGCGAAACTGGGAAAAAGGAGGTGCTTGTACAGATTTGTTGCAGTATTAGAGTATAGGGTTAGGATATACCTAACATGTATTCATTTGTGTGCTCATGTTGAGTGAATATTCGGGGTGGGGGGGAAGAAGAAAGAATGGACTGCAAGTTTTGACAAACTTAGCATGCAAAGGAAAAAAGACTATTCATGTTGGTCGTATCATTTATGATAGCATTTTGTTAAATGCGTTTTTGTGTTCCTTTCTCACCCATGTGAAGATGAGAATCAAAGATGTCTGCATGTTCTATGATCAACGATGCCACATCTATATGAATCTCTGAATAAATGGTTTTCCTTGCTGAGGCATCTTTTCCTAATTGTTATAAGCTGTACAGGTGAGCAGAAGATATGCGTCATTACTGTTTGTGAATTGCCGGAAATATACTTTTACATATCCTTCTTGGCTCCGTCTGACTTGTCAGTAATTGGTAAGAGATGTCCATTGTTAAAAAGTTTTCAATATGGTGAGAGATGTCTACTGTTAAAGTTCTCAATATGGTCGGTCGATAGGGAGTTTGTCACGGTTAAGAATTTTGTTGTTGATATCTAAACACCACAAGAAAGCATTTGAAGTTAAAGACATTTACATTATGTTATGCATTTTGAGGTATTTGAGAATAAATATTTTGTTAGTTATAGCATCATCGATTACAAGGATCTCTCTCTCTCTCTCGCTCTCTCTTGATATGGTTTGTACTTTGTAAAGTGCTTAAAAAGATGCTTCATAATAGTTAGGATTTGCATAAGAAGCTGGTGAGGAAAGTTGTTTAAAATGCATCATGGTTTTACTTTGTTTTTACTAGAAATCAGCTATATAATTCTTGTCATGTCATCTTAAGTTGTCTGATATAGTAATTAAAGTTAAGACGTTGCTTCACGGTCATTTAAAGTACACACATACATATGCACATGTGTGCCACTATAATTTTATATAAGGTAAATTAATTAAGAATCTTTAAAAAATATGACTTATTTTTTAGTTCCTAACAGAGTTATAATTCATTACACTAAATATTATCTCTTGTTACAGTATATGTTAAATCATGTTATAGTAAAGACTTTCCTATTACAGTTAAGAACTTCTAATTAATTTCCCTTTTTATGTATTTTGTTGAATTAATCGACACACCCATATAAAGAATTACGTCACCTGTATCCATCATGGGCTACCACTCACAAAGCATCATAATATTATAATTGAACATGCAATATATAAACTTCACAGGGATATATAATATAGCAAGGCAGTGTGCGTGTTATTGTTTCCATAATAATATGAGAAGATCGAACATGCGACAAGGATCTCCATCCGGCAGAATTCCTAAAGATATTTTTCTAAGCCCAAAGAGTTGACAAGAATATTAACTTCCCAACAAGAGAAATGTTTATTGCCCTCTTGTCTTGCAACAAAAGTGATGTGAATTATTTGACAAACAATTCTATTAGTAGAAAAAGAAAGAAAGAAAAATCTTGTAAACATCTCAACCAATAAGATTGCTTTTCAAATAATCCACTACCATTCGTATCTTGCAATGAACATTTCTCTTCCAACAAATATATAGACGCAAACTGAATGGTCAATAAGCACCGCATGCCAGACATCTGAAGCCAAATAGACATGTAGCTGTTTTTAACAACTATGTTATTTCTCCATCACCAAATGTTCAATGTCAGTAAAATGTTTGCGGTACATCAATATATATGCGATGGGGGAGCCTCTGCAAGACTTTGAATAACCTACTCTGAACGTCAGACATCAGTTGATTAGTGAAGCATGTGACTTATATCAAAGCATCTAATCAGTAAAGCACCATGTAGAGTGGATGCAAATAGATATTGTACATTATAGGCTGACAGAACCAAAAATCCTCACACATTCGTGAAGAACATGAAAGCAATTGAATATAAGATGTCAACAATTTACATAACTCATTGACTTGCCGCCACTGTGCTTCTCTTCCTGTTGTGCTGACCCTAGTTCCAAGGATAAGTTAGATAAAGAATCACCAACATGAACTTTTCACGTTTGCTGTTTTGCCTTTTTCCTCTTCCTGATACTCCCAGCTTCACTGCCATTGCCTTTTCTTTTCATTCGAAATTTGCTTGGTTTCTTTCCCTAGATTGCAATTTGTGCAAAATGTAGTTAGCAGAAAGCACTTAAGGCGTTTCAGAAGATGTTGCAACTCTCTTCAGAAGATCATACCAAACAAATGCCACAAGGTCAGCGAACAAACATGCTTCCAATGACTTGCCCGTAGAACAGGTTAAAATGCATTGGAATTAGGGGTGTACAACGGTTCGGTTCGGTTTCCCCATTTTTTGGGGAAACCGAACCGATCTCACTCGGTGAACCGAACCGAACCGAACCGGTTCGGTTCAAACCGAACACACATTTTTCTAGATAAAACTGACATTTTTTAGACGTTTTTCTGGCGTTTTACGGAAATTCTGGAAAAAAGGGGGCAAAAAAGGCTTCTTCCGGTGGTCGCGAGGTTCGAACTCACGACCACTGGCGAGGACGGAAGGTGCGGGAAGCGTCCCGCCACTGCGCTACCGTCAACTTTTTGAATATTTGTTTTATTTATATAATTATATATACATATTCGGGTCATTTTGGTTTCCCACCCAGAAACCGAACTGAACAAGGAGGTCCTCCAAACCGAAAAACCGAACCGAACCGGCCTTTCCCACCCAGAAACCGAACTGAACAAGGAGGTCCTCCAAACCGAAAAACCGAACCGAACCGGCCGGTTCGGTTCGGTTCGGTTCGGTTTGGACCATAGTTTGCACACCCCTACTTGGAATGAGAGGAAAGTTGTGGAATCACCAATGGAAATCCGAGACAGTACAATAGGGGAATGTGATAAAAAGAAACAACGCATCAAAGCTAGTATGTTAGCCTTAAAACATACCTTACTTTCCTTTATGGAAGTCCTCAAATTCAACAATACAGATCTGACAAGGCAAACATTTCATCAAAGATACAGAAAGCTGCCCTAAAATGTTCCAAATGGTCTCTTTTAAATTTGAGTTTCTAAAGGAAACTGTCTTGTCCAATCCTCAATTATCAAAAACGTCTGGTCAAGGCAGAACCAAAGGACAACACTAGATACATTCTTCGGAAATCATCCTTGAGTCAAACCCAATGCATTGCTCTCAGGAAAACATGAGATGGGTCAACCAAGGCCCTCAAATTAAATGGCAATCAACAGCCTGGTAAGCAGTGTACTAGTCTCCAGTGCCCAGACATACCATAAAGACAAAAAGAACAGGAGATGCCTGTTGCAATCGGGAGCTCTCCCGGTTGCAGCCAACCGAGAGGACTCCCGGGTGCCGCGACCAGGAGTCCTCCGAGTTTCTCTCTCCCTCTCTCTTTCAGAATAAAAAAAAGAGAGAAATACAGAATTGAATGCTTAGTTGCTTACTGGGAGTGCTTCCAACCCAAGCCTCCCACCCCAAACCCCTATAAAAGGGGACCCAAGCCAACACTTGAGGGGAGGAATTTTTCTGAAGGCGTCAGAAGCCAAGAAGCAGGAGGGAGAAGAGCAACGCCCTGTTTGTTTGTTTGTTCCTGTCTTGAAGAAGAGAGCCTACAGGTCTCTCATATACCCTGTTGGGAACTTTGTACAAAACCCCTTGAGGGTATATTATTTGTAAAAATACATGTATCATCAATGAACCCTGTTGTTTTTATGAAGCGTTCATCTTAAAAAGACATAAGATGTGTGTTTGTTCATTTCATGTTCCAAAATAGGGCTACTTTCTCCAAGGTTTGTCGTGCCTTACCGTGCCAGAGAGTTTGCGAGCCCCAGCATGGTCGGTAGGGTACAACAAAATCAGTTGGTCGACCGATTCTTCTAATGAACACCCCCAGACGTTCAACAGGTCAAAGTCCAAAATCGGTTGATCAATTTCTGTCAGGGTGACGTTCAGATCCCATGATCTATTTGGTCTTCAAAAAGAGACGAAAATTGGTCGACCGATTTGAGATTTTCGGTTGACCGATCGGTACGGTACTGATGGTACTGTACCGTGTCACAGAGAATGCGGCACGGTCGAGCCACGGGGCATGGCCAACCTTGATTTTCTCATCCATTATAGAATTGCAATTAAACCCAACAGTTTGATATAATTGCATAAATGTCCTTTAAAATTGTGAAATCCATAAACTTAGCAACAAATGGTAAGAATATGTTACAAATTTCAAATTAACCCCTGCTTAGAAAGGGAAATGTCCAAATAAGTTCCTGTTCAGAAGAAATTGCAAGTAAACCTCTCTGTTGGGGAAAATTGCAATCAAGTCCCCATTTGATGGGAAAATGGTAAAAGAGGCCTTTTGACGGGAAAATTGTAAAAAAAGCCCCTATTTAATGGAAAAATTGTAAAACAGTGGCTATTTGATGGGAAAACTGTAAAACAGTCCCAATTTAATGGGAAAATTATAGAACAGCCCCTATTTGATGGGAAAAGGAAAATTGGAGGACAGTCCCTCTTCAATGAGAAAATTGTAGAACAGTCCCTATTTGATGGAAAAATTGCAAAACAATCCCCATCTAGAGGAGAATTATATAAATTCCTGTTTTACTAGAAAAGCCCCTCCTGACAAAATTGTAAATGAACTCCTATGTAGGGAAAGATGTCCAAAAATACTTATTTTCCAATAGGTCAAATGTTTTCCTACGGCCACAACATTATTTACAACACATAAAGGGCTTAGACAAAGTATCAAAGGTGTTCAAGGTTCCTTCGATGTAAATGAACACCAATCTTTATCGGTGGGGAAGGATCCAACACACGAATTCCAAATCGTCTGATAAATCAAACACACAGAACCAATAATATGCCCCAAAAAAATGCTCATTCATCTATCTATTTATTTCATGAATTTTTTGCGTGGAAACAAAATTTCACGTCCGGTGGGACCCTTGCTACCTTTCATACTTGTGTCAAGAGCCTTATGTCGTTACAAGAGGGGGGGGGGGGGGGGGGGGGGGGGGGGGAGTAGTAGACGTTGAACCAAATATCAACTCCAGGAGGTTTTAACAAATCAAGTTCAGCAACAGCGTTATGGCAGCAGTAACATACGGCCCGCTGGTCATCGCCAACCATGTGACATATAACTACTACCTCAACGCACCCCCCCCTCCGCGCGATCCAAAACCTATCGCTGCCCAAGACATCAAACCTCACCCATTGCAAACCCGAGTTTTCTTGATAAATACAATCTCCAATGTCACTGTACCCGTAAAAAGGGGGCAGTGCCAAGCCGCAAAGGCAGAAAGCCTAGGGCGGCAATCTCTATCTCTGACAAGACCGTTCTTGTTGGGAATCTCTGTATTAGGCTCGATGGAGGCGAGCCAATCTTGCGTAGGGATAAATTTGTCCCAACTATCCCCAACTCCAATTGTTTCGCACTGCTCTGCCAGAAGCGGAAGGAGGAACTTACCTCTAAAAAGAAGGTTGGGCAACCGAAATGGGGGTGACACATTTCAGAAACAACCTCAGAAGATGAAACAGATCCGGGTCACCAAGGAGGAAGCCCGTAGAATAAGAAGAACCAGGGCAGGCAAATCTACCCAAAGCTCAAGAAGATTAGCAATCTGAGCTGCCAGAAGCTCAAGACCTTAATCCTCTACATCTCTGCAGATAGAAGGGGGAAGGGGTTTACCGCAAACCAAATTTGACTCATTGAACACCTGGGCGAGGGGTGGACCCCAGTCTATCAAAGATAGAAGATTTACACTTGCTATGTCTCTGACAGAGACCCAATTGAACCAACTGGTGTCCCTGTAAATACCACCAGGGTGGATAACCCTAGCCATGGGAGATGTACCACCAGGGTGGACGACCCTGGCCATGGGGAGGATGCAGTCTACCGTAACATCAGAAACGCTACTAGGAGAAACCTCCGAGGGCAATTCAATGGTCAGGCGGGAATCTCAAGTCAGGGTCAGACTAATCAGCTCCAAGAATATGGCCAAAGACTATGGAAGACAGGATCGGACCACTGAATCGGTCAGGGCGATCCCGATCCGATCTGGCAGATTACCAATCAGAATCAGCCAGAATCAGAGGAATCGGCCTGGATCGGCCATGGCCGATCCGATCCAGAATCGGCCAATGCCGATCCGGATCGGCCAATTCTGCTTTCCATGCCAAAGACAGCGTCTGGAGCAAATCCAAAATGTGCAACAAGAAAACCTTGACGATGACGAAGACAAGTATCCAAGGAGAAGGTGAACATGTCCCCATTGACAGGGAGCATACCAATCTGATCTTCATGCTGCCAACTAAGGCCGCTTTTCAGGCAATGTCAGATGATGTCAAATATGAAACCATGCAGCGTTGGCACATTGAAATGACCAACCTCATGTTGGAGATGAAGCAGCAAATGAGCACAAATGCTCAACGGCCTGTGAGGCTGGTTCCAAATCAAAGTACCCGGAGGGAGCAACAACCAGGTAATATCCTTATGGTTGGCTGATAAACAGCTGTACCAAATGACATTGTTGCTGAACCAGGGACGTAATTATGTCGGGACCCAAATTCCCATTCTCCTCAAATGTCGGTAGCTGAGGACATCGTCACCTAGTGTCGTATGAGAGAAGATTGTGGACGATAAATTTGTCCAACACGAAGAAGGTACCGCCACTGTTGATCTGTATAGTATGTCATACCCAATTCATCATCAATTTAAAAAATTACCGCCAGATTGCCCTAAGGCACCTAAACTACAGAAATTCGATGGGCAAAGCTCCCCACATGAACATTTAGCCTATTATATAACGGCCATGGGTGAGCTGACGCTTGAGGAGTCTAACCTCCTATGCTATTTTGCAACATCCCTCACAGGCACCACTTTCCAATGGTACTCGAGGCTGAGGCTAAATTTGGTCGCTGATTGGGCTAACTTGCAAAAGAAATTCATCGACCATTTCCAAACAACGCAGTGGCCAGTGTGGACAGCTTGATGAATGTAGAAGTTGGACAATTCTTCTAACCTCCTTTCTATCTCATCTAACTAGTGTGGGCA
The DNA here is from genome assembly GCA_014218235.1 of Colocasia esculenta. Taxonomy (NCBI): domain Eukaryota; kingdom Viridiplantae; phylum Streptophyta; class Magnoliopsida; order Alismatales; family Araceae; genus Colocasia; species Colocasia esculenta. The sequence goes on from CM024760.1 coordinate 175,203,753, forward strand.
GCCACCCCATAGGACATTTCAATCTCGATCAGAATCATAGTTTCTACCCCATAGACCAGCGAGAAGGGTGAACACCAGGTGGGAGTTTTATAAATTGTCCGATATGCCCGAAGAGCTTCATGCAACTTCTCTCCCCAGTTTCGCTTGCAACTGCCGACTATCTTTGTAATATCTTGCAGAACATTTTGTTGAAGGCTTCAGCTAGACGGTTAGCTTGAGGATTATAGACAGTCGACGTTCTCCAGTCTATATGGAATTTGGCAGCCAATGCATATACTGTCTTATTTCTAGATGGGGTCCTCCTGGGAGTCCTCGTGGCACCTAGGAGTCCTCTCGGTTGGCCCCACCGGGCATCTCCCGATTGGAGCAACCGGGAGAGCTCCCAGTTGCAACAGCTTGGAGTTCTCCCGGTTGTGGCAACCAGGGGTCACCCCCGGTGTGCTCAATCGGGTGAAACCAGATTGCTCCATACCATGGTCCCCGCCTCTATAAAAGGGTGTTTTTTTGGGAAATCTTTATGCTTGTTGTCGGTTTTCTGTCTTGGAGTCAACTCCACTTGGAGACTTCTGTTGTGTTGACTTTTCACCTGAGTGAGCGATATTTGCTGCCCACTAGCAATGGGAGAGTTTTAATATTTCTAGAAATTCAAGTTCAGGGTAATTTCTGAACTTTGGGCATTCCAGAAAACTCGAGTTTATGGAAATTGGACATTTCTGGGATATTTTTGGGATATTTCTGGGCCTTAGAGTTTGTAAGAATTTCTGAAAATTGTTGAAAGGGAATATTTCTGGGATTCAGATATCTGAAATTGCAGAAATAGGGTATTTCCCGATTTATGGTTAAAAGATGTGATAAAATCTTAGTGGATATTAGTAAAAGAGCTAGGGGCTGGCCTAAAATGAGATAGTAAGATGCTTTTAGGGAAGACTTAGATTTCTTGCATTTAAACACGACTAAAACACTTGATAGAAATTTGTGACGGAAAAGAATTCATGTAGCTGACCCCAAATAATGGGATAAGGCTCTGATGATGATGATGATGATGATGGGGTTTCTCGAGATCTGTGGAGATTGCTGGGTTCTCTGAAAACCCTGAGAATTGAAAATTTCTGAAAAATCGTGAAATTTCCATATTTCAGAAATTATGTTTGTGGGAAATTCTGGAAATTGGGACTTCATGGATTTTGTGTTTCTCCGAAATTTCTGAAAATTCAGAAAATTGAGTTTTTGGGGTTTGATAATTTCTGAAAATTCAAAAAAGTGGATTTTTGGGTTTTGATAATTTCTAAAAATTCAGAAATTTGAGTTTTGATAATTTCTGAAAAATCCAGTAAATGAGATATTTCAGGATTCTGATTTCTGAAATTTCAGAAAATTCAGAAGAAGAAAAAAGACACCTGAAAGGCTTTTGGGTTTTGGAATTTCTGATAATTCAGAAACTTGGTTTTTGAGGTTTTGATGGCTTCTGAAAATTCAGAAAGTTGGATTTTGGGGGTTTGATGGCTTCTGAAAATTAAGAAAATTAGATTTTGATCATTTCTGAAAATTCAGAAAATTGGGTTCGCGACACTCTTTCACATTGCTTTACATTATGATTGATGAACCCTCATAAATGTAGAGGTTTTTCTATCATGAAAATATCCAGAAGAGACCAAATTGAATATTTTTGGGTTCAACAATGTCCAAAAGAACAGGTGCGCCAACAGAGTCTGGCTAGAATATTTCCTTAAAAATTAAACGTACTAGTAACATAGTCATCCGTCTAATTTGATGAGCACCATGAGGTGCATGCTCATTTCTTGCTCCCAAACACACCAGAGACTCAGAAAGACAAAGGAAAGCAGAACATGCACAACAGGACAGGGTCATCGGCAGAGTCAGGAACAACACATTGTCACATTTCCTTAATGTCTAATGTGTTACTAACAGAGCCATCAGTCAGATTTCGACAACCACCATAAGGTGCATGCTCATGTCCAATGGAGTTGTTTTAGATTGATAACTTTGAAAGCATATATTTACCAAGTGCACATAGTAACATGCTCAGTGTGGACGGGGACAATGAAATGGCAAAATATAAAATAAAGCCATGCACAGAAAGAGGAAGAAGGCACCCATAAAAGAGTCCTATATCAATTCAAGAAGAAGTATGGAAGTAGTTTTCTTCATTTTGTAATCAACGGAATTGGTTAACATAAGAATTTCTTTTGAGAGTTCCTTTCTTTTGTTTTTTGCGGGGGGGGGGGGGGGGGGGGAGAGAGAGAGAGAGAGATGGTAGAGATAGTCATCAGGATACCTTTTCAGAAAATACAGAAGTGGGCATAAGTTGGATATTAAGGTCAAGGGGACAAAAAAGAAACCATTTTATTATCTGCATCTCTTTTCACATTTGGCTTTCGGATTTTGGTTGAGGATATAATCACCTGTTGTTTTGTATTGACTTCTGACCACCAACAAAAGTCTCTTAGACCCCAGGTACTTCAGTATTCTAATGATAACGTTGTTTTTTTGGATAAAGGAAAAATGGGAAGAGAATTTTATTCTTCACTACTGATTCATCTCAACACAAAAAGGACTTAGAACCCCACTAAGAAGCAAGTCTTTTATGCTATTCCTTAAAAGATAAACAGATACTGCAACATAGAATTTCTCTTAGGTGCCATGTCGATGCCTAGCAAAAAGCTTCATAACAAAAAACGGTCTGAAGGATGATAGTGGCATCACATGATCAGAAGCCAAAGCAAGTATTTTACCTCAGAATTGAATGTCTTCAAGGGATCTTTGCTTCTAATGTGTCCTCTCTGGGACTTAGATCGTCTTCTTGATGATTTCATATCCATAACAGCCTTCGAGAGCTGAATAATTTTACTGGCTTCCTTCGTCACGGAGTCCTGAAGATATTCTGGTACTTTGCGCAGATGAGAAGGAGGTGGTTTCTTGCTTAGTACCTTATCATGCTTCAAGATATCTGTCGAATCAGAAGATCAAGTTTTATAGCATTCAGACAAAATAGTAATGTATGAAAAATAGAATCCAGATGGAAGCAAGTAACATGTTCGAACATTACCTAGATCCCTTGGATTACTGTCAAAATGAGACTTCAACCTAATCACCAGAACACCAAGAAATTTAGGCAAGAGAAAATGCACAACAGTGATAGTTGTACACTTACTTTAAATTAAGAGTTTGAGAACAAAATGTGTATTTGAAAACTAAAAACATTAAATTAACAGACCATTACCCCAACTTTACCATGTATAACAACTATGATAGTTGTGCGGTGAAAATACTGGAGGTTAGCAAGAAAAATGTTGCAATTAAGTTTTTCTTTTTATGGTTTTCACTCCAATCACATAAAACAGCCTTTCTTAAGTAAATACAAGATCACATGAACTACTTTCACTTTTATTAGAGACATACTGAATCATTGTTCAAAAAGATTTCCCCATATATTTTCACAAACCAGATTAATGACAATCACCATCACTGGCTATGCAAATTCCAATTGAAAAGTAGCGTTGACATGCTAAATTGCTAGAACGTACTTATCAGAATTAAGAATCTCAGTCCTCAGGTCCTGTGCACGTGCTTCTCTTATAGCAACTTTTGTTACACTCTTAGCAACATCCTGCGAAGTTGATACTGTTAGTACACATTCCAACTGGCTGGATACAGGGAAAAGGACATCAACAATGGCAAAAGAGTCCACTGCCAAGTCAGATATGTCATGATCAATTTGGACCATTTTTTGTTTTACATCAGTTTTAGAGTCACTCATTCTCTTGTTCTAATTGCTCCAGATATGCAATAGATCATTCACCCCTGCCCCCAAAAAATATATATGACAGCCAGCAAAATCTGTAGCGAGATCTCTGAGCTCATGAATTTCAATCAGGATTGGCAAGCAAGAATGACAGTGAATTTGGCCTCTAACAAAATACAATAATATGAAATGCCAATCATCTGGCACCCTGCGGAAGGGCACTGCTCGTCTGCAGGCACAACTGGGTGCATGTGGGCATTGCTCACATGCACCTGGTTGTGCCTGCGGATGGGCACTATCTGTCTGCAGGCAGCTGGGCAGGTTAGCAACTCTGTATTGATATATCCTCATCTTCAAAAACTATAACTATCCACAAAAAATCTGGCATAATTGTGCTCACAAACAAAGCATAGTTTAGCAAAGCATTTAACAAAACAAGAACATCCTTCACAAAGTTCCAACAATTTCCAATATGCATCATGACCATCATCAATGCAACAGTTACAGAGAGCTCTGCTGTAATTTGCAGATTACAAACACAAAACACATGATGGATAAATATAATAGTATTTCTGAACCACATCAAAAAACTGGATGTCCCATAGCAGTCATTTGAACTTATGCAATTTTGCATCCCATACCTCAGCTCTGTATCGAAGAGATTCCACTGCACCTTTAGTAAGAAAATGGAATGGTGAAAAGTATTTTGAAGATTCCTGATTCTCAAGTCCCATCATGCATTTGACATCATCGAAGACTTCAGACTCCCCTGGAGAAACCTGTCACAGAAGTGGCAAAAGATAAGAATCAATCAAGCACAATTTCAGTGCATTAATATACATACATCCCATGCTTAGAAGAAGGGTATATGTCAGAAAAGAATATCTGACAGACGGGGTAAAAGCAATATAGTGAACAACACAACAGGGCATGGGGAGCTCAATTGAAAACCATGAAACAAGTTCGCACAAATCAAAATTGTCTAGGGAATATACAATTGAGTACCAACAGAATGAGCCACCTTACATAGCTTGTAAGATGGATTGACTTTGGGGGAAAAAAAGGTTTCAGATCTGTCTCAGAAATAACGAGGCACCACGGATCATCATGATGTGAACAAAGAGAAGCCAGTGACATGTATCCGCCAACCTAGTGAATGAACAGGATCTTGCTGTGCAGTTGTACAAAAAAGGCCAACTCTTTGGGAGTACAGTAAGTCTATACTAAACACTGGGGAGTTTCAACTTGAAAAGCACGGCAAAAGACTAAGAAGCGATCTCTTTGAGGGAATGCTAGCATCGGAAAAACCAAACTTTGTGGCTAAATTCCTCCGAAAGTTGCACCACTGGCCACATTTGCAAAGATAAAGAATCCCCTCCTACAAAGAAACTTGGTCACCGTAGAAACTTACAAGAGAGACAGATGTACCAGCAGAGTTTGCTCGGCCAGTACGGCCGACCCGATGTACATACCCTGCAGAGCTTTGAGGCATGTCAAAATTTATTACCTGACAACAGATAACACTATGATTAGTAACTTGAAAGAAAAGGGAAATCAGGAAATGTATTCATCCATAAACTAAAATATATAAGAGCACAAGACGTGTGCATTGTAGATAATCTCATTAGGAAAAAAAAAATCAACACACGAGGATCTACAAGGCAAACAAATCTTCATCAGTCCTAGGCTGTAAATTGCAGCATTGCCCATCAAACTTTCATGTGTTCCTATGCATTTCTAAAACTTTTGCAATGTACATTAGCCACGTTTCCAGAAACGTTTGAGAGAGCTTCCATAGTAGTAAAGTGGGATGACTTTTTTTTTTGAAATGTGGATAGTACCACAAAGTATATTGAATAAGGAAGAATGAACAAGAGTAGAGGCCAAATAACAAAAAGACCTCCAAGAAAAGCCTCCCACCAATAAGACACCCCGACACAAACAACCTCATCTCCCCAAGAACAAAAGGAGAGAAGACTGAGGACTCTCAAAATGACCTAAAAATTTAGCCCAAGCCAAAACATTCCTCTTAATCCCTTGTAACACAGTTTCTTCAGTCCTAGCTTCTTTCCTGAAAATTTGTAGTAAAGTGGGATGACTTACAGAAGTGGTTTGCCAAAACGTACCAAATCAGGCCATATATCAGACATATCATTCTATATCATGGGCTTTACGATCCATGATATGGTCCATCTAGGCTGGGTTTCCTCTGGGTTACCATCTCAGACTGAATCACTTGTAAAATGGTCTATATGCAGAGCGTTGGTATCCTACCAGGTTGAAATGGCCTGATCCAACTTGATTCAGAACAAGACATGTCAAATATCTGGTTCCAGCTTTGGAACAAGTTATGGACATGATGAGTGAAATCAATGAACTACCCTTTATTCCTTCATGAGTGCAAAATACTTCGCGATACTTTGTTTTCCATGCAGAAAAAACTACAATTAGGTTGTATCAGTTATATCAGACTGTAGCAGTGTATACCCTATCAGGCCTGTACTGATACAGCATGCACCAGTCATGCAGCCAACCTTGCTCACAACAGGTAGACTTACACAAATTGCCTTCTTTTCTTTTCCAAGATTTGCAACTTAATGTATGTCTATTTTCTATTTGACAAAAGGAATCATCTCAAATATTAGTGAAACTAGGAGAGGACTATATTGTTAGCTAACAAAGGATGAATTGATAATAGATAGTCTTGAGAGACTTGTTGTAGTTCTTTCGAAAGAACTACAGTTGCCAAGAATGAGAAGACTCTGTTTCTCATTACTATCTTCTCCAGGTTAGCTTGGAGATACAGGTCTTAAGGCATACTTGACAGCTGCTTCCCCAATTGCAAAAATTCTAGCAAAACACCCATGCATGCTCTTAAATTGGGCTTGTTTCTCAAAAACCTATTTTGGGGGACATAGCAGCACATGCATGCTTCTCATAGAACTCATTCCCAGGCAGGATGGAAATTGAAAAGGTGTCTGGAGACTCTGGACTCAGCTCAGGTCACAGATTATAAACTCTCTTGGTGATTTTAACACATGTTCTTCACAAATGATTTTTGTTCATATGTCTGCAAAGATTAGAATGGTCTCATGTGGAAACTCAATCTCATCTATGATTCATTCCTAAGACCTAACATTGTCTGTCTGTCTCCTTTCTCCTTTCTTGATGTCTCATGCTCAACTTCATGCATTCTGGCTCTCTTGTGAATCAGATCTATATTTACGATTTTTAATTAATAAGATTCAAATTTAAACACGTGAATCACATATCAAGATGAAAAGTAGTCTAGAAAGAAAGAGATGAAGAGAAATACAAATCCAATAATTTGATAAAGACTTGCCACGTGTGCATTTTCATGGTACATGTTAATCCTCACTTACCGTACAGACATTTTTGAAGTCAATCCCTCTCACCACACCGAATTCAGAGTCTGCTTTATGTTTTAAGTACTTCTTTGATTTTCTTGACTGGGAGTGATCCATTTTCATTTTTTCCTCCTCCTTTATCCGTTTATCATCAGTCGCAATTAAGTAGTCAAAAAGTCCTGCATTGAATTCCTAAAAGACCAGTAAAATTGAAAAGAAATTAGCAACAAGAGGCCACAAAGCTTAACACACATCCTAAGCTAAGGCAAAAATGCCACTAAAGAAAAAACGAAGAGAAGTACCAATTAAGGCACTAAAGAATAAACAAAGAGAAGTACCAATTAAGGGAAAATGCACAATCGAAGAACATGAACCATCAACCATTATAATCAAAGTCTTATCCCGTTTCTTTTGTGGTCAACTACAGAAATTATGTCCCAGTGTTTCAATGTATCCAGTATGAGCATAGTTTTTTTTTGGAAGGTGGGTAGTACCACATCCAGTATGGTATATGAAGGTAAAAAATTTCCTTTACTATGTCCAACCACCTCATTTTGTATTTTCCATGAGTTTTCTCACCCTGATCTGGATCTACAATGAAGCCCCCAAGTACAATTCATTCGAAACTTATCTTTTCTCAAGTTTGTGGCGATGTATTTGTTCATGTTTTATTTCTCAAGCTGGTGTTTTTGATGTTATGGTGCTAGTCCCTGTTGTATTTGTCTCTGGCGTAGGGAAGGAATTTCTCCTTGCTATTTTTAGTTGTACACTTGTACTGCCTCTATTTATATCAAATAAAATCGGTGGTATAGCCTAACATTTTTGGGGAAAAGAATCCTCGTCTCCACTGTACACAGTTCATGCATGTAGTCTTTACTCACAGCCCACAGTCAGACTCATACAACATAGCAGGGCTCCTAGCAGTTTTATAAATCTTTAATTTGTGCTCTAGGGGAACCCATTGGTCACATGACAATGGATCAAACCTCTCCACTTTGACCAACCCGTCTTAACCCTAAGCTTGACATCCTCTTAAATCTCTCTGGTCTCTTACATTCAAAATTAAATAAAATAATTCTCTGGCCTCTTGTATAACAGAACCCATAATCAATAACTATAGCTAATGCTACCTAAGGTGCAAAAGATTATATAAGCTTCAAATTCCATGACAATGCCAAATTGCCCATTTTCATAGCATCAATCCTAGGCATGTTGACAGTATATGAACCCCAACCTCCAAGCCAATGTTCCATGAAAATCAGCAGGTTATACATGTCTTCGGGTGCTCAACGTAGTCCATGAAAATATGAAGAGTGCAATGTAAAACATCATGGAAAATGACACTGAAATAGAGGGCAACATGGTCTGAACATAGAACACTAATGCAAACAGCATCACAACAAGCTTGAGAGGAAGGTGGAGGTTGGGGGTCAAACCTTATTGATGAAATTAATTGAGAGAACTGTGCATTGATCCATGCACAAATAATCAAAAGAATTAAAATTATCTCATTATCAAGTAAGTAAAATGTCTAGAAAGACACGTGGATAAATGCAAACACAAAATCAGTTATCAGACAATAACACTACATATACTCATAAACTAGGAGAACAAAATTGATGAAGGCATGCCATGCCAGTGTGCCACTTAAACATGTTGACACTAGACAGACATCTAATGTTTATGCATGAAAGAGAGGTACAATAAGCAGATGAATCATCACATCACTGTTGTTTCCCAAGAGCAGTACTTAAAGAACAATGTCATTCAACAAGGATAAATACTCAAAATTTATAAAGAGATGGATAACAATGAATGAACACACAATTTCAGGAAGGCAGAGCTCATTTGGTTGATATTAACAAGACTATCTTGGTACTCATCCCCAAGAAATCAGGTACTCAGGATTTTATGAATTTTTGGCCTATCAGCTTGCTCAATGGCACTTACAAGATCATCAACAAGGTCATAGCTGGGAGATTGGTTCCTGTCATGAACTCTTTGGTCAGTGATTTTCATGTAGCCTTCACTAGGGGGACATTTTGGATAACTTCTTGGTGGCTCGTGAGTGTATTTATCCCTACCATGATTCGCCGCATCGCCGATTTGGACCGAATCGAGTTTTTCCTGATTCGGGAGAATTCGATTCGCTTGGATATTATATATATATATATATATATATATATTACCCATGTGAAACATCTTAAGTAAATATTAGTATTTGTAATTTCATTTACTTAAGATATCACATGTAAATAAAGAAGTACCCCCATTTGAATCTAATAAAAAAATAAAAAAAATCATATCTCTTACCAATAAAAAGTCAACTCTTCCATCTAAGAAGAAAATCGTAATTTTGATGATTCCATCAAAATAACGTCTTTCTAATCCCTCATAATTTGGTCTATCTAAAAATTTCATAATTCAAATAAACCCAATAGAACACTAAAAATTCTAAAGTCAAACATGCATGTGACTTCTCCAAAGGAGTCACTCTCCTACACCAGTACTTAATTATTGTCAAGAGTGTGGCTCCCTTGGAGAAGTCATATGCGCACTTGACTTTTTCATCAGACTTTTGATTTTTAGTGCTCTATTGGGTTTATTTGAATAATGAAATTTATAGATATATCAAATTATAAGGGATTAGAAAGACGTTAGTTTGATGGAATTATCAAATTCATGATTTTCTTATTGGATGGGAGAGTTGACTTTTTACTGGTAAGAAAGATGATTTTTTTGATACTTTTATTAGATTCAAATGGGGGGGCACTTTCTTATTTACATGTAATATCTTGAGTAAATGAAACTACAAATACTAAGATGTTCAGGTACATAAAGCAATAGCATTATGCAGATATTAAAAGAATCGAGTATATGTATGTTAAATGAAATAAAACATAATATATATTGGCCGAAGCAAACACACATCGGATCTGCATTGGTCCCGACATGGTTCAATTCGGTCGGTTCACGAATCAAGCGAATCATGGATCAACTTTTCCATGATTCACAACGATTCGGCGCAATTCGCCCTGATCAAAGGGGGAAGGGTGTGCTTCTAAAGCTGGATTTTAAAAAAGCCTATAACATGCTCAACTAGTAGTGTCTCTTTGATGTCATGCACAGGATGGGGTTTGGGGCCGCCTGGATTAAGTAGGTGAGAGCTTGTGTCACTTCGGTCTCCTTTGTTGTCCTTATTAATGGAAAGCTGACATCATAGTTCCATAGTGGTCGGAGTCTATGCCAAGGGGACCCCCCCCTCCTCCTCCTCCTCTTCTCTTTCTGCTAGTGCTGGTGGTTAGTGTGGTTAGCAAGGTGTGGCGGAAGGCAGAGAATTCTAAGCTGATCAGGGATTTTCAGGATTGCAGAGATGGTCCCTCATTTTCTCATCTTCAATATGTAACGATAGTATTTTATGTTTGGAGGATGTGGGCCAATCCTTTGTTATGACAAGGTTTTTACTGGAGCTTTTCGAGGAGGTTACTGGTTCGAAGGTTAATTTCCATATTTCCATAAAAATCTGGTGGTTGGGGTGAATTTGGAGAACATACCTTTATGGAGGGCTGCTACCATGTTAGGTTGTGCCATTAGAGAGTTCCCAATCTCATATCTAGGACTCTCTCTTTCCCCAACACCCCCCCCCCCCCCCGGTCTGCTAATTGGCGCCCCATTATTCAGCCCTACAAATCTAGACTTGTAGGGTGGAAGGCACAATTGTTGTCTTATGGGGGCCCCCTCACTTTGTGAGGTTGAATTTTGGATAGTCTCCAGACCTACTTTCTTTCTATGTTTCACATCTCGTGCTCTGTGACCACGAAGCTTCATTCCATCCAAAGCAAATTCTTTTAGCACGGTTCAAGAGACAGATGGATAAGGTGGCATGACAATTCTTGGGCTAGGATTACCAGTTACCACCCCCGCACAGCAAGGAGGTTTAGGCCTCAAGAATATCAAAAGCTTCAATTTGGCTTTCTTGGGCAAATGGTTATGGCGATTGGGGAGTGGAGAAGAGGGGTTATGGTATGATGTTATTAGGAGCCACTATTTTTCCGCCTGTAGAGTTTGGGAACTAGATCCCCCCCCCAAGGCACAGGACATCCCCCTTGTGGAGAGATATCATCTCTTGTAGAGACCTTATTATTTTTGGAGTCTGTGTGCAGCTGCAGGATGGCCACAAGTGTCTCTTCTTGAAGGACAGATGATGTGATGATTTCACTTTGGAACCCCACGCCTCTTCGTTATTACATCAGTTCTCTTTGGTTCTGTCACTCAAGCTTTTGACGCACACGTCCCAGGTGGCTCCTGGGCTCCCACTTTCAGGCGGCATTTCCAATAGGTGGAGATGGAGCAATTCCAATTGCTGTTGAGTTCGCTATCTACTTATCACCTGCAATTTGGAGAGAATGAGTGGATCTGGAGATGGGGGAAGGAAGGTAGATGCTCAGTCAAATCAGTTGATAAAGTTTACTCGGATGGGGATGTGCACTTTGGTTTCTTCCAAGAAGTCTGGAGACTGAACAACCCTCTCAAGGTTAAGATTTTGACTTGGAAGATTGCTCACAGGAGACTCCCTACTAGGGATCGTTTGGCCCGCTTCTTGCCGGATTTGAGCCTCATTTGTTGTCTTTGTGGTGCTGAGGAGGAATCGATGGACAAGCTTTTTGTAGGTTGCTCATATTCTCAGGAGATATGGAGGGGCATTGCTAGGAAGGCTGGTCTTTCTATTGCCATGTGAGGCAAAGTCTCCTTTTTACTCTAGGATTGGCATGGGCCTTGGCCTCTCAAGACGGACAGGTTGGTGTGGTGGCTCATTCTACATGCCACCTTATGAGCGGTGTGGCGGCACACAATCATCATATTTTTAGGAGGGAGTCTCGTGCTATGTTATCAAAGGCGATTGAGGCGATCGCCTAGGCCATGAGGTGAAGCGAGGCGACATCAGATCGCCTCGCCCCGACCAATTTCACCTCGGCGATTTCAAGCCACCAATTCCACCCTTTTTGCCGTTGCACAGCCCATATATTGGCCCATAAAGAGGCCCACTTGGCCTATTTATTTACTTGCAATTTAGTTTCTTACATTTTAGTTACTTTGCATATAGAAATGAATAGATTTAGACTAATTTAGTAAGTCATAAAATAATTTGACAAATATGAATGCTTAATTTTATGACATATACTAGTTTCATGCACATATTTAGGTGATATTTATAAATATATTTATATTTTTATAACTATATATATAATTTTATAATATATCGCCTCAATCGCCTAGGCCTTTGAGATTTAAGCGACCCTTTGATAGCCTCAGTGGCCTCTCGCCTCTGACTACATAGGTCTCGTGCAGAGGAGGCATTGTTGCTTTTTGTTTTGGATAGGATGAAAGTGTGGGCGGCCACTCTCTAATGTAAATTCACCTTTATCTCCACTTTTTGAGGCATTCAGGTGATTAGTCTCTCTCACCATCTGGTGTATTTTGATGTATAGGTGTTTTGGGATTGGTTTCTTTTTGGGTTTGGACCCAACTATACTTGTATATTCTCTTTCTCTTAATATATTCATGTGGTACTACCCACTTTCCAAAAAAAACTATGAACACAATTTGGATGACAAGAATACAATGTACAGGATCCAGATAACAGTCCCCTTTAAGTCTTCAACAGTAGTAAGTATATGACTTTTCCCTTTTCGTGCAAGTTAAAGCTAGGGCATTCACAAAGGCATTTGACATTTCAAACTGTAGGAAAATTCTCAGAACACAGTTTTCTAGCCCCTCCCATCCCCGCCCAAAAAAAAATCCAACACCTCAACCATTCTTCGGCACTAACAGGCACATCCATACACCACAATGATACATCCATTCATAAATTATAGGCCAGATAATGCATCTGTAAAAATCGTAGTTCTACATCTAACCCACAAAGGGTGAAGTAAAATGAAAGAAACATAAGGTTCATAGTTTACCTCAAGTATGTGAAGGCGTGAATTATGTGGCAATTCAGCATTTAAGACTGCAGATCTCAATCCAAACTGTCATAAACAGAATTTAAAAAAAAAGGATAAACATGCAACAAATATATGAATTACAGAAGTCTAACAACACAATAAGATGAAGTAAACAAATCATGAACTGGCACTAAAAGAAAGATGGTCATTCTAGCAAAACATTTTACTGGACTAACATTAAATTCTAGGATATGCATGCATTATTGCTTGCTGATCTTGTTGACACTTGACAGCACCACATCTAAGACCTGGAGCTTGCATAGAAGGCAAGATTGGATCAGACCCCTGAATCAGTCTGGGCCGATTCTGACCCAGATCGGATCGGCCGATCCTTAGGAAATCTGGCGATCCTGGATCGGCCAGATTAAAAAAATATTTTTTTAAAATGTCATAAAAATCAGGAAAATGCAGAAAAATCAGTATATTCAAGAACTTTGCATTTTTTTAAAAAATCACATTAAAATGTTTGTGTGTGTTAATGTACAAAGAATCATGTATTAATGCAAATAATAATAACAATATGCGCATATATATACATATATTAATGTACAGAGATAATCTCATCATCATCATCATCAGAGCCTTATCCCATTATTTGGGGTCGGCTACATGAATCCTTTTCCGCCAAAGATTTCTATCAAGTGTTATAGTCGTGTTTAAACTTAAGAAGTCCAAGTCCTTCTTAATAACATCGCACCATCTCATTTTAGGCCTTCCCCTAGCTCTTTTACTAGCATCCACTAAAATTTGGTCACATCTTTTAACCGACGCCGAGTTAGGGCGACGGTACACGTGTCCAAACCACCTAAGTCTATTTTCTCTCATTTTTCTATCAATTAGAGCTATCCCCAAATCCTCACGGAAGCGCTCATTCCTAATCTTATCTTTCTTAGTCTTACCACATATCCATTACAGAGATAATCTATATTAATATAATATAACTCAGTCTTGGTGCTGCCACGTGGCTGCACCAGGACAATCCTATTCTTTCCATAACATCTCTCTCCCTAAAAATAGAAATACAAGTAGTTTAAATAAACTAAATAATTATCTTCCTTCTTTCTCTCTCCAACTTTCTTCCCTATTAAACTTTCCCAAAATATATCTAAACTATAAAAAAACTCTCAACCTCACTCTCACCCTTCTTAAACTAATAAAAACTTGCTAATATAATTTTCCTCTTTTCTGTCCCATTAAACATCTCTTCATTCCTAAAAACTCACATCTTTATTCAAAATATACTTTCATAAATAATAAAAAATATTACCCTCATGTATACTGCTTATAAAATTTATTAATTCAAACCTAACAATTTTCCGTGCAAAGCACGGGCATAGAACTAGTTAATAAGTATATCAATCATATAATTATATATTAATGTACATATATCAATGTATAAATATAATTAATGTGTATATCAACCATGTATTAGTGTATGTGTGTGTTAATATTCTTACAAAAATTGACCTAATTAAAATTTTCATAATTCGATAAACCACATGGAATACTAAAAACTCAACATTTGAAAAAAATAAGTTAAACAAACATGCGACTTCTACAAGAGATTTAAGTGTTGTCAGTAGGAGAGTGAGCTCCTTGGAAAAGTCACTTGTACGATAGATTTATTTCATCGAACTCTGAATTTTTAGCATTCTATGTGGTTTATTCGAATTATGGAATTTTTAGTTCGACTAAATTATGAGGGATTAGAAAGTCAGCATTTTGATGGAATCTCCAAAAACAAGATTTTCTTCTTCGACTGGAAAGTAGACTTTTTATAGGTAAGAGATATGATTTTTCTGATATTTTTATTGGATTCAAATGGAGGGTAGTTCCTTAGGGGAGCTCGAGTGACAAAAAAAAACACCATACTGAGAATAATAATAGGGTTGACACCTTGAATTGCATTGATACTTTTCTATTGTCATCTATTACGCAATGGCATGGTTGAGAATGTCGTACAAAAAGATGAATGGCTAAATTAGTAAACATCGAATGTCTACAATTTGATGTTACATTGGCACCTTTTAATTGAACTGACAGTACTCATAAGGCCCTTGAAACACCTACCTATCTAACAAATTTGATCATGTTATGTTGAAAAGGAAATTAAAAGAATCTCCAAGACGTCACAAAATAAAAGAACGGTACAGCACTTATAAAGCACATTTAATTGTGTTCTTACCTGCTCCAGAAAGAGTTTCAATCTGTAACCCATATCTATGGTGTTTACAAATATCAGGACCTTCTTTTGCACAAGATCCAATTTCAAAAGTGCAAGTATGTGAAGCAGCTTGTCATGAGAACTGCAAGAAATCTGGAAGCAAACTAAGAGTTAGATGGTAATATTCATATTGTATGTACCTACCTTAACATACAGGGGAACTCTATGAACTGGATACAAAATAAAGGGAGAGGGAGGCATAAACAGATGAAAACATAGGGAAGGAAGCAATATGCTCTTAAAAGTAGTGGGCAACTCTTTGTATAGGTGTTTTGGGGGGTGGCTTCTTTTTGGGTTTTGGCCCACCTATACTTGTATATTACCTTTCATTTTAATATACTTGTGGTACTACCCACTTTCAAAAAAAAGGTAGTGGGGCAACTTTGGCATGAATGATTCAGCAGAATCAGTGACAGTTCTGATGGCATAAACTCTAGGAGCATAAGTCACAAGTATGGCGTTGCTAGCAGTATACAACCTTCGGATGTGAGGACGTGGCATTCAAATGCAGAAGCAGTAACAACAGACAGGGCCAGAGGCAGCAATAAGCTTCTGCAGCAACAAATGCCAGGGAAAGAAGTTTATTTCTCTCTATAAAATCCCTTCCTCGCCTCCTAAATTCTTTTCTTTGTTTCCTGTTAGGCTGCACATGATTGATTTTTCAAACTTTAGCTAGCTGATTTGCTGTGTTGAATGAAGGAGTGTTTAGTTTTTGTATCAGCATGTCATAGAGAGGCTGCACGGAGGTCCAAATTTCAGAACACATGGTTAAATCATGTGATTGGCTATGATGACTACATGTTGCTAACTAATTTAACCTTCACCTTCTCATGACCTAACAAACAATATGTAGGGGTAGTTTCTTGGATGTAGAGCTATATAGGATCCTGTTTCAAAATATGATAAATTGCATAACAAATTTATTAAATTATATAAAAATATGCCATTGATTTATTACAATTAACAACTAATCCATAGATTATAGAATTATAGAGGATGGCATAATTGATCTATTTTAATTAGCAACTATGTAGACTTTTCAATCCACTTCTGTTCCTTTGGAGTCGTCATCTTATTAATTTGTCCGTAGAGGAGTAGAGGAAGGTGTTTGCTTAATATTCTGTTTTTCTCAGAGGAATCCTTCCTCTTTCTTGATCATATAACCTCTGCTTAGTAATAAATGGTAAAATGAGCCTCCCCCCCCCCCAAAAAAAAGTCCAAGAAAAAGTAGCATTCACTGGTTGACTGGTTGATCTGAATGAATAAACGAAGAATCTTTGACCCAGTAATTTTCCACATCATCCACCAGATGTGATTTTGAAACATTCATTGGATATAAACAAAGGTCATATTACCTATTTCAGGAGTTAACCATGTAAAAGTGGACAAGTCATATTGTTGGTCCTGCATGCAAGGAGAAAGTGGGCCTAGAAGTAGCTTAAGAAAACAGGATAAGCATGAAAAATTGAGAGACCAACACGAATATTCAACTTGTTTCAAATATTATGAAGGCTTGAAGATGATGCTTCTTTGAATTCTGGGAGGAGACAAAAGTAAGTTCAGAGAAGCTAAAGGACCTCTATGGATAGAAAATGAAGAACTTGATTTGTGAGCATGGAAAATTATGAGAAAAAACAATACAACTGTCCAAACAGCAAAATACATATCTCCTAACCTCACAGAGAAAAATACACACCAAGAAGATCATCGATACATGAAAGTCACTTTATATAAAAGATGTAAAGCTAAACAGAATGAAGCTAGAACTCTAAAACAACAGACCACTTGATTTAATTCCCGAGAAGCTTCAGAACAAAAAAATATCCAAGGAATGACATCAGTCAGCATATCTTAATTAAACACTTACCCAGAACTGTTGAATACTTGTTGGGATAATATGATCATTAGCCTTCTGCTCATCTGACAACGTTATAGTCACTGGATTATGCAACATGAGTTTTTTCCACTGCTCGACGTCATCACTGCAGATGTTATAATATAAACAAAGGAGAAGAAGCAATATAAAACTGGACAAACCTAAGAAAAGTATACCCCAAAAGAAGACATTAGTAATAAAATGGTAACTTTTACTGAAAGCTAAAATGCATAAAGATGAGAAAACAGCATGCCCACTTCTCAACACACATGAATAACATTTCATTTTCTAATGCCCTTTCTTTAAACAGCATAAAACACATAGAGAAGAAAAAAAGGATTGCAGAGACATGCAAAATTAAGACCATGAAATATGTCTCCTTTTTCCCCTTGGTAAGTGGATGACACAGAGTGATAGCATTGGTAAGAAAGAAGGGTGGGGGGGTTGAGAGGGCAAGAGGGACTGCACATGTATAAGAGAAAGAACACAAATCCATGTACAAAAGGTTAGGAAGACACCAAGACAGTGTCTCCTAAATTGATCCCTTCACTAAAAGTCAAAAAGGAGGAGTCCACATGTCCAAAATGCAGAAAAACATGGCCAAGTATGAAATCTACAACCCATGCAAGCCCAGGGCTGCCATCATCTTCTAGTAGAACTTTGGGCCATCCATTTATAGGTAAAATCATGACCACATGTATAGGAGACTGTTTGAGATGGACGAGAAAGTTGCTCCATAGTCTAGGTAAAATGATCCAACAATTTAGTTGTAGTGCCCTTAGGCATGGCCATAGTAATATAGAAATCGCACTTGGAAAGGGTGGACAATTAGCAAAAGCACCAGGTGCTGTAGCAAAACTGATTGCAAAAGAGGTAAATCAGCCACATTAATAATACCTTCCGGGAAGATCCACTTAATATCCAAAAACTGCTTAGCAACAGCCAGACAAGTAGATAATGTAGGTTTCTTCAAAATGAAGTCTTTATCTACCCCCATTCTCAACTTCAATCACCAAATCTACCATTGAGTTGAGAATCAACCAGTCCCAATGACCATCACCAAGCAAAATGGATGCATTGGTCCTATACTTGCTGTGCTGCTGCAAAATCCACTATCCCACTTAATGAGGAACCATGTGGATTTTTTTCAAGTTCCCAGGACTTCATAAAGGAGACCCCAATCCCCATGTCCCCCTTATTTAAAAAGCTTCTGTCCCAAGCAATGCCCATGCCAGTCAGAATTGGAGCCACAGGAACTTCTCATCAATCTGGACTGCCAGTCGACTGACCTCCTTCCTGGCTCTGACCTTTCCATCATGCTCACTCTCATCCCTAGCTTTCCCCTGCCTCTCTTATCATCATGACATAAGCAATTTTTCCATCTACTTAGAAATAGAGACTACATCAGTCGTCCATAAAAAAAAGACAATCATTCTGGAATAGTGGCCCAATTGCTTGCCTAAAGTTTTCATGATTTTTCTCCCACATTCTTTGCATGTGCACATTCTGCTTTGAGACTGACTGGTTTTGAGATAAAAATACATCCATTGAGAATTTATCATCATTGAAATACTGGTCAAAACACCTTAAAATGATCATAAACTAAATTCATAAAATGTAAATTGAGTTAGCGAACCTTGAGGTAGCAGACATAAGAAGACATTGACAACGTCGTGGAACATGAGGGGCAAGAGCTTGCAGATCATTTCCTTGCTGATAGTCAAAAAGAAAGTCGGCCTATACGTATATATATAAACATGAAAGTCAGATACTACCTATGCAATGCATACACATCAGCGATACTTTAAGAAAGAACAAAGTTCTATGATGGATGATACTGCCATTCCTTTATTGACGTTTTATCTCTATAACCTCTATATTGATGAGAAAACAAATCAATATTAACCTCGCACCTCATCAAGAACTAACATGGAAAGTGAGTCTTGTATGGCTTTTACTTGAAGATTGCCTCTTGTAACACAACCTAAGATGCAAGCTGGTGTTGAGACCACAACCTCTGGATGTCCTGCCAAAGATGCAGCCTATGACAGAACAATATGTCAAAAACTTAATGAATACAAAGAAGATTAAGCCAGATCTCACCTGCAAACAAATTGTACACAAATAAAAACAACAATGCAGACCTACCAGGTCTGAGATCGACATCTCCTTTGTCAATTTCACAACTTTCAATTGAACTCTACAGTGCTCCAAAAGAGACAATGCCTCTGAATAAACCTTCATCAGGCACAAAGACGCAAAACAACGAGAAGATCATGCAATTGACTGAGTGACTTCTAGTGGTAATCGACCATAAACAAGAAATACACAATTGAGAGCTCAATTTTGATTAAAATTTGACAATGTTGCACCGCAATTGGCCAACCTGCTGGCAGAGTTCACGCGACGGTGCAAGAATGAGGACACTCGGACCCGACTTGTTCAGAACATTCTCAGCCAACAGCTTGTGGAATATGGGAAGTAGGTAAACCAAGGTCTTCCCCGAGCCTGTGTGCGCCCGTGCAACTACGTCCTTCCCTTGCTATGACATTTGGAAGAACCGTTAAAGAAAAGGGATGAAGTAAACCACCAGTGGAAAATAAGCAAACTCAAAGAAAAAGGGGGGAAAATAAAATCTTTCGACCAACCCAAAACGAATCCTACACTAGAACTACCCTGTCTCTTCCGGAAACGCTGAGAACACACAAATTGTTGTCCTTCCAATCTCTTATTTCACATGAATCCCCCCCCCGGCCAGTAAGGAAGCTCTAGCACGCACCAGGATATAAGGGATGGCAGCTTGCTGGATGAGCGTGGGCTTCTCAATATTCTTCTTCGCCAGGGCGCGGATGAGACGGGGGTCGAGGCCCAGCTCCTCGAAGCTCAGCTGCTTCTCCTGTCCCCCTTCCCCCTGCTCGTCGGCAACCTCGGGCGACGCCCCCATCTCCAATGGAACAGAAGAAACCAACGCCGAAGTGGAAGAAGCGGGAGAAGCCGAAAGTCAGCGACCGATATCCCGACCGGGGACGGCGTCCGCCGCACCTGTGACGACGCCGCAAAGACCCGCCGCTCGGTTGCGCTTGTGCGCCGCCGTGTTCCCGGCAAAACCCTTGGGAAAAACCCAGATGACCTGCTCGCAGGTTATAAAACGAAGGATACTTCTTAAAAATATTTTTTAAAAAAATTATTATTAAGATAAATTAATTAATAATCTCGGGAAAATTAATTAGAGGTCCCTGTCAGAGTGTTGACTTAATTTGTAGTCCCTGTCAAAAAATCAGAAGTCATAAAGTCCTACCTTTTTGTGTTAGTTTAATTTCTAGTCTCTGCTTTTTGCTTCTAGTCCTTGCTTTTTTTGTTGCTCAGCATTTAATGCGTCTTAAAAGACGAGTCGTCCTTTTAACATCAACTTTTTCCTATTTTGCCCTTCCTTATTCTACTCGTTTTCTATTTACATTCGTTACAGTTGTCTTTGTATCAATTACAGTAAGTTTGTATGTCAGTTACAGTAAGCCTTTATATCTGTTACAGTAAGTCTTTTTTTCCTTATGCTCGTTACAGTTGCCTTTGTATCAGTTACAGCAATTCTTTATATCTGTTACAGTAAGCCTTTGTAACTGTTACAGACCACAGCTATAAGCTCTTACAAAAGAAAAAAAAAACTTTATTTGTTTGCACATGCTAGGATTCGAACCCAAGTCTTCACAAAGAAGACATGAGATACCCTTACCACTAAGCTACAACTACATTTGTGTTACAACAGAACATATAATATATTTAATTAAGTATTGTAGTAAACATAATACTCTATTACAACTTATGTTAAGTCTTGTTACAGTCAATATCATTCCCTGTTACAGCATACATTAAGTTCTGTTATAGTAAACATTATCAACTATTATAGTAAACATAATACTTTGTTACAACTTATGTTAAGTCTTGTTACAGTCAATATCATTCCCTGTTACAGCATACATTAAGTTCTGTTACAGTAAACATTATCGGCTATTATAGTAAACATAATACTTTGTTACAACTTATATTAAGTCTTGTTACAGTCAATATCATTCCATGTTACAGCATACATTAAGTTCTGTTACAGTAAACATTATCAGCTATTATAGTAAACATAATACTTTGTTACAACTTATGTTAAGTCTTGTTACAGTCAATATCATTCCATGTTACAACATACATTAAGTTCTGTTACAATGTACATTAAACTTTGTTACAATATGCATTAACCTTTGTTACAATATGTATTAAGCTCTATTACAACTTATGTTAAGTCTTGTTACAGAATACATTAAGCTCTATTACAATGTACATTAACCTTTGTTACAATATACATTAACCATTGTTACAATATACATTAACCTTTGTTACTGTAAGCTTATTGCTTAGCTTAATGTAATTTCGTATCACTTACAGTAATAGAGCTTAATGTACTTGTAACAAAGCTTAATGTACATTGTAATAGAGCTTAATGTATACTGTAACAAAACCTAACATAAGTTGTAATAGAGCTTCATACATATTGTAACAAAGGTTAATATATATTGTAACAATGGTTAATGTATATTGTAACAAAGCTTAATGTACATTGTAATAGAGCTTAATGTATTCTGTAACAAGACTTAACATAAGTTGTAATAGAGCTTAATACATATTGTAACAAAGGTTAATGTGTATTATAACAAAGGTTAATGTATATTATAACAAAGTTTAATGTACATTGTAATAGAGCTTAATGTATTCTGTAACAAGACTTAACATAAGTTGTAATAGAGCTTAATACATATTGTAACAAAGGTTAATGTATATTATAACAAAGGTTAATGCATATTGTAACAAAGTTTAATGTACATTGTAACAGAACTTAATGTATGTTGTAACATGGAATGATATTGACTGTAACAAGACTTAACATAAGTTGTAACAAAGTATTATGTTTACTATAATAGCTGATAATGTTTACTGTAACAGAACTTAATGTATGTTGTAACAGGGAATGATATTGACTGTAACAAGACTTAACATAAGTTGTAACAAAGTATTATGTTTACTATAATAGCTGATAATGTTTACTGTAACAGAACTTAATGTATGCTGTAACAGGGAATGATATTGACTGTAACAAGACTTAACATAAGTTGTAACAAAGTATTATGTTTACTATAATAGCTGATAATGTTTACTGTAACAGAACTTAATGTATGCTGTAACAGGGAATGATATTGACTGTAACAAGACTTAACATAAGTTGTAATAGAGTATTATGTTTACTACAATACTTAATTAAATATATTATATGTTCTGTTGTAACACAAATGTAGTTGTAGCTTAGTGGTAAGGGTATCTCATGTCTTCTTTGTGAAGACCTGGGTTCGAATCCTAGCATGTGCAAACAAATAAAGTTTTTTTTTTTCTTTTGTAAGAGCTTATAGTTGTGGTCTGTAACAGTTACAAAGGCTTACTGTAACAGATATAAAGACTTGCTGTAACTGATACAAAAGCAACTGTAACGAGCATAAGGAAAAAAAGACTTACTGTAACAGATATAAAGGCTTACTGTAACTGACATACAAGCTTACTGTAATTGATACAAAGGCAACTGTAACGAATGTAAATAGGAAACGAGTAGAATAAGGAATGGCAAAATAGGAAAAAGTTGATGTTAAAAGGACGACTCGTCTTTCAAGACGCATTAAATGCTGAGCAACAAAAAAAGCAAGGACTAGAAGCAAAAAGCAGGGACTAGAAATTAAACTAATACAAAAAGGTAGGACTTTATGACTTCTGATTTTCTGACAGGGACTACAAATTAAGTCAACACTCTGACAGGGACCCCTAATTAATTTTCTCAATAATCTCTTACTATAATACGAGAAATCTTTACTGTAAATAAGTTAAATATTTAATAAGATTTTTTAATTAATTTACTCTATTTATTTTTACATCACTAGATTTTTAATATATAATATTTCACAAAAAATACTTTAAGCGACAGAAATGTAAAGTTTTATAATATTATATTATAATAATAAATTAAAATTTTAATTAAAAATTGTTAATTGTAATAACTATAACATAATTTAATGTATATTATAATTAAAATACTATTTATTGTAATGAAATATGATTTTGTTAAGAATTAAAAAATAAATCAAATATTTATTAAAAATAATTAATTTTCCTTATAAATACCGCAGGCTGCTAGTTTTTAAGGGGTGCTGGAATCGCACGTGCGGCACTGACCGGGCGACCATGGAAGCGTCGTTAACCGTCACCACCCCACCCCGTTCGCACTGCCGCGGAGCACCAGACCGCGCTCTTCATGCTGCTCCGGCGGCTCCACCTCGCAGCAGCGCCCCACCAAAGGGAGCTCCCCCTGGCTGCTCCCCTCCTCCTCCCATGGCCATCCCCTGCACCTCCTCCTCCACCTCCCCCCTGTTCTTCCCCTCCCCCGCCCCTTCCCCGCCCCTCCAGCAGCAGCAGTCCTACCTCCTCCACCTCCGTTCCCCCGCCCTCGGCCGCAGACGCTCGCGAGCTCCCGCTTCCAACCCCCGGCGGCCCCCCAACTTCCCTCCGGTTTGTTCCACCTCCCCTGTTCTCCCCCCTTCCTGGATGCCGCTTCGTGTCGCGAGGAGTGCGACTGATCGGTCCGTTTTGATGCAGGAAGCGGTGGTGGTGGTATCTGATCCTCGCGCGTGGCGGGAGATCAGGGCCTTCAACGAGGAAGAGTACGGATCCGACGAGGACGACGACGACCGCGAGGAGGAGGAGGACGACCGGAGCTTGGACCTTCTCTTGCGCTTCCTCCACAACGTCTTTCGGAAGGTCTCCCGGCGGGTGCGCAAGGCCGTCAAATCCGTCCTTCCCGTTCCCATCTCCACCAAACTGGTGAGCATGCGATTTTGTTCTCCATGGATGGGTTTAACGCGTGTTAGGTTGTTTTATGACGCCGAATAGTTTCTTTCTTCTCTAGTTCTGCTTGGTTCATGTCCAATAAAGAGATAATTGGAACCTACGCTTTTGTATGATGGCTTTTGTTCGGAATTGGTCTTATGATCTTGTATTTTTGGCATGGAAGCAGGTGGGGTTTTCAGTTGATGGGGTTTTGATACTGGCCTTCCTGTGGATTCTCAAGGCGTTTCTTGAGGTAACCATTTGCCTTCGTGTATGTTTTCTTACCTAGTTGCTTATTCTTTCTGTTTGTCCATATACATGCTTGTCGACCAGTATTCCTTTGGAATACTAGCCGCGTAATACTACTTTTTGCAGTATCAGTAGCTTTATTTTACCGAGTTGCAAACAGGACAGGTAGATCGGGATTTGTGTTTTCTGACTGACCTTTTGAAAGACAAGAACTTTGCTTTGCATCCCAGGAGATATCCAGAGTAGAATACTTTCCCTGGAAAGTTGCTTTATAGGAGGGGGAAAAAAACAACTGGGCACGCAGGTTATATTCTTTCATGTTTTAACCCTCATGATATCTGACGTCTGTTGTAACATGCTATTTGGCGGCTTCCACTCTGTTCATTTCTTGTCCAGGCCATATTTCATTTGATTAAAATGCTATAATAAATAATGATAACATTCTGCTCTGTCATGTTTGCCTCTCCAAGCAAGAGCAGGCCATCTAAATTACTTCCATGTTATTGTGAGGTATTCTTCTTCATTGTCTCCATGCATACAAGATTTGGACATGTTTCCTTACAGATACATACACATTATGCGACCAATAATTTTACATATTAAGGTCACAATGCAATCATGTGCATCATACTTCTCTCCTGATTATTTCATCTAGATATCTACTGCCACTTTTGTTGAGGTCAAATTAGATCTGAAAGTAAAAAGTGCATGTTGAGCACCCAATTTTCTATGGGAAAATGGAGATACCACTTGATTGATTACAACTGCATGGTCATGGAAGAGGCACAGAAGCTAGTCCTGGATCATGATACACGATGACCATGTTATGTGTTCTGCAAGGTTTCATTCTCTTGCGTAACCTGCCAAGCCTTCCTATCAATTTGGTATTAGATAGAGCTAAAAGGTTTTGAATAATTGACAACTCTAACTGGCTACCTACTTGTCATTTGTACAAGGTGATACCTGATATCATACTGAGGCAGTTTGAATAAGATGAGGCAGAACGCTGCCCTTCTAGTTACGTAGTTTAAGCTCACGCAACAGAGTAACCTTCAAAAGTCCGGGGAGGTTAGTAGCTCCAAGAAGGAAAGAAGAAAGCTTGATGTAAAGATAGATGCCCCAAATTGCATAATATTGAAAGAGAAAATTTGAGGAAGTTTATTTATAAAGCTCAAGGAGGATTTACATCGGGGACTGCACATTGCTAACTGTACAAAAGGTAGCTACATAGGGAATGAGGTGTTTCTGTAAACATGTCAGACTCAAAGGTGGGAGGTGTCAAGGATTGCAGTGTCAGTTTCAGTTTCAACTGGGTTCAAAACCGAAACAGATCGGTTTCAGTTTCGGGTGTATCGGGCGGACTTGAGCTCCCCTTAAGATGGGAGTTCATCCAGTTTGGGCTGGTTTTGGACCATGGTTTCAGTATCGGCTAGGTCCGAAACCAATTCGTTTCAGCTGAAACATATTGGTTTTGGCCGATACTGCCAACCTGACTTGTCTTCCTATTAGTGATCTCCTTATGTGTCATGTACCCGTGGGTGTAATCTTTGTAGCCTGGCATAACTCAAACGTTCATGGGTTAGCAGAATTCATTTGAGTATTAGTATTGATATTAATTCTGACATTAATAACTTCAGGATATAAAGTATCAGTTTTAGAATTAGAGTGATGCAACAATCTAATGTTGGATGAACTTATGATAATATTAATTGGATACAATTGGTTGTTTGGATAACTGGTGCCTTCTGCTCTCCCCTCCTTCCATCCTATCAGAGATGAATGCAAAGGGTTGTTTGGATAACTGGTGTATGTAGATGTCCCTTGGCGCCCCCTATCCCAAGTGTGTGGGTTGTCCAATGCGAAGTGGAGGGTTCGCGGGGGGGAGGGGGGGGGGGCTTAGATGGTCTAAAGCCTCAAGACAGCATGAAGTAGGAAATGAAACAAGCTTCGAATGAAGATGGTGATCGCTAGGGAACTTACCTCGGTCTAGAGGATGATGATTGCAAATGGATAGTGGCTCTCTCACAGCAGCAAGCAGGGACGAGTTCTCCAACTCTTTCCCCCTCCGTCGTTCAAGAAAGAAGGGTTCCACGACTTTAAGCTTCCATTGTCATGTGAAAACAATACAAGAAGATGCCCATTAGACTTAAGGAAGTGTAGTAGATGCTCAGGAAAGAGATTAACATGCATGTCAATGGGGGATCTTTTGCGAGTTTTGGGCTTGGTAACAAGGGATGGCCAAACAATATGACTGCCCTTATCCACTACTTTTCTTGGTGGGAAACCCCTGAAAGTGGTTCCTAAGGGATGTATGATGCCATATCTATGTGGAGGGTTGTGTGTGTAAAGTGAATGCATAAAGAAAAGCAAAAGAAGAGAGAGAGAGAGAGAGGAAGAAGCCGCCTTCACGATGGGCTACAAGATGGCAGTGATGGTGGCTTCTTCCATGGCTTGGGGGCATCTCCAAACCTCCAGAGGGCTGCTTAACACGAAGGGAAATAGTGGTCTTCTTCACACTTGGGGTGGAGGTCTCTCCCTTATCTTCTCTCCTCCCCTCTCTCAGAAGCAATTTTTTTTTTTTTTTTTTTGGGGGGGGGGGGGGGGGGACTTACATAGAGGCCAAGGGTTGAGAAAACACACCCCAATCATGCCCCAAGAGATGAAAAATTAATATAGTATTTTCAAAGGTGGCAATCCGAGTTTAAGGTGTGGGCCAATGGGAGAAAGTCAAATGGCCTTAGACTGGGTCAAGGGACTTCCAAGATGGCACCCTTGTACCCAAGAGTGGCCACAACACAGAGGTGCGACGGAGGAGGGAAGAAAGAGGCCATCTGCATACAAGAACGTGTGTGGTTACTGGGTTGATTGAATAAGAATACGCTGACCTCAAGGGATCCTACCTCTAGGGCCATGCAGAGGACAAGGTATGTTGCAGTCCAGATATGTTGATCCATGCTGATGGCAAGGTATGCTATCGTCTAGAAGTCCTGACAGCAACCTACCATGCCATCCAGAAATTTTAGAAGGCAATCGAGCATTCAATGTTGCCGTCCACAAGTTCTTCATGCTGCCATCTGAAGCCATTGGGTCAAGTCAATATGGGATGATCAAAATCGAGTGTCTGCAATGTTATCTGCTCTCCCCTCCTCCATCTGCCATCCCATTTGACATACCCAATTTATCACCCACCAGTCTGTGCTCTATCATTCGACATCCCCAATATAAAAGGCTCTTTGACAAAGCCATTTGAGATCCCTGGTTTATCCTTCACCAACACGACATTAGGAGCATCGTCGCTGCCATTTCTTTCTTCAGGGCAGCCATTAGCGATGCCAGCGAAGCCAACAGGTGAAGGAATTGGCAAATATGGGATAGAGAAATGCCAAGGCCAAGATCGAGACAGTAATACACCTGGCTGCCTTTGCAGATTCTGATCCGGCAGACCCCCTTACACTGTGGATGGGGAGTGAGGAGATGGAGAAGGAGACTGAGCAGATGGTGGCCTAGACAATCGCGGCAAGGTCTTTGAGCAACGAGATAGTCTTCCAGCATTGGGATCAGAGTTCGAGTGCTTGGGCAACCTTGGTGATGATCAGAGGAGGCTCTGGTGACACTCTACCCATTCCACAAGTTGCTCTGCCTTGCTGATCTGCAGCTCCCCTGCCGCTATGGTTGTAGCCAACCACCTTTTCATCTCTTCCATCTCCACTTCATTCTCTTCTATTACTCTGATGCCAACTACCGATGATGCAACCTTGGTACCATAGTCACTTTCTAACTCTCCCTCCATAAATCTGATGTCTCCATCTCCGAAATTTTTTGCTCTTGCCTCAGTCCAGTGTGGGGCTGCTGGTTTGTGTGGGGGGATGTGGCGGTGGGGACCAGCTGGTAGTGGATATGGATGGGGAAGCAATGAAGCCGCAGGGAGGTCTCCAGAGTGCGCTGAAGGAAGAGAGACAGGGGAGGTCTTGAGGTCCTCTAGGAACTTCAGCAATCCAGTGGATGTGCTCCAGGGTGAACAAGTTTTAAAATTAATACTCAGTAACCGAACACCTAAAGTTTACTGTTCTAGCATCAGTATTAACAGTGATGTTGATAAAGGGAGTTAATACTGCAACCAAACAGGGTGTGCCGTGTTGGACGTTGCTTGTCGTCTCTCGAATACATCTTCTTGCTTCACCTTTACCTGTAGTTTAAAGTAGTTTGAAATATATCCCTGTAATTATCATGGTTACAGTTATACTCCTGAAATCAACCATATTCTTCTGGTCAAAACTCTGCAAATCCAAGTAGGATATGCCAGAAGGTTTGACAGAAAATATCAGTTTATATTAACAGAATCTGTGTTCGAGTACAAACAATAGTTACTGCAAGATCATGGCAAGGACTTATGTCCAACAATTTTTTGGCAGATTGAAGGTGTATTTAAGGCAATAGGTTGATTCAGGAGTATAGATGGAAATATAACAGAGTTATGGGAGTATAATTGCAAAACGATTGAATGTATAATGGCAACAAAGACGGCATCTCTTGCTTCTGCCGTTTCGCTTCCATTTCTGTTTTCCATCTTGTTAACTATGGAATCACCATCATCTTGATTGATGCTTCAAAGGAAGAAGAAGAGTTGTTGTTTTTAGCTGCTTCTGAATGTGATTAGAAACTGTAAAGATTCATGCATATCTGACTACATCGTGGCTTGTTCTTGGAACCCTGTTCACTAAGACCATTAATCGAGGTGTCCTGCAGGTGGTTTGCACACTCGGAAGCATGATTTTTGTGAGCATTCTACTCATCCGTGGAGTCTGGTCAGGGGTGTCCTACTTACAAGAAATCCGCTATGACAGAGGCGGGTTCAACAATGATGACAGTGCATGGAGTGGTGTACAGGCTGCAACTTGATTTCTTTGTTTTACATATCAAGAAATTATGGTGGCGTTCGCATCGCTTACAGTTATGAATAGAAGACAATAAGCTCCATAATCGAACCGTTGGCACCCATGGAGCATGCAGGGCATTCTTGGAGAATCTCCGGACCAAACTGCAGCCCAAGTTACAGTCTCACAGATTTATTTTACCCTCGTTTTCTCACTTTTCCACTTTCTTAATGGAAAATGTTACTTGATTTCACAGAGGGATCGGCTTGAGTTACATGTAATTTGTAGGTGTGTTCCATTGAATCCTATGGATTTGAAGCAGCCATGGTGACTGAACTCACTGATCTCATGGTCACTTAATTCCCTCACCGTTTTGTTGTACTTTTTCTGCTGGAAATTCGGAAGTGTCATTATAAACAATCGTTTTGTATCAGTGACTCTTATGAATGTTTCATCATGACTCTTCTGATTTATGGTTTTGAAAATTGCTTAGTGCCCTCCAAACAGGGCAATACAAGTATTGCGGATTGTCTTCTTAGTAATCTTATTGGTTGAAACTCAGATTATATTATTCTCTGTTTTGTTTTTCAACCGATAAGATTGTTTATAAGACAATTCACATCATTTTTATTGTCTTTGTTGGAGAGTATTAAATACTTCTAATGCGTAATATCCCCCACAGTTTGTTGGAGAGACTGATGTTGGATATGACCGAGCCATTTGATCCAGCTTGGCCACATCTAAAATATCATATCCTCCATTATTAATTAATAAAAAAAATTTAATGTGCTTGAGTTTTACACTTTGTACTTATATTTCTCCTTTTTTATTGTTCAATAGAAAAAAATCACAATACACCCATCTAATAGGAATCAAGAAATTTAAGTGAAAAGTGTAAAACTCAAGTGCACTAAAATTTTATCTTAATCCAATACAACAGATTTGTTTTTCCCCACTACTGCATAGTAGTTGACAACGAAATTACAAATGTTTTTTATTCTTTAT
This sequence comes from Colocasia esculenta, assembly GCA_014218235.1. NCBI lineage: Eukaryota > Viridiplantae > Streptophyta > Magnoliopsida > Alismatales > Araceae > Colocasia > Colocasia esculenta. Next base: position 175,234,029 of record CM024760.1, read on the forward strand.
GATTTCATATTATAATATTTATGCAACGAGGTCTTTGATATTATTATTGGAGAAATATGTGTTGCATGTCGCATGCAGATGAGTACTACTCTCTCTATGGACACAACCGAGTGACTGTGAGGGCTTGTGAGCCCCATCAATAGATAATAATGTAATTTATATTTGTGGTGGCCAAATCTGGTCACCTAGGCCCATTACGGCCCTCTCGTGTCCTGTCAACAAACGTGGCACCATCGTCAGGGGCCACGTCCTCATCAGGGTGGTTCGAAGACCCCCAGTGTATGACTCCCGTGATCGGACGTTGCCAAGCCCCTCTGCATGCTTCCGAGCAGGTCACCTGCCTTGTTGTTCCGAACAGCTACAGGCAGTACCGAACACCTGCAGACGCTACTGATCAGCGCGTTCCTTCGCCACGCGGGACACCTGCTCGGTGATCCTGTCCGGAGGTTACCGAACAGCTCTCCGTATCCTCGCGACGGTTATAACCGCCCCAGGCCGCGCGCTCCATCATCAAGAGGCGCGTTAGTGGCCTGGCATATCAACAAACGCCTGGGTGCATAACTCCTTCCGTTATGCGCACCCATATAGGCGCCTTTTCAGACATGATCTACCAACGTTACGCACGATTGCCTCCGCACCTACGCCTATAAAGGTACAGGTACATGACCATGCAACGGTACGTCCTCTCTCACGCGAACACCACCCTTACGCATACAAGCCCCCTGCCTTGCAAGCTCCATACTGACTTAGGCATCGGAGGGTTTTCCCGGTCTTCACCGGGCCCCCTGATCCATCTCTGGTTTTGCAGGCGTCCGTCCGCACCAGCATTCGTCTTCCCCCATCTTCTCTAGTGGAGGCCCGTTTTAGCTCCGGCCCAAACAGGAACACCCCACCACAATATTTATTATAAATTTTATTTGTTCAAAACTCAGTGACATTTCTAGTGCATCACATGGGCGTAGAGCTAGTTGTACATGAGAATGGACAGTACTTATTCATAAGATGGCTAAAGTTAGCATTTCTCTTGTCATATGTATTTCTATTCCTAGCGATTGTTTTAGACATAATAAAAAATATTACATTAAACATGTAAGACAAAAAAATGAAGAGTGTAAAAAATATTAATAGTTCTTGCATGTACCCTGGTTAAATTGTTATTTGTATTTAAATATATTGACTTATTCATTTTCGAAAGTACACTCCTAACTGATATATCAATTATCCAATGAAACTTTGCTCTAGTGCGACAGAAGAGGAGAATATGCTTTGATTATTTCTCTAATATCTGATTTAATGATCACTAATCTCTAGTTGGATATTTTTATTATTAAAAAAAAAATTATCATTTCAGATCACGAATGGCATGGCACAAACCCTTTTATGCCATCATAACCGGTTTTATATTAGGGTGATTTATTTTTGTAGTAGTACAAATATAAATATGTCATATGGAATTAATAATTTTAAATAGGGTTATATAGTTAAAACCTCAAATATTACTAGAGTTTTTTTTTTTTTTGGTAAAGAGAAAATTTCGTCCCGTGTGATTTTGTGGGCTCAGGAATTGGTGTTCGTGAACTCCAAGATCAGGACTTGACAATTCCTACTTTTCGTGTACCCGTATTATCCTTATCTCACTTGACCGAAAAAATCTACTAAAGATTCTTAAAATATATGTATCTAATAAGGTTAGGCCGAGCTAGGTAGATCTTTTAAGTGGGTTGACCTCTCAATGGATCCGAGATTGGAGCTCGTCATTAGTTGGTAGGCAGGAAGAATGAGGATTTTGTTGGTTATTGGAATCGATTGGACTTGCAAAAAAGTAGGTCTTGAGATGAAGCTCTCGAATGTGACATTTTGATGATAAATCAATGGTTGGGTCTAGCTCAGTCAAAAGAGAGAGAGAGGGAGAGAGGTTGTTAAGTTGGACTATGTTTTGATAATATATATCATCTCTCATATTTGAGACCACCACCCTTTCGTTTAAAGATAGATTAGAGGAAAAGAGAAGTGCCAGTTTTGATATGAGATTAAAATAATCTCATTTGAAATCTCTTATTTCTTCTTTACTTTTTTTTTTCTTTAGGAAGGTCTTGAAGAGGCCCTATATCAATGTCCTCTATTAATTTCCTGAACAGATTAAACACCCAAAAAAAGGAGCGGATACAATGGTAAGAACTAAGAAGAAGTGGAGTATATACGAAAATGTAGAAGTATACAGGGATATGTATACAATTTTGTCGGACCACGGTCCACCCGCCTGCAGATTGCCAGGTTCTCCCAAAACTTCCCCCAATAATTGCGAGACGCGTGGCGGCGCGGGAATGGCGGCCCCACGCTTGGTGGCCGCAGCGGCGGGTGCATGCACCTCCCTCCTCGTCGTCGCCCCGCTCTCTCCCTTCCTTCATCGCTCGCCTCTCCGCCGTCCCAGGACGAATCCGGACGTCGCCATCTCCAAGGCCTCCGCCGGCGTACCTCGCTACTCCTCTCCCCGCTGGTTCCTCTCGCCGTCGCCCGCCACCTCCAGCGGGAAGCAGGCCTTCTCAGGTATCCGTTTCTTCTCCCTCCGGACCATCTTATCCGTTCTTCACCCGGGGCCGTCCTCTCGCGGTTTGGTCTATCTAGGGTTCAGAAGGAGCCGGGGGAAGGAGAACGGGATCTCCGGCCCTCACGTAGTCATGTCGGTCCTGCTTCTTCTTCCCTCCTTCTATGCGTGCACGAGTGCGTTTGTTGGATCACCGTGGGTTTATGTAATCTCTCTGCGTGGGTGCGAGGCGTCCTTCTCAAATCGGCTCCTGGTGGCTGCATTCACGTGGTTTTGTGCTGTTGGGTTTTCTACTCCAGGATGAATTAGGCATATCCCTGTCGAGTTCTCAGTGTCTCTGTACTTTGCCTCAGCGTGGTCCAAGGTTGTTTCTTTTCGTCTTCGAATTTGCCATTTGTTTGAGGTGCCTGGTTGGAGTTGCCCGTTTAGCTTTTAGCCGGATTGGGAAGATCACTCCTTTCAGTTCACACTTCAGCACGATAGCGCCAGGAATGACGACTCACAGCCCATCCGGTCTTTTGATCACGTGATGCGAGCCTCATTGCCAACATATCTCACTGTTCAGCTACCGTTCGCGTGAAGGGATTTGTGTACGTCTCTCATTAAGAAGGGAAGTATCCTTAGGGACCATTGCTCGAAGGGGGAACGTTTAGGAATGAAGCAGGGAAAAGGGCTTTTGGGTTTTCCCGAATCAATCAGACAGGGAGTTCACAATTACTGTCCGCAGTTCCATGTTACTGTCTAGGAAAAGGAAATGAGAGCCCTTGGCATTCTTGTATGATGCGGATGATGTGAAAAGTTATGCACTTTATGCATCTGAATTTGTCGCTCCCGGTCATATTCCTACTTTCATAGTTCCTCCACGTCTCATCATTTATTTTCCATCTTCAACAAAGCTGTTATGCATTCACACTTTCCACTTTATAAATTATGTAGGAAAACATAAATTCCTGCCACGTGATTGTGCTCGTGTGTTTTCAATGGCTCAACAAGTTAGCTCATCCGCAGATCTATCAAAGGAGCTTCCAAATCTTAATAGGAAACTGTACTCTCCTATAGAGCCCCATAGTTCTGGGTTCTTGAAGGTCTCTGATCTTCATACTCTGTATTGGGAGCAGTCAGGGAATCCAAATGGACACGTAAGTATATGCTCTTTAAAATATTGTATTTAGTAATATATTTCTTCTTGAAACACTCATTTATGTCCTTTTGAAGTGTCTTAGTACTTTGCATTTCTCATACTAGAAAAGTAGGCAATTATCAGTTCAATTGTCACTGAGGGCACGGGCGTGAACTGAGATCCCATGGGACTTTATGCTACATGTGGTAGGGCCCCTGGGGTGGCTTTGATTTTTGAACTCCTGCTCCCCTCAGCACTACAAAACTTGGTCCACACACAGTTATGGTTGAGATGAAGTCTGATTTAGTGTGACATCGAAGTGAGTTTGACCTCAAAAATCCACCCACCCTCTCTCCAAGAAAAGAGTTGACAAAATTTGGAAAAGATGAGCACCATTGTTTCTCAATCTGATTGAATCATCATCATCATTTGAGCCTTATCCCATTATATGGGGTTGGCTACATGAATCTTTTTCTGCCAAAGATTTCTATGAAGTGCTATATTTGTGTTTAAACCCAAGAACTCCAAATCCTTCTTAATAGCATCGCACCATCTCATTTTAGGTATTCCCGTAGCTCTTTTACTGGCATCCACTAAGATTTGGTCACATCTTTTAATCAGTGCTGAGTTAGGGTGACGGTACATGTATCCAAATCACCTGAGTCTATTTGCGTTAGGTTGACAGCCAGTAGCAAAAACAATGTCAAATTCTTACATCCTCAATCTGATTGAATCTAAAGAAAAAAACTAGTGGCATTGTTATTGCTTAACCTGGTTGATTCTATAGAGAAAACTAGCAGTACCATTGTTACAGCAGGACTACTAGATTCTTGTATATATATATATATAAACATACATATATATATATATATATACACATTAAATAACATTTTCTGTCCATTGTTTGTCCGCATGCACATGCTTGTTGACAGGCTTACTTGTATGTACATGGATGGACTGTTAACGACTCCAATGGTAATCCAGCTTTGAGTAATAAATACACACATCACAAGAAGATAAACACCTCACCCTGGGGCAATAATTACTGTCAAATCTTTTTGGCTGCAAATATGTTTGCTGTTGACTAGCTATTAATTTGGAAGTTACATTTATCTCTTTCATATTTTGTCTCATGTTACCAGCCTGTTGTCTTTCTCCATGGGGGTCCAGGAGGTGGAACATCTCCTAGCAACAGACAATTCTTTGACCCTGAGTTCTATCGAATCATACTATTTGACCAGGTTCATGCTTAATGATTTTGTTCTACCTAGTGCAAATATGAGCTTACTTAGTTTTTCATTACTCAGTAGAGTTCCTACTGACTACTTATCACCAGAGAGGTGCAGGTAAGAGTACACCACATGCTTGCTTGGAGGAAAACACCACCTGGGATTTGGTCGAGGACATTGAAAAACTGAGAAAACATTTGGAAATTCCAGAATGGCAGGTCCAGTTTCTCATAGTGGCTTCCATATGTTTTCCAAGGTAGAACCTCTCAGTTTCATTTTAGGGAATCATTGCAGGTGTTCGGTGGGTCATGGGGAAGTACATTAGCCCTTGCATACAGCCAAGCACACCCTGATAAGGTAACCCTTTCTCAAGTGATTGTCTTAGATATAACAAGGCTTTGGAGTAACTCTATGCCATTTTTTGTTTTTCATTGTTTTATTAAGGTCACTGGCATTGTCTTGAGGGGCATTTTTCTGTTAAGGAAGAAAGAGGTTGACTGGTTTTATGAGGGTGGTGCAGCGGCTATTTTCCCTGATGGTATGGTTGAGATTCCTGCAGCTTGTTTGTAACTTCTTTTTGTTCAGCAGTATATTAAATTCAGTCTCAGCTTGGAAGAGGAATATTTTAGCAGTGCAGATGTTCCCCTCAAACCACAAGCACTCAAAAATTTTCCAGAGCTTTCAAGATTACAATTGATTTCAAAATTCCATCCAAATTTTTAAAAAATGATTTCGTGTCCTTTTTGAATCTATTTAACTTACGTTGACATGAATTATGACATCTCTCATGGTACTTCAAACTTTAGTATGTGCACTTTATACTTTTTGGTCCTTTTAGTGAGTAGATGCTTATTTTCTTCTTAGCTCAGCAGTTACCATATTTGTGTCCTCACTGAACTTTGTATGTTAAATTTTCAGCTTGGGAGCCTTTTAGGGATTTCATTCCAGAAAGTGAAAGGGATAATTTCATTGTTGCATATAGCAAGCGACTGAACTCTGGGGATCTTCATATGCAGGCAAGTGGCTCACACTTTGAGTTGTCTTCTTATCTGATAGCTGAAATTGAGCTGACAGTCCCAATTCTACAAATTAATAAGTAGACATGGTATGGACAATTATGGTACTTGAAATTTTTTACATATCCCAGAAAAATTTCAGTGATTGCACACTACAGTATGCTAACATCTGAGATGTTTTAAAGAGTTATCCATCTGCCAAATGCTAGTTTTGTCCCTATCATAAGCATCATAATCTTACCTAGTTGTTGTCCATAATGTGTATCCTCTCCTTTATTCTTAAAACCCTTGTGGGTAGGCTTTTCAATTAACCATACATTTGAAATCGTGCCTACCTTATAATTCCTCAGAAGGGTCCAACCCTTTTTTGATGCTTTATTTAAGAAGCAATTTTCTTTTTCATTCCATTGGCTAGGATCATCATATGTCAGTTATCTCTTCCTCGTATGGTAATCCTCCTATGAGGAGTTATCATAACATCCCAAAATGTAATACTAAAATAATAATACGATACTGGAAAACTGAAAGTGACAATGATTCTAACGTGGGACATAACCATTTACATAAAACATGATCACATTTGATTTAGAGACACTCTTACATTATTAAACATAACTCCCGGTACTGTCTTCAAACGTGCGCATCTCGACGCCACGTTATCGAACTTCGGTAACAGAATTGAAATCCGAGACCACCATAATTCTCAGAAAATTGTGTTGATTCTAGATATGGGAGTATCGAGAACTATTGGTGCACAAATATCAAGATTAATTTAATTTATTAACGTTTGGAGTAATTTTGACTCGACTAAATTTTATTCCAAAAAATTAAACTAAAAGCACCATAAAATTCATCATCTTCCAATTAGTTGGTGTTTGAAATTTCACCTTGACTGGATATCGTTTGGATATATAGAGTCCCAAAGAAACCTAAACAAATTAATTTGTTTTTTTTAATAGTTAAGTAAGTATCTTAAGGGTTAAGAAAGGCGGTGGCTGCATGTGGGATTTTCCTAAACCCTTAACTAAGCATGAATTGTGGCCGTTGGAGAAGGCTGAGGAGGATGAAGAGGATTTATCATTTCCCCGATCGTGGCAACCATGCAAAAGCATGGCAAACCCTATATATACCCCTCTTTTTCCATCACTTCTTCTCATCCTTTCCCTCTTCCGCCTCTTCCATTCCCATGTTACCACCATCCCATCTTCAGGGAAAGAGAGAAAAAAGGAAAAGAAGTGTTGGGGGGGGGGGGTTTACTCCTACAGTCCTGCCTAGGGAGCTCGTCTAGACCCGAGAATTATGTCCGATCATAAAGTAGGTTCTTCCCTACGATTCTTGATTGTTTGTTTCATACTCAAGCATGATTGAATTGGCAAGAAGAATCGGAATTAGTCAATTGATTTCACTGGTTCGGTCGATCGATCTTCATACCTGGAAGGTGCTGTCCGCTCTGGGAAAGTTTGTCGACCGATTTTTGGTCCACTGATTCTCTCTTGAACCCTGAGGTAAAGAACCAATTCTCTCTTGAACTGGACCGATCGACCGATCCCTCCTTCTAGTCGACCGATTTTTTGGTAACAAACTGATTTTCGTTTGGACTACTACATATTATACTGATATTTCCGTAATATGATTCTCTACTGATTTTCTGATAAGGGTATAGGGTCTAAAGTGCCGCATAGGGCAAAATGCTACGTCATGAGAGCCACCTCTTGAGGCTCTAAAGGCGCAAAGTGCTACATGATGGAGAATCGGAGATTACCTTTTGAGCCTCTGGAGGTCACTTTTAGAGTACTAACAATTTGGCAACTATGACCGGAAACTTGTCTTGGTAATTTTCGATCGGTATTTCAACTTGGGATTTGCCTCGATATCAACTTGTTAACTCGTTACTTTAACTCGGTTTGTCGACTTGTAAGTCTAGTGTGGTACTTCTGACTTGCAACTACGAATTGACATTCTGACTTGGTAATTCAATTTGTAACCTCGACTTGGTATTTGAGACACCGACTTGATACTTTGACTTGATCTGACTTCAGAATATTTGACCTCGAATCAATTTCAGCAAGTTTGACTCGACTTCTATCAGTTTTATTTCAATTCGAATGCTGTAAGTTCAATTTCGATTCAACTTTTGTATGTTCAATTTTGATTTAGCTTCTGCAAGTTTGATTGAATCCAACTTCAGTAAATTTGGCTTCGTTTTATCTACAGTAAGTCTGACTTCAAGATGACTGCAACAAAGTTTGACTTCGAAGTGACTTCAGTTAGTTCGACTTCAAATTGACTCCAGTAAGCTCGACTTTGGATCGACTTCTGAAAGTCCGACCTCAGCTTTGAATTACACTTCAATTTGATTCAGTACAATTTAGATCCTAAATAATGTCTTTTGACTATAGTTCAGCGTTGTCTTTGACTTTTGATTGAGAACTTCGATTTTCAAACATAATTTTTAGCCTAGACCTTCGGCTTTTGACCGAGATTTTGACTTTGAATATTGGAACTTGACTTTCAATTCGGGATTTCGACTTTTGACAAAAGACTTCGACCTTGACCCAAAATTTTGATTCTCAGTCCAAGACTCTGTCTTCTAACCTGAACATCCAGAATGTTGATTCTCGGCCTACAAGTTCGGCGTTTGGTTTAAAACTATGACTTTCGATCTGAAAACTCCGACTTTGATCGGGAACTTTGATTCTTCAACTTTTGACTTGAAATTTTAGTTTCCAGTTTAAATCCTCAACTTGAAGATTGTTACTACAATTTGGAATTTTAATCATATGTTTTGACCTTTTCAACACTTCTACAATCCTTACAATCTACAATCATGTACAATTGTTTGATCTATAGAACTTCTCATTGCTGCATAAATAAATGACTGAAATTTTGGTTGTATGGGATAATGACTATTTGGGTCTTCAAACTCTCTTGGACTAATGTCTTTACAAATGAGGCACGATCTAGTCCAGGGAGGAACACTTGAATTCATTAATAGCCGCGCGGAACAATAATAGATCTACTGGGTGTTTTGACATAACACCACTTTTATGCTTGATTAGTGGGCATTCCCATTACATGCTAATGGTTACTTGCTACATGCTTGTTACATGAAATCTTGTTATGACAAATACTTGTCATGAACCGTTAGTATATGCTTGATACTTCATATCATTATGCAGTTCTTTGTATAATGGATTACATCTTCCACTGTTACTTGTACCCTGTTTGCTACTTCTCGGTGCAACAATTTCTTTTTGGTTCACGTGTATTTCTATTATTCCTTGATATTGGAGGGTAAATCCTACTAGGCACAATTGCTCGTATTGTTCCTTTTCCTAGGTCATTAACAGTTCTAGAAGATGGGACATCAAGAACTGTGTGTTGAGTGTTCAACCCTTGCTTCGTAAACTCTTTTAAATTTTAGTTTTTGTGAAACATGTAAATGTGTTAGTTTTGGGGAAATGACAATTGATTACTATTACTTAGACATTATGCAAGGTTGAGACCCTAGCAATTTTCCTACCGATGAATTTGAAATTATCTTTATTCCCTGATCCATTGCGTTTCAGCATTTATAAATGTCGAGACGTGACAGTTATTGCCTCCCAACATTGTCATTAATGGACCATGCAGTTCCATGTGTATAATTAATATAAATATTATGAGACTTATAGTATAAATATAAAAATATTTAGTGCTTTTTATGTTTCTTTTAAATGAAAATGCTTACAGAATAAGACATTCAATTTATTGAAGTTTAAAATTATTTTATGTGTTTAAAGTTTTAGTGTCTCCATCCAATTTCACTGGACAAAGATTGCATGGTGTAGGCCTCCATGACCTTCACCACCTCGTTAACAACTCCTGCACCCTTTGACAATGAGGAATCACCTGCTGAATGCACCTAACCACCTTGTTAAGACTTCATGTGCTTGAAGTCTTACCACCTACCCACATCTTCCACTTGGTGGGACTGTGAGAATCTTTTGGTTTCTGGCTTCATGACCCAATAACTAGACAGACTTAGTACATTCATGCATAATTGCATATGCTGAATATGTTCCCCTTCTTTCATTTTTCATGTGCTCAGAATATGGCTGCTAAGATTTGGACTACATGGGAATTGATGACTGCACACCTTGTCCAAAATGAAGAGAACATTAAAAGAGGAGATGATGACTCGTTTTCTTTGGTAAGTTTTCTTTCTCTTTATAGGAGTCAGTACTTTGACAGTTTTGCAGCAATATGGATGTTTTATATGATCACCTATTGAAGATTGTGGTTTTTGAACTGAAACTTTCTTTAGCATCGGATCGTAGAAGTTGGAGGACACAAACATGGGATCTGATTCCAGAACAAGAGATGTTGGGTGCATGTAGGCACATTGCAGATCATTAAATCAAATATTTACAACATGCTTGTACCTTCTTAAGTACTTAAGGATGTTTCTTCTTTGGTCAATTTAAAAAATCTATTCTTAGGAGCCATGTAAACTCAGATTCACTGTTTGCTTCATGGGCACTGTGGATGTTGCAGATGGCTACAACCATCTTCAGCAACACCACCGGTGGTTTGAATTTCTTAATTATGAGCTTTGGGGGGGGGGGGGTCTTCATTTTCTTAGCAGAGCCTGCTTACCTTCAAATGAAGAACTTCTATTACATCTATAACTTTGAAAGATTCTACTTTTGAAGTTTTCTTTTTGCCTCCTCTTAGAAACATCTACATACTCTATAGATTCATGAGAGATGTTTCATCATCTGCCTTGGATGCTGATATCTGTGATGTGCTTTACGATTTACATCATCTAACTATTTTTATGTCAATGACATTCTTTTTAGATACTTTATTTTATGTTTTTTAAATTAACATTGCAGTGATTCAAATTCTTCTTTTCTAGTCTTATGTTACACACTGTTTGTGATTCCTATGCAGGCATTTGCTCGAATTGAAAACCACTATTTTCTAAATAAGGGGTTCTTTCCTTCAGATTCGTACCTGTTGGATAATGTTGAAAAAATACGACATATTAAGACAGTAATTGTACAGGTATGGTTGTTTATCTGATGATCAATTTTCATGTGAAAAGAAAAGTTGTGTCCATCTGCTCATTAAATAGCTTCATTTTTATAATCTGAGCATCTTTTAACCCTATGTGCAGCATTAGTTCAATATTCCCCTTTGTGACTATGCTGAGAAACAAAGTGGCTGTAGTTAGTAGTGCATTCTATGACAACTGGAGCAGCATTCATCTTAACTTCAAAATAGATGTAGGTTACTTGGATTGATCCATCAGGGACTTGTCATGGGAGCTTTATGCTAAATCCATTTGCTTCAAGAACACGTCAATTTGGTGCACTCAGCAGACTGAATGTGTCGATTAACCACCTTATGGAAAACATTACATATTACATAGAACAGAGCCAATTCATATACTTTCTCCATTACTTTATTCTGCATGCAAAGTCATGGCGCAGTATGACCTGGGCACTTATCCTTTGATCTGTAGGGAGGTAACTTGCCTTAAGCATACATTGGAGTGCAACCATATGAGGGTATGTTAAACTGTACAGCCAATAATATCCCAGAAATGTAAGGGCAACTAGGATCTAGCTTAATTTTTGGATCTAAACTAGTGACATATTGATGGAGACAGCTGAATGGGGACTTGTGGAAGGGAAATCTAGAGACAGGTGATGGAACCAGAAGAGGAAGTTGGGGTGGGTGGGAGGGGGAGCTAAGGGATTGAGAAGTGAAGAGGCTTTTGGAGGTCTTGGGGAAGTTGACAGGAGAAGAGATAAGGACAAAATGCAGAGATCTCCTCTTATGGGATTGGCACAGAGGTAAAAGGGCCCATTTAGTAGACGAAGAAATGTGATGTGGAACATATCCAAGAGTGCCAAGGTGTAGTAGGGACAGTAACAACCTTGTGTGATGGTAAGCATGTAGTAGGAAGAAGAGAAGGGTGGTGAAGGAGCTAATAAGGACACGTGGTGGATGGCCTTCATTTTCATCAGCATGTTGTAGGAAGAAGAGAAGGGTGGTGACGGAGATAGTTAGGACATGTGTGGGGGATGTCCTTCATTTCAGGCCACAGGATATGGAGATTGGAGACAAAGGTATAGAAATTGACCTAGTTCTAAGGTTGGCCTCTCCAGCGATGTTGGGTCAAGAGGGGAGTGACTTGGAGGACATATTCCTTGGCTTCTCTTTCTCGTGGGTGGTTTTGCAGCAGATCCTTCTCATTTGACTTTACTGTTTATTTCCTGGAGAAAGAATCTTATTGGCCTAGTTGTGTCAGAAATGAGGCTTTTAAGATGAAGGCATTCATGTGTTTTTCCAATGAAGGATTGTTACAAAGTTGTATTGGCAAAATGAGCTCTGACTGGGGATGATTCTTGTATGTTCTATTTTACTCAGCAGGAGTCAGTAGATCATCCTTTCATTTACTATGAAATAAGCAAGGCAGTGTGGCACACCTTTGGAAGGGTGTTGTGATTCTAAAGGGCAATTTAATTCTGTGGAGGGCATATGGGATTACTTTCACAGGTTGAAGGGACACGCTCAGAATATTAATAGAAAGAAGGTCATCTTCATTCTGCCTCGTGCATTATGTTTGAGTATTTTGGAGCATAATGAGTTTCTTTTTCAGGAAGCTAGACTTTTGCATTAAAACCATCTGCTTTCGAATGTTATCTTTTTTATGTATGTGGAGCAGGCATCTCAGTGATCTGTTCAAGATTGCCACTGGTTGGAGGTAAAATTCTAAATGCAGTTTATCAAAAAAATTTGGCTCTCCGACTGCTGTAATTAACACCTAGTTATGGTTAGTGGGGATTGAGCTTACCCAGACACCAATTTACATATATGCCATCATGTTTGTCATCTAATGTCTAAGAAATGATGCATGGACTAATAATTTTACATGTTCCCACAGTGCCCATGAGCTGCCTTTCCTCTCCAATAGCAGGCAAGAGGAACATGTTATTTGCATCTTTGGGCATTGTGTTCCAGAGGGTTCAATATTTGTACATATTGCTTACTTCTGGTTTCATTCCAAAACTGCTGATCAATTGAACTTTTAAGTTGCCAGTTTTGCATGAATCATTTTCCTAATCTGCCTGTTGGGTCAAAAAAAAAATTCAGGGGGGTGAAGGAAAAAAGAGATGAAGGAAAAGAAGGAAAAAAAAGAGGAGAGAAAGAGAGGGGGATGCATTGACATTAATGAAGTTGGGGGAGGGGGGGGGGTGTTGGGAGATCTGGTTCCCCCTCCACCACCACCGGCTCGTGCAGCCAGTGAAGGTGGGTAGGGGGTGGTCCCAAACACCGACTGGCTTATGCAAGCCCCCTGGTGAGGGTGAGGTGGGGGAGGTGGTCGCGCAACCCTCATCCCCTCACACCTCCACCCTCACCATCTCGCACCCTCTCTACCCTTACCGCCACACTGTTCAACCCTAACCCTCTTACGCCTACACACTCACTACCTCACCGCCGCATGCTCCACTTCCACCAGCTCACCCACCTACTGGGAGTCTGGGAGACTATAAAAATGGGTGTACTCCCCATCTGAAAAAGACTAGAACTCACAACAAGGAAGCAACAAGCAGCAGGCGGCCAGCAACAAAAAGAGAAGAAAAGTAGCCTGCTGCTTGGAAAACAAGCAGCAAGAACAAGTCCAGGCAAGAAGTTTAGAAGACAAAATCAAGGAAGGATGAGGAATTCTTCTGAAGAACAAGTCCAAGAACTCCAAATTTTGTTGCTTACATATCTTTATGGGACAATATACATGTCACATGATTTTATATAGCATGATACTATAAAAAAATTATTTTATCATGAATACAACTTTTTTGAAGGAAATATAGTCATGTAGAGCAGTAGAGGAATTCATATTCTAAGTGCGTTTATTGTTGCAGTTGTATCTTTCATTTAACGTAAATATGCCAGCTAAACCCCTTTAAAATAAAACAAACAAAATAATAAAATAATAAATCATTGCAGAAGTTACATAATAAAAGTAAAAGGCCATGAAACATTTTGTTTTGTAAGTCAAAAGAGAATTAAGATAGGGGCCTAATTGCAGTTATATCCTGGATTTCTTTAAAAATTATCAATTTGTCGCTGAAGCTTAAAAAAGGTGACAGTAATAAAACAACATAAGAATATAATAAATAAAACAGATAAATAAATAATACAAAAATAAGATAATAATAGAGCAAGTAAATAAATAACATGATAATAAATAATTGTAAAATAATCAATAAATAATATTAATAAGAAGTGAATAAAATGGAGTTATTTATGCAATGCTGTATTATGACGGTCAATCGGGAAGGTGTGAGGTCATCTGCCTAATTATGGTATTATCTAGCCACTGAATCATCTATAAATTGTCACTGTTCTTTGCCGTATGAGTAATTTATGCAATGCAGTGTTATGGTGTACTTTTGGAAAAAATTTCAGCTGTAGTTTAATACCTGAAAATTTTCAATAGGGAAGGTATGATGTCGTCTGCCCAATGATGTCAGCATGGGACCTTCACAAAGCATGGCCAGAGGCAGAACTGAAGGTCAGGACTCAGAAGAACATATGAGATATGAAACTTTTTCTGCAATACTTTTATTTCAATGGCACACAGAAATATAGCAGCATATGCGTTTTTACTTGGATTTGAGACTGTTTTGGACAAAAAGTTGGCTGATTTTAACCACACATTGTTTTTTTGGCATAAGTTGATTTTTAAGATTCAGAAACGAAACTATGTGATCATGTTTTGTTTAGTTTGGGGGGTCAAATACCCATCCAAGCTTCTTCAATCCAAACTGAATGGAACCAAATTATCCAGTTTGTTTGTTTTGGTTTAGATAAAAAATATAGCTCCTTTTGTCCTTGGATTAAACTCAACTACTTAAACTCATGAACCTACCATTCTACCAGGACCTTGTCTGACAGTAGAATAAGGGTCAAATGGGATGGAATACTTGAGTTATTTGAAGGTTGGCTGCTTTGGCTCCTAGAACGGAATACCATGGAGAGTACGAGTTGTGCAGGAATGAACTGGAATATCTGATTCACCCAAAAAACATGAGAATTATCAATCAGTTATTTTAGTCTCTAGATAGGATATAACTTTTTTTTACTTAATTTTACCTATTCTGTTTTGTAAATTTATTTTACTTGATATATTTTATTTATTCTAGGTAGAATAAGATCATGGTTTTCAAATGAAAAAAGTGCATATATTCTGGTATGTCCTATCTAAGCACAACTAATCTGACATGCTTGTGTTATTAGGCTGGGGACCAGGAGAATTTCTTTTGTCATTCCCTCCCTCCCCCTCTCCCAGTCAATTAATGTTTCATGAACGTATGCCACTTTCTCTCCCTTCTCTTCACCAATTAATCTACAACAAATGACAAAATGCCACAGGGCAGTGCGACACCCTAACCCCTTGCTTGTACTTGAAAAGCTTCTGACACCTTTGATTTGAGGTTCTTTCAAGCTCTGTTTATCATCACCATCCAGTCTTGACTATTTATGGCCTTTGTGGTGGAGTAGTGTCACATATTGTGTGGAAAAAAAGAGGAAGAAAGGGAAGAAACACTGAAAAGGTCAGTGTGGAACACGTGGATGGGGTTTTGTTTTGTTTTCTCAGGTTATGGGTAGAGGGTTGGTGGGTGATGAAGAGATGTGTGGGCGTGCCAGTCTATTTATAGACAAGTTTAGAAGTTGCTTGATGCGGGAAATTTATATGTCCGTTTATTGGACGATTGCGCCAACATTTAGTGTATTTGTTCCGCTCATTTGTTTTATCAAGTGATATGGGTTCTTGTGAGCTAGACCCTTCCCCACCGCCTATATCGGTGTTTATTTACATCGTGGTGACCTCGAAGACCTTTGGTACCGTGTTTTTAGATCTTTGCTTGCTATGAGATTATCGTGATGAAGAGAGTTAGACGATAACAAGGGCGGTTCTGGGGTTGTCCCCTTTGAAAAGGGGCAGAACCGTAATTTTCCCCATGACGAGGGCAAGTTTGGTTCCCAACCCATAATACAGCTTGGATCCATAATGTCTTGAGGGTATTAGATCTTTGGACTTGACATATTTCTAGGGGCTCCAGTACAATAACCCGATACATCTGATAAAATTGTGATTTTTGACAGCTCCATTTAGAAACATTTATCCCCGCATTTTTGGGGTAAATGACTTGTACAATTATGTTTTCCATTACAAATGGATGCACATAAATCCCCTGTGTATATTAGACTTACAAATAACACACTTCAGTGGCCTATTTGTAAAAAAACCGGCCTTTTAAAGGGACCTGCAGGTGGAGAAAGCCTCCTCTTCTTCAACTTGGCCAAAACAGATTTTATGGAGCTCCCAAGCCTCGAGTCGTCTTCTCAAGGAGTCCGAATCCGATCCTTTTCAAGTGTGACCCTTGGCCTCCTATTTATAGGGGTTGGAGGGCCAGAAGGAGAGGGCCAGCAGCTTGGCTTTGGCCCTTCTCGGTGAGTCTTTTTCGATTTTTTTATTCAGCATGAGAGGAAATGGGCTGAGGGGCCCAGCTGCGGCAGCCAAACATCACCAAGGACCGGGTCCCTTTGGTGGAGGGGAGCTGCGCGGCCAACCCACCGAGGGGGGCGGCAACCTTTGACGTGGTCTTCTTGGTGGGGGCTTGGCGGGCGGCCAAACCCCATCGAGGGGGGTGCCACGGTAGAACCCCACCAAGGGTGGGGTCCCCTCGGTGGGTTCCACCAGCCCCGGTGGAACCCTCGGAGGGGGTCGTAGTGGGTAATTTTGGCCGCCTCTATAAGGGTGGGCCCTAGGCACTTGGATCACCCTCATCCACGCATGGATGGCATAGTCGGCCAATTTGGGTCGGAATCGGCCGACTAGGGTCGGAATCGGCCTATGGCGCCCCGATTTAGGAGGGGGGGGAGGGGGGGGGGGGTACGACGACCTACCCACGATGTAAGGTGGAATCGGGGTGGATCAAGTAGAATCGGATTGGATCAGGCCGATCCAGTCCGATTCCACACGATCCACCTCGATTCCATTTGATGTAGCTCAATTCCCTCGATCCAGTTCGATTCCACAATTCACCTCGATTCCATCTGATGTAGCTCAATTCCCTCAGCTTATCTTAATTACGTTTGATCCTCTACACTTACCTTATTTACTTAAACATCATTTAAATAAATGTTATATTTGTACTTTTATTTACTTAAGATATTACATGTAATAAAGAAGTCCCCCCCCCTGTTTATTTGAATCTGATAAAAATATTAGAAAAATTATCTCTCTTACAAATAAAAAGTCAACTTTCTCATTCAAGAAGAAAATCGCGATTTCGGTGCTTTCATCAAAATAACGACTTTCTAATCTTTCATAATTTGGCATATCTAAAAAATTCATAATTCAAATAAACCTAATAGAATACTAAAAATCTAAAATCCGGTAAAAAAAGTCAAACATACATATGACTTTTTCAAGTGATTCATTTTCCTACTGACAACATTTAGAAAGTGACAATTCTCATGAATTTGGATGATGATAGTTTAGGTTTGACTAATTTTGATAGCTCTCAAGTAGACTAAGTGTTGTCAGTAGGAGAGTGACTTCGTTGGAGTAAGTTATATGCACATTTGACTTTTTTTACGGGATTTTAGATTTTTAGTATTTTATTGGATTTATTTAAATTATGAAAATTTTAGATATGTCAAATTATGAAAGATTAGAAAGTCGCCATTTTGATGGAACTACCGAAATCACGATTTTCTCCTTGGATGTGATAGTTGACTTTTTATTTGCAAGAGATATAATTTTTCTGATATTTTTATTAGATTCAAATGGGGGGTACTTTTTTATTTACATGTAATATCTTAAGTAAATATAAATGATGTTAAGGTAATTAAGGTATCATAATTATCGTTGCTCTGTATTGTAATATGAACATATGTGCAACTAGACTATGGATATACCCAAAATGTGCAATTATTATATATATTTTAAAGAATTTTTTTTTTCTGATTTTTTCTTCATTTTTTAACCTGGCCGATTCGGGATCGGCCAGATTCCTATGGAACCAGACGGATCCTGCGATCCGACCCAAGTTGGATCGGGGTCGGCTGGGTCCGATCCAGCACCATGATCCAACTTTGACATTCATGCTTGATCCACGTGGAGCTTGAACATCCATTGGTCGCTTTCATCTTGTGTCGGGGCCATTTTGTCCACCCAAAAGTTGGCACAACACATTTATTGCGACCAATTTTGACTGGAAGTGCGTTGGATGTCCCTCGGCAAAGGTTTTATACCTTGCAATCCTGCTCCAACTGAACTTCAAATTTATTTCGAACTAAATCAGAATAAAGATTTTGAAACCTGTTTATCTTAGGTATGCAGAATAAACATGTCTTGGGATTTTTTGGGGGGTTTTACGATGAGATTTCTATTTGAACCTTCTCGTCCTAATCAACCCCGAGAATAATTTCAATAGAAGTCCAAACTTCACTTGAGGATTTTTCCGGGTTCAACAGCCAGTTATGATGGTCTCTCTTGATTGCTTGAGTAATAAATGAAATATTTCTTGACACCAACATGTTCTTGCCATGTTAAATTGTAGAAGTATCATCAAATCAAACTGGGACCTAAAAGCAGTATGAGCAACCCTGCTCCCTACAGAACCACATAGACATGCTATTTGCCAGTGCTACTGAAACAGCTAATCTCTGTTCATGTCACTGCAACAGGTGGTTGTTGACGCTGGGCATTCTGCCAATGACCCCGGCATCACTGCCGAGTTGGTTGCTGCAAATGAAAAGTTGAAGCACCTGCTGAAGAACGATGGTTAGCTGATTGGCTCATCTCCATTAAAGCCGCCCAAGGATGAGAAGTGAACGAGAGAGCAGGAGACGGCTCCAGTTGCTGCCCTTTGGACCACCTCTATGTATGTTACTGCTCTGCTCTTTTCCACAACGAAGCGAGGGCTTGTTCGTGATGTAGAACACCCAGATCAGCTACTCCATTTTCTGCATGTTTGCTTTGGTGTGAAACGTTGGCAGAGTACTTGTTCTTGGTTTTCTGTCAGCCGTATGAAGGCCATTTCCTTTGTTTGCTTCAGCCAACCCACCAAAAAAAAAAAAAAGGAAAAAAAGAAAACTCCACAATCACTACATCAGTATTTGATGGAATGTGAACATGTAAACATGAGATTCTGGAGAATATATGAGATGGGGACATTTGCAAAAATAACCCTTTTTATGTAAATGATTGCAAAAGTGCCATTTACATGCATATTAGCTATAATAACCCTGTTCAATCAGTGTTGTAAATTAAGTTAATTTATTCATTTGACGATGTTACTGTGCTATATAGGAACGGTATTTCTGTACATATCTAGTGAGATAATTTAGTATGATGCGTACATATGTATACATGCATAAGAGTAATACTTCCACACTTATTTACTAGAGGTTATCTTGTCAATTTCTCTTGAAAGGCTAAAGACATGACGCGTTTCACTTTTAAGAGTTTTTTTTGCATATATTTCCCTACTAAAAGCATCATAAATGTGCACTGTCACTAGAAACCTTCGTTATGCCAATATATTTGCACTAGAAACCTTGTTGTAATACTATGTCTATGATAGACTAGTGAAGTGTGCTCAGAATCTTTCTTTGCCGGTTGGTTTAATGACTATTAGTTTTTTGGACAATTTTACCTTTAATAAAGAGATAGGTTTTATTTGCACAGAAAGTATTCTTACATGAAAGATAACAAATATATCATTTTTAAATATTGTCAAATATACTATTTGTAAATAAAAAATATAGTAAATATGTCATTTCAGTGACGTAGTGTTACTACCTATCCATTTAATCATGAGTTTGACTAAGGTCTCGTTTGATAACACTTAATCAACATCTAAAGTCTAAAATACTTAATTTTTAAATTTCAGATTGTTTGATAAAATATCTGAAATAATATCTAAATTAAACACTTAAATCTGAAAAATCACTTAATTTTTAAGCCAAGAATAATCACTTTTTTTTCAGACCGTCGTCGGCGACTCTCGTCGGATTGGTGACCGGCGGCGGTGGTCGCCGAAATCTGGTGACCGTCGTCACTGGATTACGATGCCCATATTTTGCCGGAGGCTCGACCGGAATCCGACGATTGCTGGCGATCGGATTTGATGATCGCCGCTGAAATTCGGCGATTGTTGACGGTCGGTGCAGGAATTCGACGACTGCCAGTGTCAGAATACAGCGACCATCGTCGGATTCCAGCGACCGGTGCCAAAATTTGGCGATTATTAGTGGCCGAATTCCGATTACTCGATTAAAAAATATATATTTTTAACCATTCTGAGTTTTAAACTCAATACCTATCTATTAGAAGTGTAACATCTTAACCAACTATGCTACAATTTAGATGTTGTTTAAGTTGGTTATCAAACACCTCTTAAGTTATGTCTGATATATATATTAATTTTTTTAAAATTTTAAATTTAGAGAATAAATGACAAATAAGATTTAAGATTTAAATGTTAAGTGTTGTCGAACACCACCTAACTCATGGAAAGCAAATTCTTGTTTGCCTTTGGGTTAGGTCATCCTAGCACTAAGGGCTCATTCTCAGAATCTTAAAATTGATACAATAATGATATTTTTGTCAAAAATTATTAAACTTGAGAAGAACAAAACTTTGGAATTGGAAGAATATTTGCTTCCTTTAAATGGCATCTACAACATTGTCTATTTATTAGTGACATATTTGATAATATTGTAAAAAAACTAACATATTTACAGTGTTTGTCGTGATGTTGCATATCGTGGTCACGACCGTTCCCTACCGTGCCTAGACATTTGCGAGTCCCGGCACCGTTGGCACAATATAGTAAAATTGGTCGATCAATTTCTTCTTATCGATCAACCGATTCTTCTAGTGAGCAATCTTAGACGGCCACCAGATTAAAGCAGAGTTTTTTGTGCCGCTGTGTATCGCAGCGGCACGATCGTATCGTATCGTGCTTGGGCATGTGCGAGCTCCGACAGAATCGACATGGTACAATATAATCAGTCGACCGATTTCTTCTTATCGATCGAAGAAAGACTTAGTGCACTCTAGGTAATAAATCCATGTGGCACCCTTCACATGGAGAGTGATAAAGTGATAATTCAATTGTTAGATGTCATATGAATTTATTACCTAGTCATATTGCACTTAAGTGTAATATAAAAATACACTAAGTCTTTCTCTATCGATCGACCTATTCTTCTACTGAGCAACCCCAAACACCCACTAGATCAAAGTCTAAAATCGATCGATCGATTTTTTTTATCAATTAACCGATTTCTGTTAGAATAACGTCCAGAACTCATGATTTATTTGATCTTCAAAGAGAGACTAAAATTGATCGATTGATATTGTACATATCGTATTTTACTGTGTCATAGAGAATACGGCACGGTCAATCCACGCGATAAATCCAACCTTTATTGAAACACATGGACCGATTTATTCTTGTTTTGTCTATTGGACTATATAATTAAAAAAGATTTTTTTTCATAAATTCATGTTGAAAATATAATTGGGTAAATTTTTTGTATTAAATTGATATTCTCCTAAAAAGCTCAATTACATTAATATATTTACACCGAAAAACTTTGTCGCAATGTGCCGTGAAGTTTCAATTCGCTAAACGTAAACGTAAGTGCAAAAAAAAATGGTGGATAATGGTGGTACATATGTCAATATAAGCAGGATTGGAATACAAATGTAATGTTCACCGTCCAGAAGATTCCAGATGCCTCCTAAAACCTACGTAACTTCCGAAAAGTACGAGGCGGCGCGTGGGAATGGCGGTCGCAGCAGCTGGTGCGAACACCTCCTTGCTCCTCGCCACCCCGCCCTCCCACTCCCTCCCCCGCCAGAAGACGAATCCGAACGTCTCCATCTCCGTCACCTTCGCTGGCGTTCCCCGCCCCTTCTCGTCCCGCCGGTTCATCTCTCCGTCTCCCACCGCATCCAACGGGAAGCAGGCCTTCCCAGGTACCCCGTTTCTCTCCCTCCGAACCATCAAACCCGAGCCCACCGTCCATGTGGGCCGGGTTGTTCTTCGGGGTCGATCTGTTCTTTGGGTTCGGGTGAACATGTGGCGTTGGTTTACGCGAGCTTTCTGCTCAAGTCGGCTCCCTGTGGATGTATTCACTTGGTTTTTGTTCTGTTGGGTTTGAACTCTCAGGGTGAGTTAGTCACATGGCTGGCGAGCTGTTTGTGGATCTAGATTTCGCCGCGGCGTGGTTCAAAACTGTTTCTTTTCGTCTTCAAATTTGCCTTCCTGCTTGAGGCCCCCGATTGGAGTTGCTTGTTTAGCTCTTAGATGGGTGGGTTCTGTAGACCACCCCTTTTTATTTAGTTCACGATAATAGGGCCGTGAGTGGCGATGAGCAGCTCATCCGAACTGTTGTTCTCGTGATGCGACAGGTTTTGCTTTGACGCTTGTATAAATAAGTTCTAGCGTTATTGCCAATATATGCTGCTTTTTAGTTGCCTTTCATATGAAAGGATCTGGGTACATCTCTCAGTGTGAAGAAAAGTGAGTTTTTTAGGTGCCATTGCTGGACGGAGATAACATCCCTGTAGGAATCTAAGGCATGAAAAAGGGAATCTGGGTATTACCTGGATCAATCAGAAAGTGAGTTCAAAACAATTGTCCTCAGTTTTATGTTGGTGTCTGTCTAGGAAGAAGGGAATACGAGCCCTTGACATTGTTGGATGCAAGACAAACAAAGTGTCTAAAAGTATCGTACTTCGTGCATCTGAGTTTGTCGCTTGGGGTTGACTGACTTCCAAATTCTTCATGGTTCCCCCATGTTTAATTATTTCGTTTTCTTTTACAAAGCTTTTATTCGTTGTTAATGTCCTCTTCTAAATTATGCAGGAAAACATAAATTGCAGCCACGTGCTGGTGCTTTTGCATTTCCAATGACTCAAGAAGCTAGTGCGTCCACAGATTTTTCAAAGGATCTTCCGAGTTTCAATCGCAGCCTGTATGCCCCTATAGAGCCATACAGCTCTGGGTTCTTGAAGGTCTCTGAGCTTCATACCCTCTACTGGGAGCAGTCAGGGAATCCAGATGGACACGTAAGTGGTTGCTCTTCGAAGTTACATCTTCATATATTCTTTTCCATAAAACGCTCATTGTTGTCTTTTATTTTGTACAACTTGTGAGATTTATTACCACCCTACTTTTTTCACACTAAAACAATAGACTGTTTGTCAGTCTGATTGAATCTGAAGAAAAACTGACTAATTGAATCTGAAGAGACAACTGACAGCACCATTGTTACAGTCAAGGTTGGCCGGATCGGAATGGGTGATCGAATCGGAAATTTCCTGATTCGATCTGATTCACCTGTATTATATACCCTAATATGCACCTATTCGGGGGAGTTGGTCCGATTGGCCCCGATTCGGTAAACCATGGTTACAGTAGTGCTGATGGACACATTGTTTTCTTTTGGTTTCAACTTAGGTCTATCTGCTTGCATTCACATGCTTATTGTCCACAAAGAACTGTTGATGACTCCAACAGCCATGCAGCTTTGAGATATAAATATGTGCAAGACAAGAAAGCAAATGCCTCGCCTTGGGGCAATTATAATTGTCAAATATCTTCAATTTACCACATGGGTCACCAGATATGTTTACCATTGAGTAACTTTATTATGGAAGCTAGTATCTAATAAAATTGGTGGTACAACCCACTTTCTTTCGGAAATGAAAATGAAGTTAGATTGATCTGATTGCATACTTTTTGTTGTTTTGTCAGCCTGTTGTCTTTCTCCATGGGGGTCCAGGAGCTGGAACATCACCTAGCAATAGACAATTCTTTGACCCTGAGTTCTACCGGATTATCCTATTTGATCAGGTGCGTGTCTAATGATTTTTTTTGCATGGTGCAGAAAATGGGTGTATTTAGTTTCACACTGCTTATTAGAGTTTCTACTGACTTCTTTTCACCAGAGAGGTGCAGGTAAGAGTACCCCACATGCTTGCTTGGAGGAAAACACAACCTGGGATTTAGTTGAGGACATTGAAAAACTAAGAAAACACTTGGAAATTCCAGAATGGCAGGTCAATTTTGTCATAATGACTTCCATATGTTTTCTGAGGGAGAACCTCTCATTTTCATTTCAGGAAATCCTTGCAGGTGTTTGGTGGGTCATGGGGAAGTACATTAGCCCTTGCATACAGCCAAGTGCACCCGGATAAGGTAACCCTTTCTTAGTTTCTTAAGTATTTGTCTTGGATATAATGCTACCTAGGCTTTGGAGCACTCAATGTTGTTTTTGTTTTTCATTGTTTTTATTCAGGTCACTGGCCTTGTCTTGAGGGGCATTTTTATGTTAAGGAAGAAAGAGCTTGACTGGTTTTATGAGGGTGGTGCAGCAATTATCTTCCCCGATGGTATGCTCGAGTTTCCTGGAGCTTGTTGGATAACTTATTTTCTGTCTGTGGTAAATTAAAATCAGACTGAGATAATTGATTTTGTGGTGTAGCAATTAAATTAGACTTAGATATGTTCCCCTCAGACCACAGTCAAAGTTTTCTCAAGGAATTTTTAAAACGATAACTTACTCTTCAAAAGCCAGTACCTTATTTTTCAAATATATATACATATATCATATATGTATGGATTTATTTGACTTTTATGAACACTGAACTGTGTCATTCTCATGGTACATTAGACTTCTCTATGGGTTGTGTGTATTTTATAGTCGTTTTAATGAAGATGTTTATTTTGTTGTTAGCTTTATAGTGAATGATTCTACAAGTTCGGTATTTGCATCGTTACTGAACATTGAATGTTAAATTCTCAGCTTGGGAGCCTTTTAGGGATTTCATCCCAGAAAATGAGAGGGATAATTTTATTGTTGCATACAGTAAGAGGCTGAAGTCTGAGGATCTTCAGACACAGGCAAGTGCCTCAGAAATCTCTTTGGGCTGTCTTCTGTTCTGATAATTGGGACTGAGATGTCAATCCTTGATTTTACATAATAATAAATAGGTATCGCATGTGCAATTATGCAATGTGAAATATTTATTGTCCCAGAAAGATTAAACTGTATAATTTGCTGATGTCCAGGATGGTCCAAATAGTTATCCATCTACTAAATGCTAATTTGTGTCCCTATCCTATGAAAGCATTATAACTTTCAACTGTCATTGTCTGTGACATCTATCCTCACCTTTATTCTTAAAAACCATCATAGGTCAACTTGTCAGATAAGAATGCATTTGTAATCATGCTAACCTTATTGCAGAAATTTTCATTCAAGACTACTTTCAGCAGGTAAAACATCAGAGTCAGGATTTGCTCATCTTCCATTGCTCCTTCCCAAACATGCCCCTTCTTCCTGTTCCCATTCTGGAAGAAAGTTTAAGTAAAGGTGAGAATATGTTTTCCCATCACCTGGAGTCTTAGAAGTTAGAAGCCACATGAAGGTGCAAGTATTCATTTAGGAAATGTACCTAGGAAGGCTACCTATTGTGACTGGCTGTCTATTTTTGTCAACGGCATCAGCCCTAAGTGATGCATGTGTGAAGTGCATGAAGAATACTTAGATCACCTTTTTTGCGAAGTCCTCTTTTGCTCGGGAGGTGTGAGTGCTTGTTCTTTACAAGATGCATTTTAATTTAATCCATGCTGCAAACACCAAGTTTCTCTCCGAAATGCGACATAAAAATCTAGGAAACATTTTTCATCACCATATTTCTTTCACTTTAAGATGCCTCTGAAATTTATGCATTACCTGCTCCATGAAACATGTCATTGTTTCTGTCATGCATGAAGAAATTTACTCAGCGTCAACAAACTATTACATCCCGTGTGTTCAACAGCCTGCTATCATCTTTCTTGGAGCCTTGAACCCTACTCACCTCTTAGAAGGAGACCTTTCTGGTTTCTGCTTTCTGGCTTTAATGAAGAGTAATGTGGCTTATTAACCAGACATAAAAAAAAACATGCATATTACAAAAGAATATGCTGAAACATATTTCTTTCTTTCATTTTTACCATGCTCAGACTATGGCTGCTAAGATTTGGACTACATGGGAATTGATGACTGCACACCTCGTCCAAAATGAAGAGAACGTCAAGAGAGGAGATGATGACCATTTTTCATTGGTAAACCTTTCTTCGTCTTTGTGGGAGCCATAGTATTTTGATAATTTTCACAACAATTCTGGTGTTTTATGCAATTGCATATTCAAGAAAATATTATGCTTTTTAACTGAAAATTTCTTCAAGACTTCAACACAGGATCGTAGAATTTGGAGGACATGAATATGCGATCTGATTCAAGAACAAGAGATGTTGGTGAAAATATTGGCACATCACTCTCATCATAGATGTTTAAATTAAATATGCAGAATATGCTTTTACCTTCTAAAATACTTCAGAATGTTTCTTTTTCAGTTAACTTAAAAAAAAAATCTATTTTAGGAGCGCCATGCAAGCTTAGCATTTCTGTTTGCTTCATGGTCATTCTGGATGTTACAGATAGCTTCAACCGTCTTCAGCGACACATTCAATTGATTTAGTTTCCATAATTATGAGCTTGGAGGGGTTTTCAATTTCCTAGCACAATTTGCTAAAGTTCAAGTGAAAAAAATGGGAAAATTACTGGTTTACTATGGATCTTTATTCATAATCCCCCTATCCCTACCTTTATCTAATGATTCTAATCTGCCTACTTACCCTTGAAATCTTCAAGCATAATCCTATATGTTAAAGGCCCGAACTCTAACCCAAAACCTAGGCATTAAGTTTAGGGAATCCTTTACATATATAGAGGTGAAACTACCTTGGATTTCCAATATGGGACTAAACCACAACCCCTGTTTTGGGGCCAGCATAGGTAGGGACAAGTGTCCACATACAGAGAGACTATCCAATGGGTAAACCCACTCTGATATCATGTTAAAGGTCCGAACGCTATCCCAAAACCTAGGCATGGAGTTGAGGGAATCCTCTACATATAGAAAAGCTCATGGATTTCCAATATGGGACTAAACAACAACACCATACACCCTTAAATCCTACACATTGCTGATAAAAATACTATCCATAAGTAGGTTTGTGATCTTTGTTTTTTCTTGTAAGGTAGAGGAACCTTTCTCCTAATGTTGACTGTTTTGCTTCTGTTTATTTATTAAAACTAGTGGTACAGTCCACTTTCTTTGCAAAAGAAACAAAGAAAAACTCATTTAGTAGTTTCTGGGGGGTATTGGATAGATTGCATAAAGGTATGGGGGTAGAGGGTTACGTATAAAGGTGTAACAGTGTAGGGTTAAGTAATTTATCTTGACATTTCATTAACTTTTCAAGACTCTGCTTTTGATGTTTTTTCTTTTTTCCTTGGCATTGCAGTGATCAACATTCTTCCTTGCCAGTTCCATATTACATACTATTTGTGAATTGTTATGCAGGCATTTGCTCGAATTGAAAACCACTATTTTCTAAATAAGGGGTTCTTTCCTTCAGACTCATATCTGTTGGACAATGTTGAAAAACTACGACATATTAAGGCTGTTATTGTACAGGTATGATTTTGTGCTTCTGTTATCCAATTTCTGGGAGCATGTTTTTAAAATGGATCTATCTGCTTGTTGCACCAAAAAATTTATTAGGGGCGAGCAAAAGAAATTATTATTCTGTTAAAAAGAAGTTATTTGAGTCCAAAAACCATGCGTCGTGCGAATAGACAGAGGCCGGACACAAGGACCACGACGAAGACCACAAACAAAGCACCTCTGGACCCACAGATTCTCCCAAGTACCAACCTAAGGACAAGTGGGGGACCACAAGTCCTCATTTATAAAGGCCACAGTGCAGCCTCTAGGGGAAGTTCTCCACCCGGGAAACTTTCCCACTGGCCTGGCAGTGGGGAGGTTCACCGCCAGTGCGGCGAGGGGGTTCCCTGCTCGCACTGGCGGCGGGTCCCCCCCCACTTGCGGGCGGGTAGGTTTCTCACCTGGGAAACTCCCCCTCCGGGGAACTTTGGTCCATGGGGAACTTCCTCATCTAGGGCCCGTGCCCTTATAAATGAAGGGGTAGGGTAAGGCCAAAGGGCATACCTTGCATCTCCTTGGAGCCATCTTGGTGCTTGCAGAGAGTCCAGAGATTCCAGAAGAGAGGGAAAGAGAGTGTGTGTGTGTCTGTTGCTACAAGTGCAAGGGTGGGTTAAAAACCCTCCTTTAATTGTTTATATTTCTCAAAGTACTGTAATTGTGTATATGCCACTCAATGAGCATGAATGTGAGAAATGAGTTCATGATATGTTGTTCTATTAATTAAAATGACTAGAAACATAAGTATTTGTGTCATATGGAACAGAGAGTAACGACACAAGTAAAAATTGCAGTTTAAGTCCCTGAAATATCCATAATTACATAAATACTTATTTTTGTTATTAAAAGACCACGAGATGATCTAAACTATTCAAGTGTGACAAATAAATCTCACGTGGACCAATGATGATGGAACATTTAAAGGGGAGTCATGAACACATGGATCTATTAAGGGTTGGTAACGAATCAAGGGTAGTCGGACTTGCTCTAACATAAACATGCCGATCATGGAAAGCAAGGGTCCAGTACACGAAACCCAATTTGCTTGATAAAATAAATGCGCGGAATAAATACACTAAAAACATCGGTGCAATCATCCGATAGATGGACATGTAAATTCTCGCATTAAGCGAATTTCAAAATTGTCTGTCTGGCACGCCCGCACAAAATGAAACACCATCGTGCACCAAATGTCTCTCTTTTTTCCGAGAGGAGGGAGGGAGATGATGTTGAAACTTTTTCCGCATTGACAATGCTTTACTGAAATAAGTTATAATGATTCTTTTTTTTTTTAAATGGAGCAGTATGGGCAACTTTAGTTTACTATTCATTTTGTGACTACACATAATATCTGGTGTTAATCGTGCATTCAATGTCAACTAAATCTGTTACTTGCCGGCTTCATTGTAACCTCAAAACAGATATTTCGTGTGTGTTAAATGACAAACAGTATCTGTGGTTACACGAGATTTGGAAGATCTGAGTAAAGGGATTAGTATACTTAGTCCCATTGTCCCAATGCTTGGTGTTGTTTCTTTTACAAAGAAAAATGACTATCACTATTCTTTGCATTTATGAGTTGAAAATTTATGCAACACATTTTCATGGTGCATTTTGGAAAAGCTTGTACTATTTCTCAGCTGTACTGTAATACCTGGAGAATTTCAACAGGGAAGGTACGATGCTTGCTGCCCCATGATGTCAGCATGGGACCTTCACAAAGCATGGCCAGAAGCAGAACTAAAGGTCGTAAAACCACATGAGATATGACATTCTCTCTACAATGTTTTTATTTCAATTTCATACATGAGACATAATGAGGAATGCTGAAATGGAGCCTCATATTTTTGTTCACTTCATATTTCCTACGTACCGTATGAATAATGAAAATGATGTAAAAATGTATTGGGTTGCATGATGTGCTAGAATTCAGTCATGGGCTAAGCAGTAGAAGAGGACTAACATGCGTAAGGGCAAACTATGAGGGTATAGAGCCACCATTGTTTTGGGTGTTCGGACAGCAATGAACAGGATTCGTTCTACTGTAAAAGGTGGGGGGATACTAAGTTGTGTAAGGTGAACCTTGGAGCATCTTTTGTAGACAAATTATTGCAGTCTGGGCCCAGGGCAGATGGTACCCCACAAAATTTTTTGTGGCCATGACAGAATTTTTTGTCAATTTTATCTTCCCATCAATTATCATCTTCAATGTATGTACCCTTTTGAACAAAATCAACTTGGGGGGGCGGGGGGGTTTGAAAATACTATGGTATAAAGTATAAACAGGCCAGTGCCTTTTAGGCTTAGGTAAATATTGGGTGTAGATCTAAGGAAAGATTGACCATCAGGAAATGAAAGGAGGGGGCAGGTTTCATACAGACAAATGGTTGACATTTTTTGCCTCCGTCCTAAGTTGCAAATTTGGAGTTGTTTTATAATGAGGTACCTTCAGTTACTCAAGCAATCAACTATGAGCCTTATCGCAAACATTTTGGAGCCAGCTAGATCGGGTGACTGATTATGAATGAACTTTGAAGGTACCATAATTGCAAACATGCCACTCCACTAAGTGCTATCACCTGTTCTTGGATGGCAACTAATGGGCCATTTCTACCCATGTGTTTACACACTGGGCGGAGGCATATATATTTTGGAAGGGAAGGGGGTATGATCCCCCCTAAAATCCCAGAATCTCATGTGGAATCCTCCTCTAAGTCCAACTTAATGTGGATCTCCCATCTTCAAAATTTTAAATCTTCTAAAGGAGATTTTCATAGAGCCTCTGCTATATTGTTTTGTTGGGAAGTTTTCACACAAAAGGCTCTTTGCCGATACCCATTAATGATAAATCAGGAAAGTTAACTCTTCCTATTCCCTGATACTGACCACCCAGGGAAGGTACATTTCGACTATGCAGCTCTTTTTTCACTTGGATTCAAACAGTTAACTAATTAGACTCAAACCTACAGATCTATCAAGAGTTTCTTCTCCTTTTCCTTCACTCCCCCCTCTCTGTCAACTAATATGTAATGAATATAATCACTCTCTCCTTTCTCTTCACCAAATCAATCTGCATCAAATACCAAAACAGCATAGGACTATAGGAGCAGCAAGGCAGCCTAATCCCCCCTTGAATAGAATGTGACACCTTTGATTTGAGGTTCTTTTCTTGGAAGGTGTTGATTTAAGGTTCTTAGCAAGCTCTATTTTATTGTCCTATAATTTCCTTAAATCATTATGCTTTTATCTTCCATTTTACTACTACGGGAAGTTTGGACTGGCTTTTGCATGCATGGAAACATAAACTTTCTTTTATTTATCATCCTTGCTCTCATACTTTATTTATGTTTATAGTGTTCATTCTAAGATTGACTGATTAAATGTTCATATGCATTATCGTAAAGTAATGTGAATGATTTTTACTATTTTGTGCAGATAGTAGTCTATTAAATAAATATTAATAGTCAATGTTTGATTATGGTACTTACCTTCTGAAAAAAGTTTGATTATTGTACTTATATGAAAGAATAACATCAAAATAAAATTTTATCATTATGATCTATTTTATACTATTAGTTGTATTTAGATCAATTTAAAAGTTTTAGATATTAGTGTTCCAATTGTTGTCTCCCAAGTAAAAGAATCCTGTGGTCACCTCTGGCAATAGGGGTGTTGCCACCAAAAATATTCACTAAATTGCTTTGAATATTTTGGTGATTAAAGGAATTATATATGGAAAATTTTGCTAATCATAGCATAAAATGTGCCATGTGACAAAAGCAAATATCAAATTCCCAAAAAAATCCAAAAACTCTTGAAAGATCAAATTTCCTGGAATTACCAGAAAATCCAGAAATATCAAATTCTCAAAACCCAGAAGTCCTGAAACATCCAAATTTCCAGAAATTCTCAAAAAATCTAGAAATTCCTGAAATATCATATCTCAAAAAAATTCAGAAAATTTTGAAATATCAAATTTCTAGGAATTATCAGAGAATCTAGAAATATCAAATTATCAAAACCTAAAAGTCCTAAAATATCCAGTTTCCAAAATTTTTTCAGGAAAAACCTGAAATTCCTAAAATACTCAATTTACAGAAATCAATCTGCATCAAATACCAAAACAGCATAGGACTATAGGAGCAGCAAGGCAGCCTAATCCCCCCTTGAATAGAATGTGACACCTTTGATTTGAGGTTCTTTTCTTGGAAGGTGTTGATTTAAGTTTCTTAGCAAGCTCTATTTTATTGTCCTATAATTTCCTTAAATCATTATGCTTTTATCAGAAAATCCAGAAATATCATATCTCAAAAAAATTCAGAAAATTTTGAAATATCAAATTTCTTGGAATTATCAGAGAATCTAGAAATATCAAATTATCAAAACCTAAAAGTCCTAAAATATCCAGTTTCCAAAAATTTTTCAGGAAAAACCTGAAATTCCTAAAATACTCAATTTACAGAAATACTAAAAACCCAAAATCCAGAAATACGAAATTCCCCAAAAATCCAAAGATACCAAAAACCCAAAAATTCCAGAAATATTAAATGCCCAAGTCCTCCGCCCCTCCTTTCTCTCTTACAAGTGAGGAAGTGACCGGACCGGAGGGCCCCTCTAGGTGCACACAAACTGGAGGGTGTGCCTCAGGTTGTGCACACACCGGAGTGGGTCCCTTGGGGTGCGCACGGGACCAGAGGGCCCCTCCGGGTGCGCACGGGACCAGAGGGGCCCTCCGGGTGCACGCAAACTGGAGGGTGGTCCCTCTGGTTGTGTGCAAGACCGGAGGGGGTCCCTCTGGGTGCACAGTGGCCGGAGGGAGTCTCCCCTGTGTGCCTATGAAGGGCCGGCCACCCCAAGGAAGAATGAGGAGAAGAAAAAAGGGGTCAAGGAGGAGGGAACTCAAGGCCAAGAGAAGGAAACGCAGGGAGGAACCTGAAGAACCTTTCCTGCTCTTCTGGTCGCTGCCGGGCCGCTGAAGCTGCTGCTTGCTCCGCTGCTGCCGTGCTTCTGCTGCTGGTGCAGTGAAGGAGCCGGCTGCCCCTGCACGCCCCACTGCTCTGTCACGGCCATGTCGCTGGGGCACCATCGTAAAGGATAGAAGCACAGCGAGGGAAGAAAGAAACTCGTGCTCTGCTGCAGGTGAAGCTATCCTGTTGGTTTAACGGGTTAAAAAGAAGAGGAGAAGGAAAGCCTTAAAAAGGTTACCTGTTAGCAGGGTATTTTACAAAAACATCCCTGTTTGCCTTAAATATTGTGAAGAAGGCCCCTTCTGCTCCTTTCAGTCTTTTAAAAGTCTTTTTTTTTTTAAGACTTAAAAAAACTCAGCACAACAGGATGTTAATGACGGGGACCGTGACTCGTGACGGATGGCGACGCGGAACGAGACTCGAGACTGCAGACGTCAGCGATATATTGACATTAATTTTATTTTATTATGTATTTTCATTTTAGTAGAGTTTGATTTCGTCAGGTAGAATTAAAAGTCTAATTTTAAGGGAAGTAAGGTTTATTTGCAGATCTGGGACATGGCAGTCATTTGGTTTTTTGTCTTGGGGATATTTTGGTCAATGGAGAGGTGAACAGTAGGGTTTCTACCCTATATATGCTTGTAAAGACTTTTTTTTTTGGAGGATGGAATAGAAGAAGAAAAAAAAAAAATTGCTTGGGGCTGAAGTCTCCGTGTCTCTCCTCCCCCCTTCTCCGGTGGATCCCGGACCTTCCTCCTTCCTCCATCTCTTCTCCTTTCCTTGATTTCTTCTCCTGCCTTTGTCCCCCATCAATTTGGTTACAGAGCCCGACAACGATCCCCGCTGCCTTCTCTTTCCCTCCTCCCTCGGTCATCTTTCCCCCTGCTCGCGTTGACCCCCCCCCCTGCGCCATCCCTTCTTCGTCTTCTCTTCCCCCATCCACTTCTTATCTTCTTCCGGAAACCTCCCGTGCGACTCTCCCCCTCCCTAGAACTCCCTGCTCGATCCCCCCTCCCTCCGTTTCCTCTTCCTCGCGGTCGCCGCAGCACAGCCCCCCCTGCCACCGGAAGTCGCCCCCTCCCTGCACGCGAGCAGCCGGCGCAACAGTTTGCGCGGCTCCCCTGCCCGCGACGGGCTGGTCGCGCCAGCCTCCCTTTCTGCTCGCCTGCAAAAATCGGAGCCCATGTTCGCCTGCTAAACCCGGAGCCCCTGTTTTCGAAACGCCGCTCCGGCGCTCAGTCACGCTCCCTGTGCGCGGCCCGCACACCCATCCGCCCCGTCGCGAGGCCATTCCCGGGCACCCTCCAGTCGCGCTCGCGAGCCCCGCGCCGTACGCGCCCACCTCGCCCCGCCATCGCGTCGGACCGGCCTCGCCTATGGTTTTCCCCCCAACCCTTCGCGCCGAACGCCAGGGGGACGTGGGTCTGCATCTGCTCCGTCGCGCCGGTTTCCCCCCCTCCAACCGCCAGACCCATTTTCCTCCGGCCCTCCATCATGTCGGACGTCCGTGGCCGCTGGTCTGCGCCGGCCTCATCGCTCCAGCCAACCTGGGACGGGTCTCGCCACCCCCGCCGCTGCACACCCCTGCCCCTGCTCGCAGACTTCTCCCGTTGCGCACGCCCGTGGCACTCGCCACCTCGCCGCGCCGCCGCTGTCCGCGAGAGAGACTCGCCGTGGGCCCTCCATCGCCCTCACCCTTGCATCGAACGCCCCAAGCAGCAGGAACCACCCCAGCCTCCTTCTGCCGGTCACCACCAAGCAGCGCCTCTGATCGGCTCACCCCTGCACGTCTGCCGCCAGGCCTCCAGGTCAGAGTTTTGCTCTCGCACAGATCTGTCTCGCATCAATTTGTCCTCACCCCGGTGCGCCACTACCCTCACGGAGGGGATGGTTGGTGAAGGGTCGAACGTGTGTTGGAAGCTATCGGAAGACCCCATTTGGATCAGTATCAAGAATGACCTTCGCGAGTTACGTGATATGTTTGCTGCTGCAATGCGAAAGACGGATTGTGCAGCAGATCCCGTCTTGGATGTCAAGTGTGAAGAGCAAGAGCAAGTAGTGAGTTATGAGCCGGACGCAACATTAGCCGACGTAGAGATGCAGATACGGTCAGAGTTGCAAGACTTGCATAATGATTAAGTGGCGCCACAGAATATGTTGTTGGAGGCTTCATCCCTAGTGTCAGATAGTATTGTTTGCACTGAGTTTGAGATAGACGACACATGGGATCCCGAGTTCTCCCTTTCGGGTCTTTAGTCGATATCATGTTGTGTGTTTACAGAAGATCGTCCAGCTGGTTCATCATCTACTGCCGTGGTTGACTCTGAGTTTACTCTCGAGGATTTTGATGTGATGTGGTTAGATTTTCGTGAGGCACACACTGGTCGACAGCTCGAGATTTGTGATATTATGATTTGTATGGCGTATTTCACTCATGTTCTGGTGCATATCTTTCTCCTACTGCGACACTTTAAAATTCGAGGTCGAATTTATTCGAAGTGGGGGAGATTGACGGGGACCGTGACTCGTGACGGATGCGGAACGAGACTCGAGACTGCAGAGGTCAGCGATATATTGACATCAATTTTATTTTATTATGTATTTTCATTTTAGTAGAGTTTGATTTCGTCAGGTAGAATTAAAAGTCTAATTTTAAGGGAAGTAAGGTTTATTTGCAGATCTGGGACATGGCAGTCATTTGGTCTTTTGTCTTGGGGATATTTTGGTCCATGGAGAGGTGAACATTAGGGTTTCTACCCTATATATGCTTGTAAAGACTTTTTTTTTTAGGATGGAATAGAAGAAGAATATTTTTTTTTGCTTGGGCTGAAGTCTCCGTGTCTCTCCTCCCCCCTGCTCCGGTGGATCCCGGACCTTCCTCCTTCCTCCCTCCCTCTCTTCTCCTTCCCTTGATTTCTTCTCCTGCCTTCGTCCCCCATCAGTTAACCTTGTCCACAGTTGAGATCAAGGTTTGTCGTGCTGCTGCGTATCGCAGCGGTACGGCCATACTGTACCGTGCCAAGGCATTTGTGAGCCCTAGCACGGCCGATCCGTTGGGTCACAATTGGTCAACCGATTTTTCTAATTGGTCGACCAACTGATTTTTTGTCAGGGTGATCTAAATCTCTTGATCTATTTGGTCTTCAAAGAGAGACAAAAATCGATCAACCGATCGGTGTGATACGAATCGAACCATACCGTGCCAGTAGAAACTCAGCACGGTCGATCCGCGCAATATGACCAACCTTTGAGAGACATCACAATAATTTTTATATGAAAATCCCTGATGATACGAGATGTTGTAAAGACAGCTCATTTGAATGAAAGTTTGTCTCTTACACCATAAATCAAAAAAGAAAGTATTGTGCAAAGATATTTCTGGAGTTTCTTGAAGATTGAATGGTGAAAATTGAAAATGTGAAATCAAGAAATTGCAATTATAGTAACTGCCCAGAAAATGTCCAGAAATTCAGAAATGTGATATAATTGCACAACAATATGAAGCGTGGTTGGCCGTTGCAGCAGCACTGTCGAGTCGGACCGTGCCAGGCACTCCTCAAGTCCCAGGCACGGCCGAGTCGATACAATTAATATATTATTTTTATTATTTAATATTTATTTTGTCTTATTTATCTATTTATTATTATTATTATTATTTTAAAATGGATCATCCGGATCGAAGTGTACTGGTGCAACACTCTTCAATCTGGCTTGTGCTAGCAAAAATCTGGCACAGTCGATGTACGCGACACGACCAACCTTGATATGAAGAATGATCCTAGAATGAACCTTCTATGGGTTAGATTGCAAATAAATCTATGAGTTAGATTGCAAATAAACTGTGTCAGAATTGCAAATAAACCCCTATGTAGGGGAAAATTGCAGAAATATCCAGAAAGGGTAAGAAATTGCAAAAATTGCTCAGAAAAGATAATAAATTACAGAAATACCCAAAAAGAGTCACAACTGCAATAAAACCCTCAAAAGGATAGGAAATTGCAATAAAACCTATAAAAGGGTTAAAATTGCAGAAATACCCCAGAAAGGTCAAAGTTGCAATAAAGCTCCAGAAGGATTGGAAATTGCATGAAAGTCTTGGAAAGTATATAAATTGTAGAAAAGCCCTTGAAAGGCAAGTAATTGCATAAAAGTCCCTAAAAAAGTAAAAAAAAAAAAGAAAAATCCCTGAGAGGGTAGAAATTGCAAAAAAGATTTTGAAAGGAGAAATATCACAAATACTTCCACTTGTGGGAAGTTTACTTAAGCTCATGGTTTGCCGAATCGGAATCGGAAGGCGAATCAGGTTGCTCCTGATTCGCCCCGATTCCCCTAGAATCGGTCCGAATCGGACCGATTCGCATGGGTATATTATATATATAATATATCATATGATATATATATATATTGCATATATTATATATATTACATATATCATATTTCAGACACATTTATATTGATTAAAATACATATATGTAATATATATCATATTTATAATGTATAACATATATTACAAATATGATATAATATTATATATATATATATAAAGGGAATCGGGGCGAATCAGGCGAATCAGGATTCAGGGATCGGGTTTCCCCTGATTCGCACCGATTCGGGGGAATCGGGTCGATTCGCCCCGATTCGGCAAACCCTGCTTAAGCTATACATGAACTTCAAGAAAGTCACCAAAATACCATCGAAGTTCAGAAATTATAGAGAAGTCCCTTCAAAGGGAGGAAATTACATGAGGCTCATGCCGATTGCACGGTTTGGTGGAACGATACCATGTCACCTCCTTGAAGTGATGTGTGCACTCCTGAGTTCGGCTTAAGGCTGACCACTCCACATTTTGAAAATGTCAAGAAATGACAAATGTACCCACAGAGGTCAACAAATGACACAAATACTTGGGTATGTCAAGAAATGACGGAAATACCAGGCAAAGTCAAGAAATGACAGAAATAACTAGAAAAAGGTGTGAAATTGCAGAAATATCCAGAAAGGATATGAAGTTGCAGAAATACCCCAAAGGGGTAAAAATTGCAGAAACATCTAGAAAGGGTAGAAATCTTCAGGAATATCTAGAAAGGATAAGAAATTTCAGGAATACCTCGAAGGATCAAATCTTGCAACAAAATAGCCCTCATAAAGGTCCGATCACAATCAAAGAATGATTGTGACTATAAAACAATTCTAACGGTCTGATCATGATGAAATTCAAATCCAACGGTCTGATTGATATGAAGTTCAAATTCAATGGTCTGATGGTGATCGGATATAATCCTGAAGGCATGATTACTTAATCGGGATCATTTGTAAAGGTCTTAAAAGACCGATTGTAACACATCTTATATATGTACAAAGAAATGAGGTCTTCAAATTTCTTTGCAAGAGAATGGATCATTAATATCACAATGGATAGAGACGAAAAGGGCATTCTTTGATAGAGAATCGAAGGTGTTCGGAGTCACTTCGATATAAATTAACATCGACTCTGGTCACTGGAGAAAGGTCCAGTGCACAAACTACACAGAATAAACAATATGCCAAAAACATACGCATAATTGATTTTCTGTGTTAAACAGGGGGTTATACTAATTAGCTTGTATCTGAGAGCAATATTTCCACAATTATTAATGTAATAGCATATGTATCTGAGAGCAATATTTCCACAATTATTAATGTAATAGCATATGCTTAAATTGGTTACCACTAGGCTTGGAACCTGTTTGGGGGCACTTCCCACACCTGACTTCAAATGCCTTCTGCCAATGATGTCTGACATTGAGAGTGTCTTCACAATGCAGTAGTTTCATAAAAGGTGGACTATGTAGTATGTACAATAGAAGCTTCAAGCAGAATGCTCTAATTCAAAACACCAGGTTGGTTTGAAATCAGGCTTGTTTTATGGGGTCTCAGCTCTGGGTCCACCTGGGAGAGCCGTTTTATAGTACTACGCCCATTTTCAGCTTATTTGACATACACATTTCCCCTTGCCTTTTAGCTTGGGATTCTTTAGAAACTCACCTTGTTCTGGAGCTTTTAGGTGAGAACCTATGCTGGTTTTATCTTTGTTTCTTCTAGTGATGTGCATGTAGAGTTCTCTCATGTCCTTTGGAGGGGAGTGGGGAAGACAAGGGACCTCTACAAGGAAATGTGACAGCATTCATTCTGACTATTTATGCCTTTTATGATGGAGTAGTGGTGTTGTATCTTTTGTGGAAATAAATGGAAGTACACTGAGGAAGCTCATCATTATGGTCCCTCTGGATTGCTTGAATGACATTTATTTATTGATACCAACATGTTCTAGCCATGCCCTGTTATAAC
Organism: Colocasia esculenta; assembly: GCA_014218235.1. NCBI lineage: Eukaryota > Viridiplantae > Streptophyta > Magnoliopsida > Alismatales > Araceae > Colocasia > Colocasia esculenta. The sequence continues at coordinate 175,272,879 of CM024760.1, forward strand.
AATATTATAGATGCCCCTTAACAGAAAACATACATGTATCGTCAAACTGGGACATAAAAGCAATATAAGCAATCCTGCTTCCTGCAGAACCAGACATGATTTGATTATGTTACTGAACAACTAATCTGCGTTGCTGTGACTGTAACAGGTGGTTGTTGATGCTGGGCATTCTGCAAATGAGCCTGGAATTGCTGCCGAGTTAGTTGCTGCAAATGAAAAATTCAAGCATTTTCTGAAGAATGGTTCTTAGTTGATGGTCTCATTTTCGTTAAGGAAAAAGATTAATACCCACCCCTTCTGCACGCTGGCAGGAGGCAGGGAAGGTTTGTGGGGGGGGGGGCAGCAAGTTCCACACCTTGGACTACCTCAGTTTAGCCGCCCCGACGGAGCAAGAGCTTGTTTTGATGTAAAATTATTTCATCGTGGACCATTTTCGGCATGTTTGCTTTGGTTTAATTTGCTGCAAAAAAACAATTTCTATTGGATATCTGTTAGCCTATCTCCCTAGTTTCTTTGCTGCAAGGGATCTTCACAACCTAGAGAGAGAGGGAGAGAGCATAAAGGTTTGTCTTATTGTACCTTTTGTGCTTGGAACAATGAGGTTGCTTCCTTTCATCGCACTGACTATATGTTGAGAAATACTTGTAGCAATGTGAGTTGCTCTCATCGATCATGTGAGAGGTGACATATTGTGTCTGCCCAATGAGAGAGCCCACTCAAGTGCACTTGCACAAGTGTAACAAATACTCTCTTACATGTTATGTTGTTTCGTGTGTTGTCTGTCTTTTGACATTTCGGGTTGTTATTGCAGACATCATACACACTATTCTTATGAAATGTGAAATGCAAGGCGTTGCAGTCCATCAAACCTTTTGTATCCAATGGCGAAGTGACCTAACTCGCCAATGGGAATTGTTTGAGGTCCTTTTTGATGCTGGGGTAATGTTAAGCTGAGTTGCCCAAATCCAAACCAAGTCTGGACTCTGGAGTCTCTTTAATTGGACCGATTTAACCTTCAGAGGGGAGTTTAATCCATGGTGGTGTTATCTGGCAGTGGGCGCATCTCCATGGAAAGACACTTCACTGGTGACAACCATCAATCCCATTTATGCAAGAGAAATGCTTACTTCCTGTATATCATCCTGGACATCATTAGGCCACACTTGCAGTGTGTGAATCCCACCATCCTTTCCTTTTCTTTATATATAGATTCGCTTCCCCAATACAAAAAAACTCTCTTAATTGCATATTTGACATTCTTAATATTGAACGTGACAATTTTATGAGAAAAGATCAGGGAGTGTTTAATGCTTCTATTGGGTGAGATCTGTATGCCAATGTGGGGACTAATAGCACACTAGATAGATAGTTTTTTTTTTATCCTTTCAAACGTACAACTAACATTTCTGTTTATGCAATTCAACATTCAAAACCCAGATAAGGTGGGTAAAGACCTACTAACATGCACAACAGGCACTGATCGGGTTTCTTCATGAAGTATGAAGATCATCTAGCGCAAGGATAGAAAGGTTCGTCAAGAAAGAAAGAGGGTGATAAAAATTCATTAACCAATGAATAAAACAAGCAAAAAAAAATAAAAACACGCCACTTTGCTTCGAGGCAATGATCTTTGGGACCATATTCCTCCAAGAAGAATACAAGAAAGTCAAGAAAAAAAACTATCTTGTCATTTCAAGCTGCGGAAAGTGATTTGGGTCCCAGGGAAATGGAAATCTTCGAAACCTGCTGTGCAAAATATGGTCCAAACTGAACCGAACCGGCTGGTTCAGTTTCACGGACCTTCTTGTTCAGTTCGGTTTTAGACAGAGAAATCGAAATGAATCGAATATAGATATATAATTAATTAAATAATATAATCAAACAGAAAAACGCTGGTAGCACAATGGAAGGACGCCTTCCGTGCGCGCTGCGCGTCTTCCCCGCAAGTTCGAAACTCGCTGCCGTCGGAAAAAGACTCATTTTGCCTGATTTTTTCCATGAAAATGCCATTTTTTTGCAGAAAAACCTCGCGTTTACCTTATTTCGGTTTGAACCGAACCCGGTTGGCTTCGGTTTGGTTCATCAAAAGAGTTCGGTTTGAACCGAACCGTTGTACACCCCTACCTGCAGTACTACAAAATCTAGATCCCAAACCCAGCTTCTCAGTCTCGTTGCAAGCTGTCACAGGAGGTGAATTATCCTCCAAATCTAATGATTAAACTCTTGCGCGACTAATCATTCCTGGCTGCGTTGGATTCTGATATAAGACTATCCTGATCATGCCCACTGATGCACAGAAGAGCTCACAAGATTTGTTATTGAGAAAACGTTGGGCCATTGATTGAACAATTCATTAGATTTTTCTTGGATACATCAGAAAACCGTCGTTCTAACGTTCATGTGTGATTATTGTTCAAGACGATGAACCACAAACTCACTGCAGCAAGGGTTGCTTTCGGCTGCAGAGGCTATTTCTCAATCATTCCTTCATAGGTATGATTTTGGCACAGCTTCAGATGAAAAAAACATTCATTTAGTGCCTGAAATGCCTGATGTTGGTGAAGAGAAGTGAAACACCATACTTATTGCAACAGTCAATGGCATCTTGGTCTCTGATGCTCCCACCTGGTTCAGCAATGACCCCAATTCCATTCTCACAAGCCTCCTCAACTGCATCTTTCCAAGCTGTCATTGTAAGGAAGGTTAACAAAAGTGATAAGTGTTTAATTCACAAATAGGTGTTATGGGAAAGAAATCAAAGCTTTTTGGGATGTAATAAAGCATGAGCTGGGATGACATGAGCACTAACAAGAACATTATACTTGTACAAGTATCAGTGTGAAGAATTTGTGAAGAAACAATGAATTCGGGATTTCAACTGCAAGTGCCCATAAAAAATGATAAATTGGATGTTTATGCATTCCTTTAGTAAAACCATCAAATCCAAAATGTACATATATGATTAAAGCACATGTGCATTCGAATATATTGCACCTGTGTTTCATATAGGTGCATAAAGGTCCCACGCAACAGCCATGAGGGTCATAAAAACATAATAGCATAGCTACTTAAGGCACAATTGTGTTAAATATGATTAGCTGCATAAATAGACATACCAAATGGAAAGAAGGCATCACTAGCAAGGGCAGCTCCTCTAGCCTCTCCTCCAGCTTTCCTAAACACAATCCTTAAGCTCTCCAGCCTATTTGGTTGTCCACTTCCCATACCTAACATACAATTGTTCTGCACAATGTGGAAATAATTTATACCATGAACTCTAAAATCCCTGCCAAAGACCGGAATATTTCAAGCATCACTAACCCAAACAAAGTGGCTCATTTTGAAAACTGATTGGCATGAATATCACCATACTAATGAACAAAAATATGTACTAAAGAAGCAGCAACTGACAATGGATCCATAGAGGGAATGAACATGTTCATTCCCCCAAATGATGAGTGCCATTCAATTCATGTTTCATAGAGACATGAAAGACTGAAAATCGTAGAACAGTGACGATCCTTCTTCAAGCTTGAAAAGAAGTAAGCTAGAAAAAAAGTGTAAATAAAAAAAGAATGATCTCACTTTATAATCAAGTAATCTACATGAATAAATGATCAAGAAGACCAGAGTGACCATGGATAAACTGAGTTCAGTCTAATGATATTGAAGTTCATTGAATTGCCCATTCAAAACAAAACCTTAGGGCATTGAGTGGAGAGGATTTCACTATTATAAGCATACTTCAATTTCGTCCCTTTCCAAATGTGGGACTATTGTCACTATTCTAACACAATGTTCTTAGCTTGTTGCATATGCAGAGTTCCAATTAGTTTTATGAGTCTGGCTTGATTAAGCACCGTTCAACCATAACAAGAAACTAAAAAATTGTGGTGTCAGTCATATATCTAAACAAATGAAGTATGGGATAATGAATAACTGATGAAATAGAAAGTGAACTGATAAGCAGATTTACTTACCTGTGGTTCATATTAGAGTTTTCTCCGAGTGAAGTATTACGCAATAAAAACATCATCATTTCAATTCATTATAATGAAAATATGCAAAAAGAAATGCAACGTCAGATAAATAATTATATACAAACTGGGTTTAATCCAACATTTTCCAATTAGCTGTTCTAGATAATCTAAGCAAATCTTTCCCGTCATGCTGAAATAAAGGACAACATTGCCTAAGCAAAAGCACATACCTTGGCTATCACAATGGCATTGCTTTTGACATGCTTAACGCATAACCAAGCAAACTTCGCATCGTGAAGTTCATTTTCTTGTGGGGCCTTCTCAGAAACCATTTTGAAATTGATATCTTGTGGCACCAAATCATCAGATTCCTGAGCTAACCAACCCCCACCTACTTGTCTAAGTGAGAGCGTACCCTTCCCAGTTTTCTTTGCTTCAAGGATCCTTAAAGTCTTTGATTTGCCACAAAGGACTTCAAGGCCTCTTTCTGTATACTTTGGTGCAACAACTATCTCATAAAACATTCGTGTTTCACCATCTGTTGGGCTTCTAAATTCACGGATTTCCCTCGCAAGGTCCTTGAAAACAGAACTGATAAATGAATAGTTGGAACCAACTTTTACAAGAAAACACTTTTGGCGCATTTACCTCATTCACTTCTATATTGAATGCTACTATTCCCCCAAACGCACTGACAGGGTCTGCTTTTACAGCTAATCTATACGCTTCAAGGATATCAGTTCTTGATGCTACTCCACATGGATTAGTATGTTTCACAATCACACATGTGGGGCTATTAAATTCAGAAACACAATTCCAAGCAGCATCTGCATCTAAATAATTGTTATATGACATCTCCTGCACAAAAATGACATCACTAATGTTAGAATCTGCCCGAAAAATAACTTACTGTCCAACTAAGAAGCTGAAAAATAGGCAAAAATTTTAATTTTGAGATCCCAGATTACTTTGTGTTGAAAAACAAGCAAGATTCTCGACATGTTTCTTAGTCTTATGCAGCAGATTTCTCCCAGGAGGGCACATATGAAGTCCTCTTGTAGAAAGTGACTGGAAAACGTACATTTTCCAACTAAAACAGAACTGATAAATGAATAGTTGGAACCAACTTTTACAAGAAAACACTTTTGGCGCATTTACCTCATTCACTTCTATATTGAATGCTACTATTCCCCCAAACGCACTGACAGGGTCTGCTTTTACAGCTAATCTATACGCTTCAAGGATATCAGTTCTTGATGCTACTCCACATGGATTAGTATGTTTCACAATCACACATGTGGGGCTATTAAATTCAGAAACACAATTCCAAGCAGCATCTGCATCTAAATAATTGTTATATGACATCTCCTGCACAAAAATGACATCACTAATGTTAGAATCTGCCCGAAAAATAACTTACTGTCCAACTAAGAAGCTGAAAAATAGGCAAAAATTTTAATTTTGAGATCCCAGATTACTTTGTGTTGAAAAACAAGCAAGATTCTCGACATGTTTCTTAGTCTTATGCAGCAGATTTCTCCCAGGAGGGCACATATGAAGTCCTCTTGTAGAAAGTGACTGGAAAACGTACATTTTCCAACTAAAACAGCTCTTACTGAGGATCTCATTATCCATAGAGAAAGTGTGAGATGTACTTGCAGACTACTTCCAAGCTCACCAAGTTTGTTGGTGCCTATAGAGGATTTGATTCCTATATCACCCCCCCCCCCTCCCCCACAAAGACGCACACAAAGAAGAGGATTGGGGAAAGTCCCTAAACACCTACCCTGGTTGCAGTTACATTCTATGTACACAGGATTTATCCTGATCTCATTGTACATGTTGACTGAGGACCTTGATAATCAAGATATGTGCCTGAAGTTTTATTTTCAATGGCACAACCACTCAATGTTACAGAAGCCACTGGGCCAAACACAATCACATTTAGGAAGGCAAGTGTTGAGAAGCACAAACCTTTATCTCAAATAAAAAGGGAGAAGCTTGTCATCGTGAACATAACAAATGAATGAAATAATATGTGGCTGGCTCAAATTGAGTAGAAAGCCTACTAAAACACTAATGATCACTGCCTCTTCACCCATAGATGTTAGATCGTCCGAAACTGGCCCGATACACAGTAGCAAATCCGAAACCATTAAAAATAATATTTTAATCAGTTTAACGGACGGACACCGGCTGAAATTAAGGCCACCTGAGACCAGCTAAAATGAAACCGAAACTGTATCAGTTTCGAACCCGGCCGAAACTGATACTGATACTAACATCCTTGTCTCCACCACACTGCACTTACAAGTTACAACTTGAAAAAGCTGTAGTGGCAAACTGAAAAGGCAAGAAGAGCTCTCAAAAGGAATCCGGTATCTTATGGCATCTTGTCTCTAAGAACGAGCCATTCCTTGACATTCCTGTCAGCTATCAAGTTGAACTTCTAATTTCCCCTGTGTGTTTCTCTACCATTTTTAAGTCTTCCCAGAAAAGTTCTCACTGGTGGTGTCATGATTGGTGATTAAGCATAGAACAGAGGGCCTGGAGCCAAAGATTCACCTTGTTTACTCATTACTAGAGAGGATTCATCTGCCTCAACTACTTCGTGAATCCAATACTGCTCATCTGTATTGTAGAGAAACATACAAGATTTTACCGATCCCAGTGGGCCAAATGACTAGCAACACATCAGCATCAGCGATGGGCACCATTACAGAACCCTGTTTCTAGGAGACATCTATTTCTTCTCCATGATGCCAATATATAAAACAGCTCCCTCCTCTAGTAAGTGGGTCAGGAGGCCAGTATTGTTAATTAATATGCAATTGGAGAAAGTTGTGATATCAAAGCAGGAACCATGCATTACAGTATGGACTGGTTCAGCAATGAACCATGCAAAAGCTGGGGAGAGGGATACCTGTAGTAAAGAGCTGGCTGCCCATCTGCGAGGGGTGTATGCAAGCCAGTACACAGTCGCCACTGCATAAGGGGGCTGAGGCAGGGATGAAGTGAACAAGTCCCATAGTGGAGAATGAAAAAAAAGTTACTAGACTATCCCTGTGAGGTCTGCATCCCTAACTTATGAGATGTCTTTGAGGGACAGTCATGCAGGCTAGGCCCAAGGTGGATAATACCTCGGAAGTTTTGGATTGTCATGACATTATAGTCATAGAAAAGATAAATAAAATTTCTCGAAGTCTAAAATGTTAAATGTATGATTTACACATCAGTGAATGCAAGCAAGATCTTTTGATGTGCAGGACATATTTGGATTTTGGACAACAACCAAGAGCTTGCAGAAGAAAGTATGTATCACTGTGGTAGCAGAAAATGTATTGCCATTCAACTGCAGCTACTAGTTTTGTGTCTTGTGACCATATACAAATGTCAATGGTGTTAGTTCCAGAACTACAGACAGTAACATATTTTCCATGGATCAATAGCAATGAACAGAAATTAAAGTATTCAGAAAATAACTGCCTCATTCACCTTCCCGTGATGTTGGATAGCAGTAGCAATGCCACCAGCATTCACTACAGAGAGACTTTTATCAGTGTAAAATGCAGCTTTTTGATGGGGGTTTTCAACATATCTAAGTGTGGATATCTTTGTAAGAGGCACAGTTAAGCCTGGGGGGAATTTATCACCTAAAGGAAGGAGATGAATGTCAGCAATAAAATAGTACATATGTATCCCATATATAAATATCTTTGGAGTTTATATAAATTACCTCCTCCTGACTGCTTCCATAGCCATTCTGAAACTGCCGAATCATAAGCAGCAACATGTTGAAAGGCCTTCCATGCAAGTTCCCTACGGAACTGCTGACTATCCTCTTTGCCTTGCAGAAATTCCAACAATGCAGGATAGTCCTTATGATCTACAACAACCAGGACATCTTTATGATTCTGTTGAGAGATAAGGCAAAAGTTGAGTGACAGAAAAGGAAAGAGAAACAACAAAGGGCAATAAAAAGAAGACCTTTGCAGCAGCTCAAATTAAAGTAGGGCCACCAATGTCAATGTTCTCAATTCCGTCCTCGAATGTAACATCAGCAGTAGAAGTTATTTTCTCATAGAAAGGGTATAAATTGACTACCACAACATCAAAAGTTTCTGTGGGGAGATAGTGTTGAAAATCAGAAAGATCTTTGTCAGTTGAAAGGTGCACAATCTTGTTATTAGTACAATTATAAAGGATCCACTCTCCATCCTTTCGAGTTTGTTCATCAATGAAAGAAATAGATGACTTACTAATCCCATGCTTATTTAGAGCTTCGATGTGGTGCTCATCATCTCTTCGAGCAAGGATACCTCCATGAATGCTAGGATGCAAAGTCTTAACACGTCCATCAAGCTGCAGAATCAAAGGGTTGATATTGAAGCTAAAGTTGTTAAAACAAAAGCCTTGTTCTCTTTCCCAGAAAATAAGCAACCAGAAGCAATATAATTAACTATCACACAAGCTTTCTCTGCAACAGTGAACCTCATGTTCACCAAAGACATGTGAAATAATCATGTTGCAACAAATTCAGATCCAGCAGGATAGAAAGAACCCAACTCACCATTTCTGGAAAATTAGTAACTTCTTCTACCTTTACAACGGAAACTCCAGCTCCTTCTAGAACAGATGCAGTGCCACCTGTTGAAACAATTGTATACCTGCAAATTACAACAGTAAGAGCTTATATGGAATGAAAAGATAGTTGAAAAAAGATAATGCTAGGAAGAAAAAAGAGGATAATTATATAAAACTATTATTTCTCATACATCCTCAGAAAAACAAACAAACACTGTGCACATGGTATCTTAGTCAAGAAAAATAACCTGGGTGCCCAGAATCAAGATGCATGAAACATTTAAAATCATTAGAAAAAATAAATGCTGAGTTGATCATCATCATCAATGTAACCACGGATTATTGGCCATCTATGATTTTGAGGTGAAAATCCCTAAAAGAATCGAGCATTTTTTGGTTGACCCTCGACCTAATCTCCAGATCCCCATTTACTGTAACACAAGAAACCAGTCAATGCCATTTGGGACATAGCCAGAAGACCTGCATTTCTAAGGTTTTAACCAAATGCTCAGCCATGCATTGTTTGCAGCGAGGAAAAAAAAATGCCATAACATGAAAAGATGAAACTTGGTCTATGAGATAGAAAGCCATTGGTAGATTTGAGAAGCTTTGCCGCAACCATTGGGCTGTAGCCAGTTGGTACCAGGTAGAAAGGTGTCAGAGAGGGCCGTCCCAGGTTTGAACCTGGGGGTGGGTGGGTTTTCTGATTGTCTGAACAGCATCTGTCACCACTGTGGCAGAAGCCAAGCCCTGAGGAAAAAGAGAACCCTCAGTGCAAAGGTAAGGTTGATTCAGTGTGACTTAAAGGTTCAAAAGCTGCATAGAGCATGCTTTGCAAGAAGCAAGGATAAGGCTATACATAATGATCAACTGCAAATTTGCAGCTACAAGCATAGAAAGTGAGGGCAAAACTGTAAAAATTTATGTTTTCTAGAGTGAAGCAAGAGTAAGATTGTACATAATGACCAACTGCAAATTTTGCAGCTACAAGCATAGAAAATGAGGGCAAAAATGTAAATATTTATGTTTTCTAGGGTGTTCTGTTCTTCAGTTTTTATGTCTCTGTTAACCTTTTTTCCTTTAGTGCCTTTTATGTAATTTTTCTATTTAATTTCTTTCAGCAGGATACACATGAGATTGAATTTCCCTTTCTAAGAATTATGAGAGACATGATTCAATAGTAGCTCTTTCTCTTGTTTTGCCTATTAGTAGGGGGTCTTTATTAAATTTCTAGTTAACTTTATGTAAATACAGACTCGGTTGCCCAACGTAAAATAAATGACTACTAAAAAGAAAGGGGGACCAAGAAACAAAATAAAAGATAACCCAAAGGTAAACATAAAATGGAAATGCAAAGTAAAAAATAAAGATGAAATGGAGAAAGATAAATGAAGAAAATAAAATAAAATGAATGGAATGGAAGATCTTGATAACATGCTATGTTACAGTAATATCTAAAATTGTTCATGTAACTAAGACTTTCTCAGATGGCCATTTGACCTGCAGCTCCTACTACCTGTAAAGACATATAAAAAGGATAGTCCCACAGGGAATATAACTTGCAAGAAAGGCTAATCCTGATCTGACTTGACAAAGCCCAGAATCAGCCAGTTTTTTATGAATAGGCTTATCCAGGGCTACTATTATGGACACTTTTGGCCTGGCTACATTCCATAAAAAAGGTCTTAATGTCCCCCTATTTCACTCTTCTGTGTGACCGCAGCCACTCTAATTTCGTTGCACATTGGAGTCTTGGACTATAGGCCCTTCACCACCTCCACCTTCCTTTGTTAGTGGCTCCCTTCTCCAGGGGACTCCAAAGCCAAACCTACATCAGAAGCAAAGCAAGAGAAGAATGTTGCACCGACTAGTGCCAAAGGCATCGAGCTAAAGAAGTAGAAGATTAGCGCAAATGTGCTTAACAGATTTGTAATTTGTAAAGACAGCTCTAGTATAATACATGTGCTAAGCAAGCATTGTAAATAGATATATGTATATTTTCCTATTGTTCCTTACTTTTCAAATCTTTTAGTAGATTGGACATATTAAAAGGGAATAAGCCAATTTGGGGTGTATGATCCAACAAAGATCAAGGCAGGCATTGCCCAATGGATCATAAGCTGATCACAGTAAATACTGTTGTAAAAATTAATCCCCCACCTTGCCAAGTGTCACTATAGACAAGTAGGCTGTTAGTATCGGTTTCGGTTTTGTTTCGGCTGGTGTCGGGCGGCCTTAAGAGTGGCTGGTTTTGGCCAGTTCCGGCCAGTTTTGGCGAAACTGATTAAAATATTATTTTTAATGGTTTCGGATTTGCTGCCAATGTTTTGGGCCAATTTCGACCGATACTAACATCTATGGTAGGCACATGGTGTTACCGTCACAGATGAGTAGTAGGAAATCATATATTGACAAACAGCTGCAACAATGTTCTCAGAATCCGTACACATTTGTGATGCCTTCAAGTAGTTAGACTGCTTCTAGAACTTGGATCATGGGTCATAAGATGCTTCTGATCCATAGTTATGTATGTACTTTGTATAATAAGGATTTTGTATCAATTTGCCTACATAATTCCATGAATCATGCATCTCCAATCATACAGTGGAAGATATTGACGACACATCCCCAGCTCTCTAGGAACATAGTTGACTAAATCCTGCTCACCTAAATTGGTTGGACAAGGCTTTGCAAATGATTAAATCTTCTTCACCCAGACTGATAGTCAATCTCAAAATGATGGTCATGATGCTCATTGAAACAAAATTAATAAATCACAGTGAACAACCTAATGGATTTGGTGGACATAATAGTCTGCAGCCAAGCTGCGTATTTTGCAAAGGATGAGAAGTACATTATAATAACCTCCAAGACCTGATGTTGGATACCAGTTTCACAGACGGAAGAGAGGTGAGGGCCGCCTCTTCCAAGACATGAGGTAGTCTCCTTCTGAGATGGTTGAAAGAACACCTTCCTCCAACTAGCAAGGCAGTAGACTTCTTGACCATGGGTTCTCAGGTTCATGGGGCATGTGAAGGCTATATTAGCATTTCCATTTGTTTACCCCACACTGACAAACAGAAACTTGCAGATTGATTTCATTTCTTAATACAATCAAGGTACACATCTACAAAAATAATATGCTTCAAAATTGACAGAGCAATAACAATGCCTTCTCAACAGGTAAACCATTTCTTTTCAGTTTCAATGTTTTTGCACAATATTTGCTCCTAAATACAGCTTTAAGAACTGACTTAAAGACAACAAGTGAAGTTGTACTTGCTCATAGAACTCCCTAAAGGATCAGGTATATGTGGGGAAAAAAGTACGTTGCCCCACACTATGTTTAAGTACCCTGTATTTTTTTTTTTTTGAAAGTGGATAGTACCATGTGTATTGAGTACCCTGTATTGACTACATCTCAACAAAACTTCTCCCAACCTGTTGTCAAATATCCCCATAGATTCACCCAATGGAGACAACCACACACTGGACCCCACCCAAAAAATGGACAGGGACTAATGACAAGGGGTCTGTGTGATGGCATACAAACGTCATGGATACAGGAGGTTTTAATATATGACATTGTTTAGATGCTTACATGCAATGATCATAATAGGAACTAGCCAGGGAATAAGCAAAGATAAAGTGATTAAAAATAATACCCTAGTCTTTGAAGGCCATTGCCAAGAAATGCTAAATCTCTTTTGTCTGACAACGAAATCAAAGCTTGTTTACAACCTATCATGAATTAAAAACCAATCCATAATGATATTTCAGCCATAATAACACTCACAGATTAATCACTTAGCACTGCATTGGTAATTCAGTTAAGTGAGAAAATATGGTCAAACATTATATGGAGGCATTATCAAACAAATGAGCTAAAGGAAAACAAAGCTCTATGTGAACCACATTCTCATAAATCAATGCTCGGTGATATTAAACTTGAAATCAACGGTTTTCCCAGATGCATACTGCTCATAGTAACTATGAAATCAGGTTTGTTGCATGCAAACATGAAAGCAACAAAAAATTACAGGAAAAAATGGAATTGCTTCATTCAAACCAAGAGGAAATAATTCAAGTAGAAGTGCCCAGCCTGGTCTAAGTAACCAGTACAATGACAAGCGTTCACTGACTCAAAAAATTTATGAAAACTACAACAATTAGTTGAAGCCACTCATCTGCCTTGTTAATCCTATAAGTTGGACAAAATAAAATTAGAAAATTTGCAAGGATGCCTAGCACAGAACCATAAGGTAAAGATCATATAGTACCTCAAGTATCTAACAGAACAATACGCGACATACAGTGGTACATCCAGGATGACTTGCTTTGTTTGACAGGAGTTGATAGGCCAATCAAGACAAATGGGATGCATTGAAACAGGAAAGAGGAAAAAAAAAGAATATCCATCAAGACAACAGTACATCCCATCCCGTGAGACATAGATAATGGACGACAAGTGTCATCGCTAAAATCATCACGCTCTCAATCCACTTTCCATCAAGTAAATCGCATGCATGTCCACCCAAAAATAACCCTAGAAGTTTAAGAAAAAAAAGTGGGTTTTACAACTCCGAAATGTGTTTGAGGGTGGAGGGGGGGGGGGGGGGGAGCAGTTACCCGTCGAAACAGGGAAGCCGACGTTCTGGGGCTCGGTGCTGGCGGCCATGGCTCTGGCCTGGCGGGCCGCGCAGGGGCGTAGCCGCGGCGAGGCGCGGGACAGGAGAAGTGCTCTCCTCTGCACAATCCAGAGGGGTGGGTCAAAATTCCCCCTCCCCCACAAATGGTTGGATTTTTCAAATATTTGTAATTATATTTAGAATTTTTAAAATATATATATATATATATATATATATATTTCAATAAATATTTATTCAAACATATCTAATTCTAACATATTTACAAAAATATATTTCTCCATTCTCTTTTGTTTTTTGGACATAATTCTTCATTCTCATATGAGCAGACCTGCAACACTTTTTGACAATTGCAACATCTTCACATTTTTTTTTACAATGCAACAACATCTTCACATGCCATGTTGGTTTTTTCTTCTTTATTTATATCACATCATCTCTTATCACCTCAACCTCTTTTCTAAAATTCTTTGCCTTACAAAGGAGAAGGTGAGTTGAAGACAGTGATTAGAAAGGTCTTCAGACGACAAAGGCTACTCCTACGATGGGGGAGGCAATGATGGTTTTAGGAGAGGGAAATGTCTTATTGCACACCTTGTGGAGGGGGTGTGCGCACACATGGGACAGTCATTAACTGTTTGGTACCACACTATGATGACTTGACGTCATCATGGCGTAGTGTACTTGTGTGCACAAGACGTTCTCTTAAGAGAGCTACAAAAGAAAGGGTTTGTGGGGGGAGAGAAAGAGTTGTGAGCAATAATTGTCCTGTCCAAGGAGGAGGAGGGGGACTTGATAGAACATCAAAATTGTATTTGACAATGATTAAAGATTATGAGATTGTGAAGCCATCTAAATAGCACACATTTACTTGTAGATGTTTTGCTAGAGATTAGTCTTATCAATAAAAACTTCCTTGGAGATGGTTGGATATGATGTTTCTCTGACAGCTCATAGCTATTTATTTATGGTGCTTACAAATATGTAACATTATATAATTGTGCAATTACAAAGGTAATTTTAAGAATATTTGAGTAATTTCAAGGCTATTGTGTATAGGACTTAACTTGAAAACTTATCATGCTCTTAAAGAATAATTTGATTAACAAGGGATCTCTATGTGTAAATTGACCTTAATTATGCAAGTTGGAGTATGTTTATGTATCTTAAAAGTTAATTGCACACATTGGTCTATTACATTCTAATGATGCTCGCAAATATATAATACTATGTAATTATATTATTTTAAAGATATTTGTATAAATTAAAATTACAAGCGTAACTTTAAAGCTATTTATATACATGGTTTAGTTTGAAAACTTATCATCTTCACAAATAATAATTTAACTAAGCAAGTGATCTTTATTTGTGTAGATTATAACTTAATTTGTATAAATTGTAGCTTAATTATATAAGTTAGAGTTAGTCCTAACACAGTATGGATCAAACCGTGCCACAATAACACGATTCAATCCAGTCGCCAAATTTGTAGTACGGTACGATACAATTGTGTCACTACGATACACGACAAACCTTGGTTATACATAGGTGATGTTTGCAAATGTGTGACACAAATGTGATTGTTTAACTTTATAGATATTTATATAATTTTAAAGATATTTGTGTAATGTGTGCATAGTTCAATTTGAAAACTTCTCATTCGCATAAAAATAATTTGAGTAAATAATATATCTATTTATGTAAACTAAAACTTAATGGTGTAAGTTGAAATATATTTACATATTTCAAGATCTCTCTCTCCCCCGAGTAGAGCAACTTTCATCTCTCTCTAATAATCTAATAGGGCACCCTTGCACACAACCCTTTATTTCTCATAAAACCTTCATTGTCTTCTCTGTGATTAACTTCTGTCATCCAAAGATCACTCTAGCCACATGATAAAGGCGAGACATATTTTTATAAATATGTTTGAATCAAACATATTTAAATATATATATTTATTGAATTATGATTATTAAAAAAACCTTTATATCTAGGGCATACAGAAATCTTTGATCTGCCGTCAAGTAAGGTTTTGTAAAGATATGATGATATTATATGTAATAGGGACAATTTTTAACTTTTTAATATCTGCATAACATATTTTATTAGTATAAAAATATAAAGTGCTATGACCGCAATCATTTACACACATCAGAGGTATTGTTCAATTTTTTTTTTTACAATGAGATAACTTTTCATTTAAATAGGATGAACGAACCCACGAATAAACCTTAAGTTGATGAGGAGTTCGATGCAAGACAAGGCTGATGCCAAAGAGAAGCCTTGCTCTCATGCTCTTTTTTAGACCCCTCACCACCGGACACGAATAAGGACGACAGAGGAGGACGGGGAAGAAAACACCAACTCTTGTGTGGAGCAGAGATAGCTTGGTTCAGAGGTATTGTTCACAGAATTTAGTGTACTTACATATTACACTTTAGATATAATATGATAAGATAATAATTTATGTGGCACCCCTTATATGGAGGTGATAAAGTGACAACTTAATTGTTAAATATCACATGAACTTATTACTTAATCATATTACATTTAAGTACAATATGAAAATACACTAAATTTTTCTCTATTCACAATTTATAGTTTCAGTAAATATACATATATATATATGTATATGATAATTTAAAGAGAGATCTATATTATATATATTTATATATTCCACTTTATTTTAAAAATTAGAAAATAAAATTGATAACGAGAGATGAGCTCGTAACGGGAGGACAAAGTTACTCCAACAAAACCAAAAAACAAATCAAGTTATAATAGGAATATAAGACTATGATTCAAATATTTAAGTTCTTTACACACTCTATTCCAATATTATTTTATAAATAGTAAACAACATTATAATAGCTGCAATTATCTCCCTCTCTCATGAATTTCCTTTTTTTATGGGCTTCACTTAACACAATTTTCCTCATCATGACAAACTTCGAATACTTAACCACATGAAGCTGAATGTCATCTAAAACGACAATGTCTTACCAAAATAAAAAAGGGACCGTAGATGATTTATTGATAAATTATATATATTAATTAAAATTTCTTAACAGATTTAATTTATTTTCTAATCGCTAATAAAACTATAATTTATTATAATAAAATAATATTTTTAATTATAATATATTTTAAATTATGCTACAGTAAAATCCTTCTGTCAATAAAGACCTTCCTATCACGGCCAGAAACTTTTAATTAATTTCCCCATTATCTACAAATAGACATCTCAATTTATAAATTTTTTTATTTGACAAAATCAATTATCAAAATTGTTAACTTTATCATGGAGAGGGTGGGATGAAATTATCGAGATTTATGAACATTATTAGTGATAAAATCATTATCTAATACTCATTCAGTTAACAGCCCTATAAACTAACAATTATCAGTTATCATATCATGAAAGTTGCCCTAAAAATTTCTAAAGTAATTAAAAATATTTCTAATTGAAAGTTACAACAAACACATGGCCAGAACTAATTTTTCATTAATCAAATATTGTAAATTCTGTGTACAATGAACACTTCTGCGGCCAACTTAGAAAATTGAATTTTAAAAATATTATAAAATCTTATTAATAAATCTACCACTTCCTCTTCATTGCATTCATACTTCTCATGTTTTTTGAAATATGTGAACAACAATCAACTGTATAAAGACATACCAGTCTAGCAAAATAAAGAAAATTCCACACACTACATCAATGAGTTATCTGTGGAGCAAGTAAAATCTATCCTTTTATTTTGATGAATAAAAGTCATCTTCCACAGATTGATAAAGGAGAAAAACAAAATTCCCTAAACCTCAGATGCTGCAAACATGAGTCTTCCTTGCTTTTTTCCCCTAATTGCTGCAAATTCTTTTGTTGACCTCTTTCTAGGTATGTGATTTCCAACGTTCAGAATCTCATCCATATTGTTTCCCGGCCGCCTGTGGACTGCAGCCTATTACATACAATTCAGAACACATAGCACTGATGAATGATATGCTTCTTCCGTTACATAAACCAGAGATACATGAAAGAATGTAAAAGAACAACTTCCCCAGCATTCTCTGATTCTACTCCCAAAACTAAAACAAGGTGGTTTAACATTAGTTCCTTTTCAAATATTTAAACTGCAAAATCCTACACAACAGCCCATGGACTGGCTTCCAGATCCTCCGGTTAAAGGCCTTCCATCATATCCTCACATTGGACAAGAAAATATTAGAAGACAGAAGTAAGAAAAACTTTGCAAGATAAACTTTTCACATTCCCATTTGTTGGTGGCTAGCTGGTGCTCAGATTCTATGGATGTATACAGGCCTGCCATAGCTATGGCAGTAAAAAGTTTTGCTTATAACCATATTTTTTTGAGTTGGCACACTATTACTACTGGTGTACATAAAAGAATCTAAACACTAAAAAATGACTTGTAACACAGAAAGCAAAAACCTTAGCAAAAGGATTTATGCACATGTCAATGTTCCTATCTTTAAACTATAAACCCTACATGAACACGGTTCTTACCAAATTCAGGAATTGTTAACAGAAGATTCTTATCCTAGAACATGATTCAGCCAAACATCTCGTAAATGCATACACTAACACAGTAAAAAACTTCACATTGCAATTTGCTAGGGGGCTAACTGGTGCTCAGATTCTATGGGTGTATATGAGTCTGCCACAGCTATGGCAGTAAAAACTTTGCTTATAATCATAGCACCAATAACAAGCCTTGTTCCAAAAAAAAGGTTTTCTTGACTTGACACACTATTCTACTGCTGTTATTGAAGAAACCTATTTACACAGTTTCGCGTCACAACCTTAGACCTTTCAAACTGGTGTACAAAAAAGAATCTAAGCACTAAAAAATAACTTCTAACACAATAGCAACAAACAAATCAAAGGATGTATCTACATATCAATGTTCCTATCTTTAAACTATAAATACTACATGTACACAGATCTTTCCAAATTCAGGAATTGTTAACAGAAGATTCTTTTCCTAGAACATGAATCCCTTCTCTATTTCTGATTCAGCCAAACATTTCGTAAATGCAAACACTAAGACAGAGATAACCACATTTCTCAGACAAATGTGCTCATATTCTACAGATGGATTGGTGCTCATATTCTATGGGTGTTGAAGAGTCTGTCATGCCAACTGGCAGTCAGAACGAGGAATTATTCTTATAATCATCGCACCAAAGTGAATCGATTAAACCACCAACGAGAGAATTCCGATCGGAATCTGGAATCAGAGGCTCAGACACGCACAAATGAACTCATCAATGTCGGATTGGTCCTGGAAAAGGCATAAACGATTCAGAATCGAGAAATGATGGTTTGTCATCACCGCCCGGAGATCCCAGTCTCAATCCAAACGCAAGGAACTAAACGTCAGAACACAAAGACCGAAAGATCAACAAAAACAAAGGAAGAAAATACCAACAAGTATGTTGGATGTGGAGGCGAGCGTAACCCTAACTCCGTGGAGTTCAGAATAGGGCTTTGAGGCGCCTCGAGGATCGATGTGAAGGGGGCGGCGGCGGGAGCACGCCTGATCCATGGGGGGGAACCGGCGGCGTTAGGTTAGCGCTCCAACCCCCAAATCCAGCAAAAAACTAAGGATGCATGTAAGAAGAGAAATGGAGAAGAAAGATTCACGACGGGGAAGGGAGAGAAGTGCGAGCAGAGGGGGTTGAGGAGTAGGGTGAGGCGTCCGCTAGGGTTCCTGGCTCCGCGCGCCGAGACGTGTGAACGACGGTGGGAAGCTAGAGAGGAGGTGTACTTTATAAGGAAAGAAACCCTAGGGTTTCCGAGAGAAGGGTTTTTTTATTCTTTATATAAATAATTATTATATGAAAATAATAAATATATCATCATTTGTTAAAAAGGTTGTCAAATAACTTACTAATTGTAAAAAAAACGCCAAATATCTTACTCATAAATAGAAAATATTACGAATTTGTCTTTCCTCTTAACTTCTAATTTGAAAGAAGTGAATATTTCTATACAATTTTATTATTCATATTAGTTTAATAATTCTTGATGAAAATATCATCGCTATATTTTAAAAACTCTTGAGAATGAGATCCAAGTAATTATAATGTGATTTTAACCCAAAGATGAACAAAATATTTCTTTTATAAGTTAGCCAAAACAATCGTTAAATAGATGAAGGTAGGGATGTCAATTGTGCCAAACTAACTTGAAAGTTCGACCCAATTTTAACCATGTTTGGGTTGAAAGTTTTGGCCCGTTTAATTTTTTCGATTCAATCCGACCTGACTCGAAAAAGAATAGGTCTAGCCTTGAACTTTGTAAGGGCTAGTCGGATCCGACTAGAAATTTATAAATAAATATATATAAATTATATTAAAAAGTGAATTATATTTATTTTTATAATAACTTTACTCAAAAAATAAAATTTTTTATAAATTGAATGTTAATATAGATGTAAGTAAAAAATATATTTTATAGATATATTATATTAGATATATTAAAATTATATATAATATAAATAATAATAATAGTTTTCTTATATTTTCAAGCCAAGTCCGACATAACCCAATTTTTTTTAGCCCAAGCTGGGACACCTTTACCAAACCTATCCTCAGATCTGAGTCGAACTCGAGTTGACTTTTTAGAAAATTGGGTTTGGACTGGACCTAGCAAGATCTGACCCATTGACATCCCTCGATGAAAGATAACACTAGATCAAGATCATGACATATCTTTAACATTTTTATTTACGAGTGATATATTTGATAATATTTTAACAATGATAATATATTTATCAATTTCATATAACAATATTTTATATATTTTAAATTGGAAAAATCACATATAATCTCTTGAAATCTACTGTATTCAAATGTATACCTTTGAAATTTATATATTATCTCATATACTCCTAATTTTATGGAAATTAAGTAATTATATCCTTTGAGTTATTAGGCCATCATAATTCAAAGAATATTCCCTATATGGAACCATTAAATAAGGGTTAAAAAGATCAAAACACCCTTACTCCAAAGAACAAAGAGAGTTGGGAGGAGGCATTAGTGCAATTGAGTGGTCGACAACTCTCGACAAAGTCTTCGAGAGAGAGAGAGAGATAGAGGGCAAGTTAGATTTTTTATTTTTTAAGTCAAGTATAATTAAATTGATGGAATAAAAAAAATAGAAACACACATGATGGAATGCTTTTTGACAAATGTGAAGACCTTTTCCTTGTTGGGTCGGAGCGGACCAAGCCTAACACTTGTATAAGGTAGATGACGGTCGCCGATGGCGGACGAAGGATCCTGCAATTACCAGAGAAGATCAGGGGGGCCCGGTGAAGACCGGGGAAAACCCCGATGCCTAAGTCAGTGAGAGGCTTGAAACGCAAAGGATTTTTGAGTGTGAGGGTGTGTTCGCGTGAGGGAGAACGTACCTCTGCATGGCACCATACCTGTATCTTTATAGACAAGGGTGTAAGCTGACGTGCGTAACGTCACTAGATCGTGCCTAGAAGGGCGCCTTAAAAGACGTGCATAACTGGATGAGTTATGCGCTGAGACGTCCGTTGGGCTGTCAGACAGTTAACGCGCCTCTTAATAGTGGGGCGCGTGGTCCGCGACGGTTTGTAACCGTTGTGAGGATGTGAAGGGTTGCCCGGAAGTCTCTGGAGGAGGTCACCGAGCAGGTGTCCCATGAGAGGGGTCGAACTTGCTGTTCGGTAATATCCATAGTTGTCCAGCGCAGCAAAATCAGCGCCCCTGTCCGAAAACATGCCGCTAAGGAACTTGGCGATGTTTCGTTCGGGGTGATTGCTTCGTGGGGCCCTTTTAAATGATCTTTGCGAAGGCGTGGAGCCGTACGGGGAGGCTACGTCCAAATGGAAGACGTTGATGGGTCCTGATACATCGCAATGGATTTAGGTGGCAGAAAACAACCATCACAACAAAGAAAGGACTTTTCCATTCAAACACATGAGAGACACGTTTGTCCAAAAAAAAAAAAAAAACCCATTACAAAGTGGATAAAAAATCAAACCCCATTGGAAGGCAATGCAAGGGGTGCCCATTACAACTTTTGGGAGGCAACAAAGACTGCTAGAAGAGGACAAATAAATCTACAGCTCTCTTGGATGAAACCCTTCAAACAAAGAAGAGGTTGATGGAGCACTGACTTCACGAGGCACTTCGAATGCTATCCACAAGAGATCCATGAAAGGGATGAATCGCATAGGGAGGTGAAAGAGTTGAGAGATGAGGTTTGGAATCAAAAAACTTAATAAGATGGGCACCTCAAATAGGAGATTAATACCGAGGAACAGAAAGCTAAACCAACACTAATATGGTGTTTGGAAATATATATATATTTTAAAAAAATATTTTTACTTAAAAAATTATGTTGTATCAAATTTTAACTTAAAATTAGAAAATTATAAAATTTTGATGTTATCTATTTGACAAAAATAGGAGGGCCCTTCTAGAGGGAGCTAAACAGCTGAAGATAGAAGTACCTCCAAAGGTCACTAGACGAGTAGATCCTTCTCCCAGAGGAGAAAGCAGCATAAATTAATCATATATTTGGTATTAAATAGATCGAAAATGGAGTGAGGATATCTTTAAAATTTTGATATATATTCTCACTCTATTTCAACAAATATATTTTTAAAATTTTAAAGATATCATCACTCTATCTCCAATAAAAATATTCTTAAAATTTTAAAAATATTTTCACTCTATCTCCCGTATACCTTAATACCAAATATAAATACCTACCTCTCAAGAAGGAAAACCCCACTGAGAAG
Source organism: Colocasia esculenta (assembly GCA_014218235.1). Taxonomy (NCBI): domain Eukaryota; kingdom Viridiplantae; phylum Streptophyta; class Magnoliopsida; order Alismatales; family Araceae; genus Colocasia; species Colocasia esculenta. Next base: position 175,294,899 of record CM024760.1, read on the forward strand.
CCAACACACAGCCTATATTAATAAAAATCAAATTCCCGCCATTACATCTCCCTCCTCAAAATTAAAAATCTATATTAATAAAAATCATATTCCCGCCATAAAAATTCTGACCTTTCTAAGTGCGGATTCTCACTTTCCTATAATAATAATAAAAACTATTGATTAATCACCTCAAACCTCACCCGACCCTTCTTTTCTTTGACAATGGAAACCTCACCTCATCAGACTTACTAATAAAAATCATTACCTTCTAAATGCCACAAGCTTCCATTGTCAAAAAAGTCCTCACCTTGCATTTTCTAGTCATTTTTTTTACTGTAAATATTATTTTCCTCTTTCACCTCCATTTTTCTCCGAGTTCTTATCTTTGTAATGTATGTTTTATTTAAGAACATGTATGATGATGATAAAACAACTTACGGTAGTTATACTTTGGAAGGCACACACATTTGCTACTTTTGTTTTGTTGTTTGGATCTCAAGATCAACGCCTCAAAATATAGACTAATATATCATGTAATTTTTTATTTATTAAATATATTATTTTGTATATTTCTCATCTTATGATATTTTTAGATATATTTTTCTTCTTTTGATTTTTTTAAGCATAAAATTTCTCCATTCTAAAATAATTGATAGAATTAATTTGTAAGTTTGATATTTAATTACTAGAATTATATAGATGCATATGAACATTCCAAGATGGAGTTTTTTTTATAGACTTCTTTATTTGACATTATTTAATAGTCATGAATTTTTCAAAAATATCTTTTTCTTCTATTAATTCCATTCAATTTAAAAATGTTCTTAACTATGCATACTAATTATAATATAAATCTAACATTTTCGGTGCATCTCAAAACTAGTACTATACAATATATGTGATTAGATTTAATTACTTGGAGGAGAAGGGTGGGGAGTTCTCTGTGTATTGCCGCGACAAGAGCATTTATGGGTAGTTTTCTTAATTTCTGGGATGGGTTTCTCTGTTTTCGATTCTTCCTCTGCCTTCTGCAGAAGGCCGGAGCTACTGGATTGTGCTATGCTTGGCAATGGATCGATCGTCTGCTCTTTTGCTGCAACTTTAGCATCTGTGTTTTGGTCCCCTTCCCCAATTCCCGTTGGGTTCTTCATCAGTTCGGCATTTCTGTGTTCTGTTCCTTCTTCTGGTTTCATCTGATATCTTCCTCCACCCCCGCCTCCCCCTTTCGATGTTCTTAATTCCCTTGTTTTCTCTGGGTTTTGCCTTCCTGGACATGGTTTCCAGATGATTTGGGGGACTCTGCTGCAGGGTTTTGTTTAAGAATAGTATAGTTTGAAAATTTTATTAGGTAAATTGCATCTTAAAAATTTTAATTCTGAATCTAGCACAGTTTTGACCGGTCCACATGTGCTTTTAAAAAATATATATAAAAAGAAGGTCGGTCATCACATGACCGATTTGGCTACTCGGAAATAATTTGGGATAATTTGTTTAGAGTTTTTTAGAGTTTTATTTTTATATCTAAACGGTGTCAAAAATTTTAAACACAAGTTAATTGAAATATGATGAATGATTTTAATTTATTTTTTTAGAATAAAATTTTATCGAGTAAAAATTACTCTAAAAATTAATAAATCGAATTGATCTCAATATTCGTGCACCAATAATTCTCGAAATTATCATATCTAAAATCAGTATATTTTTCTAAAAAATATGGTGGTCTTATATCTCAAGTCTGTTACTCAAATTTGTTGACGTCCCTTCGAGGTGCGTACTTCTGAAGACATTTGTAAGGCTCGACATTTTTTATTTCTAATTGTGCATGTTATGTTTAATATTTTTTAATTTGTATAGATTTAAATATCCATATTTTTCTATCTTTCTAGTTTCTAATTAGAGGATATTGACGACAGTATCGAGTGCATCAATAATTCTCGATATTATCATATCTAGAATTAACATATTTTTCTAAAAATTATGATGGTCTTATATCTCAATTCCGTTACTTAAGTTCGTTGACTTCCTATTGAGGTGCATATGTCTGAAGATAATATGAGAGTTATGTTAATAGTGTAAGAATATCTCTAAATAAAAAATAGTCTTTTTATATAAATAGTCATGTCCCACATAAGAGTCATCGTCACTTTTAGCTTTTCAAGATCATATTATTATTTTAATATTATGTTTTGGGATGTTACATCTCGCCTACATATATTGATTTACATCTCGCCTACATATATTGATCAACTCGATGGTCGTCTACACCTCGGAGTTGAACTGTAGGAGATGAATGTTTGACCATCCCTGACGTAATTTTCATAGCGCAAAATCGATCATATGTACGACTAAAGAGAATCAAGTCATAAAGTTGGCAAGGACAAGTTGCTGGTGGTGTTGTTGTCCTATGAATCGGTCATCTAACATTCTTCCTCGCCTCCTACATCCAACATACCGACAAATGGGATCCCATCTACATATATTGGTAAACTCTGAGTTGTAGGCGACCGTCAAGTAGACCAATGTATGTAGGCGAGATGTAATATCTTGACGGTTGTGAAGGATGCCATCAAGTTCAGTAGACCAGAAATAAAAATCAAAACTGGAGATTCAAAATAAGATCATGGATCTAAACCGTCAAAAGACAAATTGACAGCACTTGATACCTTCGTCAAGAGCATATTGGCGGTACTCGATACTGTTGTCAATATCATCTAATTAGAAACCAGAAAGATAGCAAAACATGGATCTTTAAATCTATACAAATTAGAAAATATTAAACATAACATACACAATTAGAAATAAAAAATGTCAGACCTTACAATTGTCTTCAGAAGTATGCACCTCAACGAGACGTCAATAAATTTGAGTAACAGAATTAAGATATAAGATCACCATAATTTAAACAAAAATATGTTAGTTCTAGATATGATAATTTTGAGAATCATTGGTGCACAGGTATTGATATTAATTTGAATTATTAATTTTTAAACTAATTTTTATTCGACAAAATTTTGTTCCAAAAAAATAAACTAAAATCACCGTAAAATTTATCATATTTTAGTTAACTTATGTTTAAAAATTTACATTAATTAGATATCGTTTAGATATAAAAATAAAAATTAAAAAAAACTCTAAACAAAGCACCTCAGATTATTTCCAGCAAACCGGTGCTAGCAGACCGACTTTTAATTTTTTATAACTTTTTTTTAAAAAGTATAAACAAAACCCCCTGCAGTGCATGCTTTCCGTCTTGTCCTGCCGATTTAAGAACATGGGTCTCCACCGCCGCCGCCTCTCCAATATTTTTCTTGCTAGAACAGTAGAATGATGCAGTGGCCCTTCCACGGTCTTCTGGGTCCTCCTGCATGTTACCGGAGCATGGCTTAAGAGAGAGCGGCCGGAAGAAGGAAAAGATCGCAGCTTTTTCGGATCCTCTGTCGGCGGCGAGCAGGAGAGCCACCTCCAGTCCATCGGGGAAAGGGCGGGGCGGAGAATCTGAGATTAAGGAAACACCGCCATCCTTGGTTTCCTCGGTTTGAACCCAGCACGGCCATCGCCACCGTTTTATTTCCTTTTTTTCTCTTCCCCCTCCCTTGCCGTCTCCTATAAAACCGAGCGAGGCCAAGGAGGAGGAGGAGGCTGCGGCGGCGTAAGAGGGGGGGAGGTGATGCAGAGGAGGGCAGGAGCCGGGATGGGGCGTCGCAAGATCGAGATCAAGCGGATCGAGAACAGCGAGGCGCGCCACGTCACCTTCTCCAAGCGCCGGTCGGGGCTGTTCAAGAAGCTGGGGGAGCTATGCGTCCACTGCGGTGCCGAGGTGGTGGCCATCGTCTACTCCCCCGGCGGGAAGGTCCACGTCTTCGCCATCCCCGACGAGGACTCCGTCCTCGCCCGCTTCATGCAGGAGCCGCCGCCGCCGGCGGATCCCCGGGTGCAGGTGGAGAGGGCGGCGCACGTGGCGAGCCTGCGGGCGATGTGCACGGAGGTGCAGGCGGTGGCGGACGCGGAGAAGGCGGGGCGGCGGTGGTGGGAGGAGGCCAGGCTGGATGGCATGGGAGCGGAGGAGTTGCAGCGGCTGCGGGCGTCCGTGGCAGAGCTGAGGAAGGCCGTGGCGAAGAGCGTGGAGAAGAAGGCGCCGCCGCCGCCGCTCGGCCTCCCAAGTACATGCATGGGCCTCTCTGCTGGTGGTGCTTCTGCTAGCACCACCACTGCACTCTTCCTTCCCCGCAACATGAACTAGCTACTCTCTCTCTCTCTCTCTCTCCATGTACGGACGTGGAAACTGTTGTTTTCCCTCTTGTTGGCTTTCTTCAAGAACACGTGCATGCAAGACGTTACTTTGAGCGATTTCAAAAGATCTTGATATGTTTTCACTCTTCTTAGAAAAAGATTTTCTGCACGTTCAATAAATTTTAGTGTCCAATAGACTGCGGCTTGATTCAAAGTCAATATTTTAGACGACAAGATTTATATTTTGGAGCCTATCTTAGAAGGTCAGTTGGTATTTTTAAATTTTTAAATTTATATTTTAAAATCTAAAATTTATATTTTAAAATCTAATCATCAACCTTTAACGCCATCGATATCTGAGTACTATTGCCACCAATCACAACTATCGTCACAGACGGCGGCCGCCCATGTTCTCCTTGTTTGACGGGCAACGTAATATATCTAACTTGACGTCACACGGGTTGCCACTCAAAGGCAACAAATGTACTTGGGTAAGTATATTAAAGTGTTTCTCCTCTTCTAATAATTTCTTCTCCAAATGTTATGGATTAATCTCAAAAGTTCATCCATGCAGGATATACACGTTAATTAGTATTTTTAGTTGAAGAAGCAGTAGTACTGCGCTCGATGAAGTAGAGCAAACTAAGAGAAGAGCTTCCCTTGTTCCCTCATAAATGCATGGTTTCCAAGAGACATAGTTTTGTTCCACACTGAGTTATTAACGGGTATAGGGCCGGGGGTCTTTACGTTTCTTGTAGCGTCTCATTAATTAAGTGGCATGGCGATTTTTAATGTTGAGAGCACACATTTTCATAACTTTCTGAGCTGTGTGTTAACACCTTTATAATTCTATCTTGTGATTCAGATATTTTATATATATAGAGAGATGTATGCTGCAGTGCGACGAATCCAAAAAATTTTCCAGTGGAATCACTTATTTTAGAAAAATTTCCAACCAAACTAGTTTAATGAAAAATTTTAAACTCATTAAAAGAGTTTTAAAAATTCAATGACTCTATTGGCTCTTCTCTAGATCCGTCCATGATACCGCGGGGGGTTGGTGCGGCTCCGCCGCATTGGATATGCATCTGACGGCTCCGCACCCCATGCATGCGGTGCAATAATGCGCGGGTCTCTGCTCACCTTTTTCTTTTCTTTTCCTTTTTAACGTTTCCCACCATTAGATCTTGATCCAATGGTGGAGTGCTATAGTGCTATCCAGAGAGAGAGAGATATATATATATATATATATTATTAAAATATTTTTTTCTTCTTCAAAAGATGTACATCCCCATGCTTAGTGTGCTCTTCTTGTATATAAACTCTCAACTTAGCAAAGAGTGGAAAGAAGTCGTATCTGTATGTAATAATCAACTTGATCTACAAATAAGTTTCTTTTTTGTTTTAACGAACGGTTGTTACATAAAAAAAATACAGATTAATCATTCCTATATTTATATTTGTACATCCATCGATCTATTATTGAAATATCTACCCAACGGCGATTTTTGCACAATGTTTGATGGTCACTTTGCAAACGCAGGTGGTGCAAAAAAAGTTGCACGATATTCTTTTTGCAAACAAAATTTCTTTTCACTGATAAATATATATGTGAATAGAAATACAGGAACAAATAAAAATTAATTATAATCTTAACAATTATTTACAAGCAAAAACGCCTTTTAATTATTTCTTAAATTGGTTTAAAAGACAACGTAGAACTGTTAATTATATGATAATCCTTATTGTGTTTTGATGTAATGTGTTCACGGCACATTGGCCAAAAATAATATGAGCATGTGCATGTCTGATGTGCACAAATTATTGAGAAATATTTTGCGTCCGATGAAAAATACTTGACCAATAAGTAGAGGGCATTGAGTAAAACCGGTGCAATTAGTGGCGGATGTAGAATTTTCGTTCAGTGGATTCATCTTTAGACGTATTTTTTTGATCCAGTAGAATCATTAATAGTGAAATTTTACATCATTAGTAAAAATGTTTCAATCCAGTAAGATTATAGAACCCCACTGGCTCCAAAATGGCTCCGCCACTGGGTGCAACCTCCACATCTTGTACCAAGTGATCTCTGGCTTATATATGATAGGCTATCTTCTTCCTGAGATTGAAAGGCTTTGAGATGCATGCTCTCCCTTTCTCTGTGTTCTCCTCCATTTCTCTACCTCTCTTGTTCCTCCAGATCTCCCTTAGAGCTAGGGCTTCTCAAATTCACCTGATCCACTGTTCTCCTTCCATCTTCCACAACCTCTCAACAGATCTCCTACCCCCTTCCACCATGCTTCCTCCCCTCCCAGCTTCTGCTAGTTTCCCTCAGTTCTCCATTCCCATCTTCCACTAGGGTCCCCTCCCCTAAGAGCATAGACGGATCCAAGCAAAAATTCAGTGGGGTCACTCTTTAAAAAAAAAATACACTCAAATTAATTTAATAGAAATTTTTAGACTCATCTATAGAGTTTTAAAATTCCAGTGGAGTCACGTGATCCCACTGGTTCTTCATTAGATCCGTCTATGCCTAAGAGGTACCTTCCAAGATCTCGCCTAATCCGTCGCTCCCTCCCCTTTGTTTGTGCTTGTTTCGTTATACCCTCTGTCCATTTGATCCACACAATCTTTTTTACTTTCGGATAGTTTGTTTGTTCCTTTCCTCGGCAAAGTATTGTTTAGTTCAGATTTGTGGTTATCTTCGCAGGTTCTTCACTATCGTAGGATAATTTTGGTGTGTGATCTTCATAGTTTCAACTTGTTTCAGGTTTTAAGTCTCTGGAAGACTTTTAATTTGAAGGTTTTAAGTCTATGGTTCAACTTGTGACTTGGATTTCATCAACACATTTTTCATCAATGTGCTTCATCTCAACTTGTGACTTGGATTTCATCAACACATTTTTCATCAATGTGCTTCATCTAAATTGATTTTGAAGTGCATCTTTTTTCCATCCTAGCAAGCCCTAGTTGGGACATGAAGGTCCTATCGATTTCTCTTATTTGCAATGCTTTGTTTTTAGTTGCTTTATGTTGTGAATGGTCTTGGGGCGAGTTCTTGGTCCTTGTTGATTTTTTTTATGGTCCTCCTTATTTCCCATCCACAGTGTACTCTTTGGCACCTTTCTTTGGGAGGTTCGCCAAGATCTATTGTATGTAACTTTAAGTATTTGAATGAAATCTAATTTTTCATTGTAAAAAAAAAGAGATGCTCTTCCCAAACAAGATTGAGAAAGGTTTAGTGCACTTTCTTATTGTACTTAAGTGTAATATGACTAGGCATTAAGTCCATGTGGCACCCCTCACACGGGGAGTCATAAAGTGGCAACCTAATTATTGGGTGCCACATAGATTTAATGTCTAGTCATATTGCAGTTAAGTGCAATAAAAAAGTACATTAAACCTTTCTCAACAAGATTAGGCCATAAAAGTCGTAAGGGACTTAATTTCTCCAAATATTTTGAGTTAGACAAAGAACAAAGTCAAATTGGAAGGACAGGTGCTTCAACACAACTAGAGGGCAGCTCTCTGAGTTGGAGGTAGCTAGCTAGGTTGGCACTGTTTGGGACTACTCTGGCAAAATCGATTTTCTTCCAAATCAGCTTTTTCCTTGGTTTACGACACATGGCTAATTTTCTGACAACATGATTCCCCACTGTTAACAGGGGTTGGAGTCCACAAAGAGTAGTATGTCATTGGCTCCCACAGTGATACAGAGGGAAGATGAAATCTCAAAACCATGATGTTGAGATACAGAATTGCCCAAGGTCATATGCTTAATACCCTGAACCCAAAAATTGAACTAATACCCAAGTTCCAACACACTCCCCCTCTGATGGCAAAGATGGGTTATGAAGATTAATTGGATGGATGTGGAAAGGAGTGGAATTGCGCCCAGGCCCATCCTCTAATACCAAGTTGAAATCTCAAATTTTAGGTGTTGAGATTTAGAGGCCCAAGATCATATGCATAGTAACCTCAACCCAAAAACTGATATGAGACTAATGCCCAAGTTCCAACAGGGGGAGTCTTATTCTCCTAATTCAGGTTGCTTCTGTAAGGGGTGCCTTTCATGTATGGTGGTGTGCAGGTGGGAGAGTCTTCTTCCCCTGGCAATGTGGTGCTTCTACAATTGTGATGCATGCCTTTCATGGTGGTGTGCAGGTCCCAAAAAAGGAGGTTAATAGTAACCAACAATATTTACCCATTCAAATATTTGAAAACTTGTGTTGCTTAGAAAACAATTATTCGATAGTGTTTTTTTTCCGTCTTTTAACTTCTCAATAAGCTAAGGAATATAAGCATGTGAAAATACGTGAAATTTCAGTATGTCCCTCTTAAGAAATATTGACTCTTATTCAGAGTTTTGTCTTTTTCTTTAGATAAAGATCCTCTCGAGAGAAGAGAAATATGTCTTGCTTATAAACACATACTTATTTTCACTTACTACACAGCACTCTCCAGTGATAATAAGGTGAGCATTGGATAGGACATATGATCTCTTGTTCATTTTTCTACAGACGACGCCATTGAAGATGCGTGAAATTTCAATATATCCCTCCCAAGAAGTATTGTTTCCTACTCAGAATTTTATCATTTTCCTCATAAAATGGCTCTCTTGGGAGAAGGGATATATGTCTTATTTATAAACACACTTATTTTCACTTATTGTCTATGTGGGATTAAACTATATATCTACAACATAGAAGAATCTGGTTTTCTGACGGATACGGCAGTGACGGAGCCACGGGGGAATGTGGGGGGGGGGACAATTGCCCCCCCTTATTTTTTTTGCATAAAATTTTCTCTTATTAATTTTTTTACATAAAATTTCTCGTTATGATGGGCATGTGAAGATTTTTTTTTTAACTTTATTAATTGCCCCCCTTGCGTTGAGTACCCACGAACAATTATCTTATTAATTCCCCCCCCCCTCCCCCTCCCTCCCCTTCTAAATATTCCTAGCTCCGCCATTGGATATGGGGATATGTAGCCCTGCTATTCCTAAACCTGGATCTACCGAGAAGAGTTCAGAATATATCTTGTATTTATATGTAGTTATAGCTTCAAATTTAAGAACATGTAAATCTAGTATTCATGCCATTATAACCTTGGATTATGTGAGGGTTCAAATTTAAGTAGACCTCTTCCTACTTCCATATCCATTCTACGTTTCTTCATGATGACACAATATTTAAATTTGAACGTCTGTCTTAAAAAAACTGTTGTTTCCTTCTAAGCTCAAATATCTGAACGATCAGTTAACTACAAGCTAATTTGCACCTCAAATTTCAGATTTATATGCCCACTTTTTAGATATATTATTTTCCGAATACTTAACAAGAACACATACCTCACTTCCTTAGTAGATACAGAAAAAAAAAAGAACAACCCAAATCCACTATTTGGCATCCCAAATCTCTACTTCCCTGGTGGTCCTTCAAGATCTCCTACCCCTGGTGCAGTCACCTATCTTTATTCCTCCGGGACCCCCTTTGCACTCCCCTCAGGTCCTCGGAGATGAGGAGGGCAATTGAGGGTGGACTGGAGTACTTGTTGCAGGATCATAGCCATGGAAGCCTGCATCAAGATTATTTTATGGTGTTTTTTTTCCCCTTCTTTTCTTGGTGGGATTGAGAGGAACGGGTGGGGCCGGTGTGGTGGTTGTTGGGTGTTGTGGCAGAAAGTGGGAATGCTATTATATACATATATATGCATTCAGAGATATCCATGCACCTAAGCATGCAATCTTGAGTGTTTTTCCCCCTCATGGGATCCTGTTCATGTGTCATTGTTGGCACTGAAGATAGCATTATATTGTTTGAGCTCGGTATGGGTGTTTGAGTTTTGGAAGCTAGTACTGTTTACTGGCCAAAAAAAAATGATAAGTTTTTGGAAGCTAGTACTGTTCGATATTAGATGGCCATCATGTGGTACTTTGTGAGAATCTTTAATGGTTCATCAATGTTCTCACCAATATGCCATTGATTGCCATCACAAAAAGGATAACAATTCATGCTTTCTACCCCATACATATACCTTTTTCCTTGCATATATATCTCCTCTCACATGGCAGATGGGACCATCAAAATGAGGCCTTTCCACTATCAGTCAAGAAGGGGCATGTAGAGAGGATCATATATATAAGTTGCTGTCTCATTTTTGGCTCCACAGTCCACACATCAAGTAAGATATTTTTATGAAGAATCTTGAGTTTGGAAACACACCCAAAGCCCTTAATGGAGACTGCAACCTGTTTCACTGTAAGTGAGAACATTCCCCAGTTTGCTTTGGTGCTTTTTTTGTTGTTCATAAGCCAGTGTTTCTTTCCTTTTGAAGTCCCTTCTCCTCCATGTCTTTTAAGAACATACAGCTAGCACAGAGCAACGCTTTGACCATGGTTTGAGTCAAACCTGAAAGACTCCAACTGCCCATTTTTTATATGGATATCTGACAACTGAACATATACAATGAAACCCCCCAAATCACCAAACTTGATAACAAAAGAAGAGAGGGAGTTCTCAAATCCAACTGTTGACAATTCAGCTGAGCCATGTGAACATAAAGTTCTTAAAAACATGAACTTGACCAAGAACCCACTACCAAAAAAGACATAAATTCACAGAAGAACTCCAATAGCCCACACCTCAAACATAGTCGGCAGGCAAACACCTCTAACCCAACCCCTCCACTCCACCATTATTCCCCATTTACTCACCAACAATTCCCAACGACGTTCCTCTCCCTCCCTCCCTTCTTCCTCTACTTAAACGCCTTCTAACTCAATTCCTCCACGCTCCCCACCTCCATTTCCTTCTTCTTCTTCCCCACCTCCCTCTCTCTCTCTCCAAGAACAAGCTTTTTCTTCTTCCATCTCTCACTCTATCCCCCCGAAATTTCCTTCTCCCGAGTATCCAGAGAAGATGTCGAAGAGCACGACCGCTGCGGCCTTCTGCTGGGTTTCCTCCTCCTCTTCGCCTTGCTCGCCCAGGCTGCACGCCGGAACAGTCGGACGGCGCCATGGCGAGCTCGAAGCTGCTGCAGGTTCGTGTGCTCTTCCTCCGCCGCTTTTCTGCTTAAAGATCGCACCTTTTGGATGTTCCATTGATGGCTCTCGGTGCCCATTTGATGTTTTTTCTCAACCTGCTGAGATGGGTCGGTGGGCTTCTAAATCTGATTTCCATGGCGGCGCAGGGCGCTGCTACGGAAGAGAGAGGAGCGGCGGCGGCGGCGGACGTCTGCGGGGACGAGTGCATGATCAGGAGGACCCTGGAGGCCCACCTCGACTACATCTACACTCAGGAGGAGAAGCACTGAGCGACGCCGCCGTCGCCGTGGCGGCGGCGGCTGGAGGCATTGCGTGCTTCTGGATATGGGTTCCCATTGTTCTGGGTTGTAAAGGGTGTCTCTGTTCTTCTAGAAGAAAAAAAAAACATTTTGTAGATGATGATATTATTATTCTTCGTTCGATCATCAGATGGAGAAAGACAGAGAAATTAGTGGAGCTTGTGTTCTTGCGATCCTTCTTTCCTCCCTCCCCCAAAAGTGGGTTTTTTATGTGTTCGTTTGCCAATGATCCATCGTTCTATTGATTTCTATAGATTGAACGAAGTTGGGGGAGCGGACGATTATTTATTTTATATTATACCTATTTATTTAGTTATTTGTTCAGATTTACACGCTGGAATCAGGGAGCTGTTTTTCTCAGAGAAATATTTCTACAACTTATTGGAGTATCATTTCTTTTTTGCATGAAAAAATTTATTACACTTGAGAATTATAAGTTTTTATACACTTTTTATTTTTATTAGATGGGTACAATATACCCTTAATATATTAGCCAATGAAAAAGTCAAATGTATGAAAAAAAAAATTCTCAAATATAGCAAAATTTTACCTCAAGACATATACATATGAGAGTTATAATTATATACTTTCTGTAAATAAATAAAATTTTAAAGTGGATAGTACTATACATCATCTATACATCATCTCAAATGATCGGAGTCAACTAAACCACAGGGTTGTGGGATATATCAAGAACTCTGCCAAAGAGTGCATAAATAAATATAAAATTAGATATACTGTTGTGTAATTCTTATTATTTTTATAAGTGTGTATATATGTAAAAGAATCCAAGAATGAAGTAGCAAGCCCTTGACAAGAAATTATTATTATCAAATTAATGACGGATGGATAGTATCCACCCTACATACAATTGAGTTTGGATGGGCCTATCTCATCCAATTGTGAATGGGGCGGATAGTATCCGCCCATCCTAAGCCTAGATAGTAAGTCCATCTCGTCTAGTGATTTAGCCTGTTAGTAGAGGGCAGCAATAGTTGTTGTCATGATGGGTCGGGTCGACCAAGATGGGCCCAACCGAAGTCCATGACATAAGAAAGTCTAAACCCAATAAGGGGAGATGTAGTGGCATTTCTTAGACACAACATTGTAAAGAGAGATTGGCGGGGCACTGTCACGTTTTAGGCGTCGCCTCCAATGAACGCTCGAAATGAGGCAAGAGAGGAGAAATACTTAGTGCACATCATAGGTGTGCACTAATTTGGGCACACCCACTAGGGGTGTGCCACTTGTTCCTTGGGATTTGAAAAAGTGGATTGGGGGAGTTATTATAATCCCAAGGAACACATGGCACAACCCTAGTGGGTGTGCCATGCTTAGTGCACACCAAGGTGTGCACTAAGTATTTCTCGGCAAGAGAGTGCCTGAACTTGCCGCACATTGGGCGCGAGACGTGCACTCAGTGCACCATGCTCGCGGTGCACTGAGTATTTTTCCATTGTAAAAGACATAATCCCATTATTAAGAAACAACAACAGGGCATGGAAATCATCTAGGTGAATATATTTTGTTTTATTGGAAAACAAATGGATTATGAAGAGACACATTCGATATGCATATTTGAGAAAGGAGTTTTTCTTTTGTTTTCGCAAACCTATGCTCAAGGCTCTAGCATTGCTGGGTAGACCCCTCCTTAAATTATAAATTAAGAGAAATACTTATTATAAGAACTATCTTATAATAAAGATGAAATAAACAGTGAGAGTTCTCATTAGCGGAGGAGAGTGAGTGACAGTTCATTCGGGGCGACCATCCATGGCGGCGGGTTACGTCACCACACCTCATCTTCATTGCAAGAGATACTCTCGTCGGTAAAATTCTCTCCCACAGTAGAAAAGTTGAATCTATGTCGCCGCATGCGAGAGCAAGATGTTAATTAATCATTGGCCTAAGATAACCCATTTTAGAACTTTTGGGATTTTAGTGTATGATAATTTCAGAGAGAGAAGCAAAACTGGAGAAATCACTTTTCTTCTGTTCTTGGATGGTGTTGAAGAACTTATTAAAAAAACATGGAGTAGTTTAGATAGCTCTTTAAGCACAGGGGTCATGATCAATGGTATCTGTACAAATACAAAAGACGAAATGACGAGTCTGAATAGCACTATAAAAATGGTCATTGTGACTATGAATATATATAAATATAAATCAAAAGATTTCATATATATATATATATATATACATGACGTAATAAGATTTCTTTCAAAACTGTGAAGGCCAACCAGTGCTCTTGATCTTTTGCTACTAACGAGTGTTAAATACTCTCGATTCCACGTGCCTGTGCATTAAAAAAGTTCTTGATCACTGATGAATCATGTGGCCCTCCACATCTGTTTTGCTCATCGGTGATTTCACAGAGCACCGCTTCCTTGCAAGTTGCTATACCCCAGTTGACGCCATTCATAATAAAACAAGAACCTTCACGAATCACGAGCTCACTTCAGTCCAGGCCCCACTTTGGAAGACAGCCCCCTCCAGCAGATTCCTGTTCTCCAAAAGTGGTGTAATTTTGGACAGTTGAGTTGCCAATGCCCAAGAACAGATCTCTGTATTCTCACATCAGATCAGGCACCTCGAATCCCCCAAGAACTGTGTAAGACTACGTTTGGTGCAGTAAAAGAGTATGATTGCTTGGGAGATGACTAAAGTCATAACTTCATGTTAGCAAGCAACATCATTCCCATCCTTTACACCTAAGATCATAAATTTTTTTACAGGTTTGCAAGAAATAACAAAAGATTTCCTTCCAAGGCATGCAGGGGAGAAAAAAATCATTGTATGAATCAGGCACAATAATCAGCATGGTAGTGCCAAAGTAGTTTATGAACCCCTGAGAGATGTTCACATTTCCTATTTTCTATTCCAGATTCCGAAAAGGACAGTACATCTTTGACAGGAAAAAAGAAGATGCCAAGTATCCTCCACGTTTTGATGTAGCAACCAGACGACATGACAAAATGGGAGAAAAAAAAGTGTTGACAGATTTTGGATTTAATGTCTCCCACAAGATCTTGTTCATCATAGCTGGAAAGTTCTTAATGAAGAATCTAAAGATTTGGTGAGCAATTTTGACCAATCATCCCACAGGATTCCTACAAAAAAAAAAAGATAAATTGCCTGGCAAAAACAACTTTTGAGAAGAGAAGATTAGTCAGTAAGTCCTATGAAACCAGTAGTCAAAAAAGAAAAAGGAAAAATTCCTATTAAACCAGTAAGCAAATGAAGTCTTCAGCATAATGGTCTGATCAATTACCTCACCTGACATTTAATCTCACCAGATAGCCCCAAGTCTGGTAAAAAAAAAATAAAAGGATAATCCCCAAGTACGGCTTGGAAAACCGGTCAGTTCAGAATGGAACTGGCAGAACCGGATTGTCTCACCATAAGTGCCTAGTCAGAGAGAGCAAACTTCTCTCTTTATCAAATCAGTTATAGTAAGTAGGTAGCTACTTTCTTGGCTGCCATTTAAAAGCATACAGTCAGGAAGCAAAAATTCCCGTGTCTGAAGAGTATAAAACAAGCAGGAAAAGACACAAGTTCCACCAGCAACAACAACGTATGCTTTCCTTTGTGCTGGGACTTACAGAAAGCAAGCATGGAGAAAGGAAGATTTCTGAGGTGCATAATAAACGAAAATATCTTTCAAAGGATTCAGTGAACATCTCACTGATGGAAGTTCCATAAGCAAGGTTTGGCCACCACATGTCACATCACCACCAATGGAGTGATGAAAGTTTAATCAGAACTTGAACCACCATAAGCAGATATGTAGGGACATCACCACCGATGGAGTGATGGAAGTTTAATCAGAACTTGAACCACCATAAGCAGATATGTAGTGACATCACCACCGATGGAGCACTGGAAGTTGCATTAGAATTTGAACCACCATAAGCAGATATGTAGGGACATCCCTGTGATTATGGAATAATTGCATCTGCTGGAGTACAAAAGTGTTGCAGTTGCCAATACTTGAAATCCCTTTGACTATGGTTATCTTATGCTTGATTTGTTGGAAAGCAAAGCTTTTGATAGCTGACAATGCTCCATATTAGCATCAAGATCAATGTTAGCATCAACAGAGTCCAGACACCTAATTCAGTTACTAAAAATGGAGATAAAACAAATGGAACAAATAGCCAATGGATGGGGAAGAACATTGGCATTGATAAAAGAAAGTGAACGCTGAAAGAAAGTCGGCAGCGGAGCATGAAGGATTCTCTAATCTCTTATCAGTAATAAATGGGCGTCACACTGTCACCCATCTGCCAGAGTGTAAGACAATAGCCTACCTACCAGAAAAGTTGTTCCTACGTAGAAACCGCATGTACACATTGAATTGGTTTCCATTGACAAGTAACAGTATTATGGCGAGTGGGTTGTCGCCCTGGCAGAAGGGCTAATCCCTAAAGACAGTAGATCATAGGCGTCCAAATTTAATGATTCCAAATACAAATGACATAAGCTCAAAAGTCAGTTATGTAGTAATACACATCAAGAAGAAAGGTCATCATGTCATGCTCCGGCCACAGCAAATCGTCCTTCAGAAAGACAAATTTGTGCATTGAGGAACTTAAAATCATCATGAGAAGATGTTCTATCTAGTTCTGCAAGGTGGACATACAAAGGAAAGTGCTCAACATTATGACCAACGCATTGAGGAATCTCAGTATGTGGAAGACCACCTGGTTGATCTTTGCTTTCAGTTAATAGACATGATTAAAGAAATGCTTGCAACAACACTCATATGCATAAACACCATAAGACACAATTAAAGAACATAGTATTTAAACAAATAGTAGACAATAACATGCTTAACTTTTGTAAGGTAAACTTGATTAGTTTTATTTTTCATAGATAAGTACATAACAGACACTTCATTTTCCTACTCAGGCAAGAGAGAGTATGAGGATCACCTCTTTTCTAACAACTATAAAACTGAGCCTGGAATATTGACAGTCATAATGATGGCTATTATACCCAGGATAATTGCAACATACCAGCATGCCCAAGGCAGTGGGTACAATTGATATCAACAGAGTAGCATGAAACAATGTTACCAACTTTTTCCCATTGGAAGGAGATATTTCACTGCATAATTTTAGTCAGCACTACAACATCCAAGAGAATGGGGAGATTTATGACGATGTGGCCCACAAGATTAAGGCAGGTTGGGTAAAGTGGAGAAGTGCATCAGGAGTCCTTTGTGATCGTCGTATACCAGTGAACTTAAAGGAAAGTTTTATGGAACGGCAGTGAGGCCTGCATTATTATATGGCACGGAGTGTTGGGCAGTGCGAAAGAAACACGTAAACAAATATGTGTAGCAGAGATGAGGATGTTGAGATGGATGTGTGGTAAGACTAAGAAGATAAGATTAGGAATGAGCGCTTCCGTGAGGATCTGGGGATAGCTCCAATTGATAGAAAATGAGAGAAAATAGACTTAGGTGGTTTGGACACATGTACCGTCGCCCTAACTCGGCGCCGGTTAAAAGATGTGACCAAATTTTACTGGATGCTAGTAAAAGAGCTAGGGGAAGGCCTAAAATGAGATGGTGCGATGTTATTAAGAAGGATTTGGACTTTTTGAGTTTAAACACGACTATAGCACTTGATAGAAATCTTTGGCGGAAAAGGATTCATGTAGCCGACCCCAAATTATTGGATAAGGCTCTGATGATGATGATGATGATGATGACTACAACATCCTAGAAGAACAGCCAAATACCATTCTTGCAGAATACAGCATGCTAGAAGAATAGCCAAACGTCATTCTTGCACAATATAGAATCCAAGAAGAATAGCCAAGTACCATTCTAGCAGAATAAATGTTCCCAGCAAGAAAAAAAATGATATTTACAAATGAGGGTATCAAGATTCAGAACATGCCTACAAAGATCACCTCTTATACACGTTAAAACAATGGTTTCATCATAAGTTTGTCAGGCCAGTATACAATCTCACCTCTCCTGCTGCTGAGAATAGAACCAACCTTTTGGCCATAACACAGATGATCAGAGAGAAAATTGGAACGTGGTAGTTTGAAGAGGTGGAAAGGTAACAGGTGAGTTACGTGCACAGAGAGAAGCTTCACCTAGTATTATTTCCTATTGTCCCCCAAATCAGATGTATCCAATAAAACTTCAGTTTGTGCAATATCCATGAGGGGTATTGAACCAGATTAATGAGTTCTTACAAAATCTATCACAAGAAGAACGCTTAGACCCCAGCTACCTAGGCAGGGACCACGAATCTTGCCCCAGACAACACGTGCAAGCAGAGGGCAAGGCAGACTGTGAGGACAACCATAGACTTGGCAGCGGCATACCTCACCACTTCCAGCCCTCTGTCGATGACCTCCCGTCGAACAATGTTGGCGCCCATCCTCGCACTGTCGAACAACTTCCGCAGCATGTAGTCCAGGAACGACTTCACCGTCTCTGACGTCACCCTCCCCGTCAAATCCAGAACAAGCCTCCGGTTGCTCGGGACAGCCAAGGTGGAGAGACCTTATCGACCCATCCGCTGCTCCCGTCCTTACTAGGGCTGCCGCCGTCAAGCGAGTTCCTTCTTATGTGCTTCGCGGGTAGTTCTTCTTCCAACTCCACATCTTCTTCCCTGTCGGTCCACGAGCTAGAGGAGGTGGAAACCGTGCTGGTAAGGACCTGGTGGGAGGTCTTGACGAGGGTCTCCACGGCGCCATTGCAGACCGAGCCCAGCACGTCCTTCACCTTGACCTCGTGCTTCGGGTTGGTGAGCCCGGAGAAGATCTCGTCGTAGGTGTTGATGTGCATCGTCTTGTCCAGGTACACGGATACGGCCGTGCTCACGAACAGCTGGATGCAGTCCCCAATCAGCCGCCGGATCTTGTCGCCGCAGACGAGATGTATCCAAGCGGGCACAGGGTCCTCCGAAGCCGACCCCGCCGAGACCCGGCCCTGCGCGGAGTACAACGCCATGACCATGTTCCTGGCGAAGCTGCCGACCACCACGGACGCGAAGCCGGATCCAGCGGGGGAGAAGAGCTTGTCCACGACCCGCTCGGGGAGCCCGGGACCCGCCCCGCCAGCCTCCGCCTTCCTCCCCCGCCCCGACTCGGCGCCCCCGACCCCACGGAGCACCCCCACCGTCACCGCCTCGGCGACCCTCGACACCGACACGGCGAATTCTTCAGACGCCGCGATCTTCGCCAGCCGCCGCAGGCTCGCCGGGACCTCGTCCTCCTCGCCGCTGAGGAACCGGCGGAGGTCGCCGGAGACGAGCGCGGCGGCCTCGGCGGAGGCGGAGACGGCCTCGGCCCCGGAGGCCAGCGCCCGCAGGAGCCGCGCCAGCCTGCGCCTGCGCTCGGCGACGGCGGGGAGATGGTAGACGCGGTAGGCGAAGTAGCCGGAGGCCCCGGCAGCGGCGGAGAGCAGGAACCACCTCCGGCGCCTCCGGGAGAAATCCAGCGCGGCCCGGCAAGGGGGAGGTCCATCGGCGAAAGAGCGGGCGTGATCAGCGGCTTATAAGGGCGGCGGCGGGAGGGAGCATCGGAGGGGAGCCCTAGCGGGGAGGATTGGGCGGGGTGGCGTGTGGGAATCTCGGTCTCGATCTGACACTGGCGGCGTGGCCACGGCTTCCGAGGAGGAGATAAGAGCGGTTTGGGGGTGGAGATATTTCTGTTACACGGCGGTGACGAAAGACGGCGAATAGGAAGGCGACCGCAGGTGAGAGGGAGGGAAGAACTAAAGACGAGGAGACAATTGCAGCGACACCCATGTTTTGGAATTTTTTTTAATGAATTTATGTATTATTTATTTTATATATTTTGTATTTTTATAAATAACTATATATTAAATTAAATTAATTAGAAGTCTTTAACGATAACAGATAGATTTTTTAACGTATATTGTAAGAAAAAATAATATTTATTGTAATAAATTATAAGTTTATAAGAAATTAAAAAAGAGTCATATTAGATATCAAAAGAGTTCATCTGTGACTTCTAATTAATTTATCATATATCATCATCATCATCATATCAGAGCCTTATCCCATTATTTGGGGTCGGCTACATGAATTCTTTTCCGCCAAAAATTTCTATCAAATGTTATAGTCGTGTTTAAACTCAAAAGTCCAAATCCTTCTTAATAACATCGCACCATCTCATTTTAAGCCTTCCCCTATCTCTTTTACTAGCATCCACTAAAATTTGGTCACATCTTTTAACCGGCGCCGAATTAGAGCGACGGTACACGTGTCCAAACCACCTAAGTCTATTTTCTCTCATTTTTCTATCAATTGGAGCTATCCCCAGATCCTCACGGAAGCGCTCATTCTTAATCTTATCTTTCTTAGTCTTACCACACATCCATCTCAGCATCCTCATCTCTGCTACACATATTTTGTTTACGTGTTCCTTTCGCACTGCCCAACACTTCGTGCCATATAATAATGCAGGTCTCACTGCTGTTCTATAAAACTTTCCTTTAAGTTTCACTAGTATACGACGATCACAAAGGATTCCTGATGCACTTCTCCACTTTACCCAATCTACCTTAATCTTGTGTGTCACATCGTCATAAATCTCTCCATTCTCTTGGATGATAGATCTCAAGTATCGAAAGCTACTACTCTTAGAAATATCTTGACCACCAATTTGAACCACATCTCCTTGAGGAACCCTTTGATTACTATAATTATAGTGCATAAACTCAGACTTACTCCTACTAATTTTAAAACCTTTAGACTCCAAAACATGTCTTCAACTTTCTAACTTAACATTTAAACCATCAATACTCTCATCAATTAAGACAATATCATCTACAAATAGCATACACAAAGGGATATCATCATTAATTTATCATATATAATATATTTATAAAAATTTATATATATATATATATGTATATATCTTTAAAATTTTTCATATTCAATGATATATTTTTGAAATCTGACTATTAAATTGTATATGTTTTAAATTGAAAGAAAATATCATATATACACTGATCGTGTCATCTCATCTATTTAACTCACCATAGTTGAGGTAAGAGTGAGAACAACTAACTTATTCTCTATTGTTTTTAAAAAATATTTTTAATCACTTTTTCACCTATAATCTCTCCCCCATGTTCTCTCTCTCTCACCCATCTATCGAAATTGTAGGGAGAGACTGTGGCAATCTAACACACATTCAGCAAGAACGCTATAACTCATTGTGTGGCGGAGGGGGGTTGGACGACGGCGAGAGAGAGGGGGCCCATCCTATGTCTGTCGTTGCCTGCAGTGGATCCTGGCTGCACGACAACTCTTGAGACCATGAGCCCATTAGATACCAAAAGAGTTCCTCATGATCGTCGTCATAGCCCAGTTCCACCATAGCGGGGTGGGCGAAGGAGGGTGAAGGGGCGAGGGGAGGGACAATGAGCCACCCAATATTCGCTGCCCCAAAGTCCGTGATCTTAGAGGGAAGAGCTACAACGAGAGCGAAATCGAAGTGGAGGTTGGGATTTTCGACTTCACGAACGCCATTGTATGACCCTTCCCCCTCTGCGCGTTTCTGCTCTTCATGGGTGTCCGTCGTCCTGTCTCACTAGGAACCCTTCGCCTGCTTCATTCGCGGCACTACAGATCTGGACAACGTCGTCTCCACCATTGTCACCCTCTTCCTCTTTGCCCCTCTAAGAACAGCGGTGTGACGATGATGCAAACCACCCCGCAGATGATTTCGGCCATCAGAAGTATAGTAGCTAGTAGGTGCTCCATAGGGTTTGAGGGGTAAGTTGGAAGAGAGGAGACGATGGTGGCGTCTCTCTCTCTCTCTCTCTTCTCTCTCTCTCTCTCTCTCTCTCTCTCTCTCTCTCTCTCAAGGGTATTTTTATCTTTTTTTCTTTATTTTGACGATTACACTTATCTACTGACATAATAGTATTCCCATTCTATCGGCAAATTAACGACAGAGATATAATCGATGCTTGCTTTCGATTTGAGGGGTATATAATTTAATAGTCAATTTTAGAGATTATTATTAAATATAAAAAAATTAGGGATATATTTTTTCTATATGTACTTATAATTATCAAAAATGTCTCTGGCGTATAGGACCAAATAGAGAAATATCTTGTTCTATAACTATATATATGTATAGAGAAAGATTTTCTACACTTGTGAAAGTACAGAAATACTTAGTCATCTTGCACTTCTCCCCTCCCATTGGTGGGAGTCAAACTGCCACATGGACCTCTCTCATCTTTTCCACCAATGGGAGGGGAGAAGTGCAGGATAACTAGATATTTCTGTACTTTCACAAGTGCAAAAAATATTTCTCATATGCATATGTGTATGCTCTGAGATGTATGGTGGCTGTCGAAACTTTCATTTTATGTACAATCTTACAAAATTTTTAACCTATTAGGCAAGTTTAGTTTAAAATTATATAAATAAATAAATTTTGCATCTGTTCTACCTCCATAGTGAGTTGTCTTGGATGTATACATAATTTTTTTCTTCTTAAACAATTATAGTTAGTAGCACTTAAACTTAAGACCTCTATACTTGGTTGTCAGCCGCACCGTATCGGTGCAGTGTAATTGTATTATATCGTGTCTCAGGTAAGATTTTGTTTCTTCATTTTTCAATTTTTATTAATAAAATGTAATTACAAATCAGATCAATACATTATATTTTGTATCGTTTAGAGAATATGATCCCTTTCAATCATGACCACTATGGGGAAGATGGGGAAGATGGACATTGAAAAGGGCTTCTTACATATATAGTCTTCTAAACCTACATAGATTAGGCACACACTTCATAATCATATACACAATTTGTAAAAAATGCCTCTGATATGTTCAAACACTTGTAATTGATACTTATATCACGTTGAAACCACAAATTTGCCGTTAATTTAGATTATGCAAGTATATGAAAAGACCACATATTCTATGGACACTTTGATCTTTTTACATTTTATATGACAATTTTAATTACATAAAATAAAAAGTGGCATAAATAGACTAATTTGGATATAACAAGAATATTGACAATTCATAGTGAGGAGTGAGAAAGAGGTCTTAGGGGTCGTTTGGAGGTACTTTTTAAAAAGGTGAAATCAGTTAAATTTGATTTCGTTGATGGATGACGCAGGGCAGGTGATTTTTTCTCGTCTCTTGCGCCGCGTGTGATGACGTGCTAAAAAATGTAAAAAATCGAGAGAAAAAATCTACTACGTCCTACTGATGGGTCTTTCTCTCTCCGTCCGTCTCAAAATCTTTTTCAAAGTGGCTGTACATCCACTTTCTCACATCGTATGCCTTCGCTCTGTCTCTCTCCTCCGGGTGATTCGCAGTGCTTCAAAATCGAAGCGAAGAAGACATCATTTGGATGAAGGGCAAATCTTATCACAAATTTTTAATTTTAAAAATTTTTCAAACTCTCTCCCAAACGGCGCCTTAACTTTTCATATGAGGAGGGAGAAAGAGGTTTTAGCTCACTAGAGCCCAACATTTGATACTACTTAGGCCCGTTAAAACTTCCAACGAACAAGTCTAAAGCAAACCAACCTCTAAAAGATTGAATCCTCAAAAACCTTAACGACACTAACATCATGAAGATACGATCATGAACAATTGATTGATTCAATCAAAGAAAGTGGAAGCACCATGAAAGTGGTTGGTCCACCCACACGAGGTCGAGGACTTCCCAACTTCCCACGAAATCACATCGTCGTGGAAGAGATGGTGGAGATACATAAAGAGTCAGTAATGTCTATAAATAGATCCATCAAAACAAAAGCCAAGTATGCACACAAAATATCCAAGAGCCTACTATCCTCTCTTCTACTCCCCTTCCTCCACCCGTTCCTAATTTAATTGGTGCTGTTTGGGAGGAGCATTGTGGCTGAGATTTTAGGGTTTAGGGTTTAAGGTTTAAGATTGTCCGTGAGATTTTAGGGTGTAAAAAATCTCAGACAAAATCATTTTCGTTTCCAAACATTTGTAGCTCCCTCGACTTACGTGTAATGGTGATTTTGCAAGGAGGAGAAAGACAGAGAGAAGTGTTTTTTTCTCTCCTTCGTGCCTAAAAAATAGATAGACGTCTGTTTTTACAAATTCGACGAATTGGCGACGAAAGGAACCATTTGTATGTAAGCCTCGTCTTCGTCACCCACACTGTGAAAGGTGCGGGCGACGAGACAAAAATCACCTCTACGAGGCGCTGTGGCAGGAAAAGTTATTTTTTTTTTAAATCACATTTTCTCCCTTGAATCCAAACGAAGTCTTAAGGCATCTAAATATTTCTCCTTCCATTAAACTCAAGAGAACCGCCAGTGACGCGCGTGGTTCAACCCCCCCCCCCCCCCCTAAATGGAGGGGGGAGACGGGAGGGCGCGGGTTCGATCCGCGCCGTCTCCTCAGTTCCCCCATCCCCAACCAACCAGCTAACCCATCAAAAAAAAAAAAAAAAAACTCAGGCCTCCTAATTGCTTAGTCTATTTTGTAGGTCTATGATTCTATTGTCTCTCTTAGAAGTGTGACAACCAGATAATTTTGTTTAAAGATCTATTTTTGATCTACATATGGATATGAAGCTATATACGAATATAATTGTTTAGAGGTGTCTATATGAAAAAAAAATCTTATTAAAATAGGTAGTTTTGGGAGTGGAAGGGTAAAATAAAGGAGACAACGAAAAGGGTGGTGGTCACCTCCATGCACAGCTCCGCAGGCGTTGACAGGGCCTTTCTTGACCCAATGTGTCTTGTGTGCCTATTGCCTAATAAAAGTAGAAAAAACGCCCATCACTACCAATCTACCATCCCAATTGCAATAAATTTTGAACATTTTAAATAACGTTTTTGTTATTTACTTATAATAAAAAGGTTATTATTATTATTAAAAAAAATTAATTAGAGATCTTTGACAATAAGCGGACATATTTTCTAATCTTTGTCAAAAAAAAAAGATGTGCCTGACACTCCCTCCTTTTGGAGGATTTTATCAATCAATTCTTAGTAGACATTTCGTCTTTTTATTGACAGTCTTTTATTTCATTTTCTGTTTTACCATTCCACATGGTTAATGCATTTTTTACCATCGAAGAAAGTAAGTTGCTGCATTCATACTTTAGTTGATTTCTTCATATATTTTAACAAAGTTCTTCATATATTTTAAGTTATTGTACTTTAACTTATTCTTTAACCTAGTTATTGTGTGTGTTTGTATTTTTTTTAAATAACTATAACAAATTAACTATAACTGTTGTTTTGACACACTATAACTATAACTTTAACAGACAATGACTATTTTAATTAATTTTTTCCTCTACTTTAATTGATTTTCTCTTTTACTTTAATTAATTTTCTCATCTACTTTAACTGATTTTCTCTTCATCTATGAATCTTCATATGTTTTCTCTTCTACTTTAACTGATTTTCTCACCTACAACTACGACTTTAGTAGATATATCTACTATTTTAACACACTACAACTACTATTTTAACAGACAACAAACACTTTGACTGATTGATTTCTTCTTTTTTATCAAGTTTTCTTTTCTTCTCTATCATGTTTCATCTTCTATTTTTAATTGATTTTTCTTCTACTTTAACTGATTTTCTCTTTTATTTTAACATATTTTTTTTCTATTTTAACTTATTTTCTCGCCTACTTCAACCGATTTTCTCTTCTTTTTAATAGATTTCATCTTCTACTTTAGCTTATTTACTCATCTATTTAACATACTACAACTACTATTTTAATTGACAGTAACTACAACTTTAACAGACTATAATCATTATTTTAAACACACTACAACTATTACTTTAACATATAACAAACACTTTAACTGATTCTCTCTTATTTTTTATCAGGTTCCTCTTCTTCTTTAACATGTTTTCTCTTCTACTTTAACTGATTTCATCTTCTACTTTAATCGACTTTCTCTTTTACTCTAACTAGCATCTTCGTCAATATTAATTGATATCATTGTTTACTTTAACAAATTTTCTCATCTTTAACCGCCTTCTTCGTCTGCTTTAATAGTTTTTCTCTTTTGCTTAACCGATTTTTTTACCTACTTTAATCGATTTTCTCTTATTCTTTAACACGTTTTTTTCTTTACTTCAACTGGTTTGTCTTCTACTGAATTAGTTAAAGTAGATAAAGAAATTAGTTAAAATATGAATGCAGTAGTCATCCATATGTTATCATATTGTTAGAAGAGTGATTAACAAAAATTAATGTGTTAGCTTATAAGTAGTAGAAGTAATGCTGGTAAGTTAAACTATAAGAAGAACTTAATTAAAGTAGAAGAAGAAAATAGTTAAAATAATGAAGAAATCAATTAAAGTATGAACGTAGAGGCCCTCTATTCCTAATGATTAGAAATACATTAATTATATAAAAAAAATACACACTCACATTCAATTAAAGAATAAGTTAAAGTAGAATAAGTATAAACAGAATTTAGTTAAATAGAAGAAGAAAGTGGTTAAAGTAATAATTAAAATATGAATCCAATGACTCTTCATTTTTGATAATAAAAAATATTAATTTATATGAAAGGATAAAACGGAAAATGAGAAAAATGATATGTCAACAACTAGACTTCTAGTGCAGATCCCGAAAAAGTAGAGATTAAAAGTTAATATGTGCAAAAATATTGAACTGTTTAGTCTAAATATTTCTATCAGGAACCTGCCGATAAGATCTGCTCTCTTACAGAGACTTGAAATTAATTTTCTTTTATTGTTATTAGCACCTTTTGATATTATCAAGATTAACATTTCCTTTTAAAATTTTTGTTTTTTGTTTTCTAGTACCATGAGTGACCCAAAGAGGTCTGGAACATAGAAAAAGAAGTTAAATTACATAAAATGTAAGATTTCCCGGAGATTTTGTTTTAACATCAACAACGTTTTACTAGGAAGAATTTGTATGATATTTAATGGGTTTTTTAAACTTTTAGACCAGGTTATAATTCTTTGCAATTAGTTTTAATTCTTATAACCCGACTATTTAATTTTGATTCAGAAGATTTACTGTTCATCGGAAGTACGTTATTTACAGTTAGGCTTTAGTTCATGTTTCTGAGATCAAAATGGTTTACTTTTCCGAAAAATTAAGTATCTTTTAGAATTAAATAGTCAAGTTATGGAGACTAAATTTAATTATAAAGTATTGCATGGACTAAAAACTAAACAAATCAAAGTTAATAACAGGCTAAGATTTAGTATCAAAGACTATAAATTTAATATAAACAGGGTGTCAAGGCGAACCAAAACGTTCACGGGATAAGCGCTTCGGGATCGCCTAGGCGACACTTAGGTCGCTAATTAAAAAAGTTAAAATATATATTTCTAATATACAAAACAAGAATAAATATATGAAAAAATACAGAAAGTTTTAGAGAAATTTCAAAACCATGAGGAAGTTACAGCAATTAAATTGCATAACAGTTATAGAAAATTAAAATATTGCATAAAAAACTCCAGAAAAAATTGACAAATAAATGTTAAAAAATCAGAAAATTTCAAAAGAACATAATAACATCAAGAAAATTACAGAAAATAAAAGTCAAAGGGTTAAAAACATTGACATGAGGGCTACATATTCTTAGCTAATTTTTTTTTGTTGAAAGTACATTTTATTAGCTTCATTCTAAAAGATATTAATGAATGAAATATACCAAAATGAAAAAAAATGAACAATATGTTGAATGAAAAATATAACTGATTAAAAAACACATTCAACTCTAATGACTGTGCAAACTTTCACAGTCATGTGACTGTGACTGTGAAAGCTTGCACAGTCTAATGACTCTGCTTGCACATCCACTGGACAGAGAGAAGAAGAAGGTGGGGAGGGATCTGGAGAGAGAGGGGGGAGGGAGGGAGAGAGACGGAGGACAATGTGTTGGTGCAGTCACTATAAGAAGAGAGAGAGAGAGAGAGAGAGACTTAAGCATGTGCCTTGACAACTATTGATAATTCTCATTATTGCTTGCTTACATAATGTTGTCAGTAAGTTGACTAAGTGGGAGTCTCTTAGAACCCTGGATCCATATAGTGCATGTTAAACTACCTTTTTAAAATAGGAAAAAAAAACTTATAAACCCAATATACATAGAGAGAGACAAATCTTCAAATTTTCTTTTAGACATTACAAAGGGCTTAAAGGAACAAGGAAGTAGGGGTGTGCAATAGTCCGAGTCGACTCGATTTGGGAAAATTTTTTCCAAATCGAATTGATCCGAGTAGGTTCATGAACTGAACCATTTTCAATTCAGTTTGGTTCAGTTTAAATTGAAAATTGAAATTTATTATATTTTTTATAAAATTAATAATATTTTTATATATGTAATTAATTTTAAATATATATTTATATATAAATTAAGATAAGTTAATTAGGAGTCTCTGACTGTAACATGAAGATTCTTACCTTAACAATACTTAACATATACTAGGAGATAACACTTACTGTAATCAATTACAATTTTGTCAAAAATTAAAAAATAAGTCAAACATCTGATAAAGACTCTTAATTAATTTACTTTATAAAATAATATAAAATTTGATATTTCAATTTGATTAAATTTCACAATATATTAAACCGAACCAAACCTTCGAACCGAACTAGTTCAATTGGAACGCACACCCTTACAAGGAAGTGTACAACTTTGATGTACAGACATGTGACATCTTTAGGACAAGTTTCAAGTGAAAGAGCATAATTAACTACAAAAATTCTTCTTGCACACATTTACACAATGTGGGGGACTTTGTACACAGAATGTTGGGGAGCTTGTAACACAAAGAGACCACAATTTGATACCTGGATATAATATAATCATTCTCCAATGATAGAAAAACTTGTATTTTTGCCCTTTCCCCTTTGATAGTCTCGGATAGCACAAGCAATCATAGCTAAATCCACATGAGAAATACTTATTGCAAGACTAGTTTTATAATAATAATGATATAGGTGCAAGAAAACAACCTTATTGGCTAAAAATGAGTGTTTCTCTCTATTCCTCAACTAACAGAATTACTTTTTTGCAGTCCACATCATCATTAATATTACAAGATTGTTCTAACAATAAATATTTCTCAACCCATAAATACAATGAGATAGACTATCAAGATTCATCCAAGATAATTAGTTTATCTGTGAAATTGAAAGATGACATGATACTAAGAGAAATAGAGAGACCACCTGATCACTGGAGCAAGTCAAGTGAGGGTGCACATTAACCCAAGTAACTTTCCCAAGAAGCTGGTTGTGCTGTGACGATCCACAATTACAAATCTCATTTATTTGCGGCCACCTTGGTCCAAATTTCCAGAAATCTACTTCCACGCTTTACCCTCAAAACCTTGTTGTGCACATGGGAAACAGATACACAGCCCAAGGACTAAATAAAAACACATTAAGATGGCAATAAGAACGTGGTAGTTCAGTAACTACAGAAGGAGTAAGATAATTCATTATCTGATTCAGTTCATTGATGATGAAAAGAACACTGGTACTGGCTGCAAAAGTAGGATTACAAAACCAACAGAGACAGTTCTACAGCATTTTCTTTACCGGGGAAGAGGTTATTATGTACACAAACATCATCAACCATCAATGCATGCAAACAAATGCTAGGAAGAGACAGCACGATGCAGGAGGATCTATATATGTAATCACATCACATCAATGTCATCAAGGTCTGACCATTCATTTGACTCCTTTGTTTCTGGGCTGGTTGATGTGCCATCCTTTGCAGCACCACCAGGCCCTTTGCTGAGCTGAACCCAGCCCTTAGAGCCTGTTGCTTGAGATCTGAGGGCATCCGCCAGCGGCTTGGAGACCACAGGTACCTTTTCCTCATCGTCTTCTTCCAGGTCGCTGAAGGACACGTCCTCGTCGTTTCCTATGGGAACAGAGGTCATCGTTGAGCCGCCAATTTCGATGTTCTCTTCTTCCAACCAGTCATCTGCATTGTCTTCGTATTTCTCAATTGTTATCTTGGAGGCATCACTCTGGATATCCTTTGTCTGGATTGGCACATCTTCTTCAATGACGGATTTGTCAACGATCTTGATCTCTGTGCTCACAACTGGGTGCTTCTCCGTCTCAGAACCACTTTCTGGATTGTCTTCCTCTGACGAGGACTTCCTGTATGGCATGTTCTCATAGGATCCACTCGAAGTTGCAACTAGTCCTCCACTCAGTGACCTGTCAGCTACAGATTTTGTCCGATTTTGTAGGTCCTGTAACAGTAATGCCCTCGCTTCCACAATCTGCATAGACAGATAAATGCAAGTCGTGGTCATACATCTAAAGCCTAACCTCAACAGTCCGTTGGAAACCAAAAGATCCATATTCACAGTTTAACCGCGTGTCTCAGGGAGCAACTTTTAGACCAACCCCATATCCACAGTCTCTGGAACACCTTCAATTCAAGGCCAAATGGCTGGAGTAGATCAATTTCATAAAAGTAATACATGAAAGATAATCCACAGCCAACTGGAATTAGGCACGTAACCAAAGAGAAACCTAAAAACTTGTCAGCCATCCAAGATCTTGATAAAAATTTGGAGAATATAAGGTACACATTTTTAGCATGCAACAAGTGATTTTTTAACACATCCTATCATCAGAGATGGCTCAATGGAACAGACGAAAAAAATAGCTGTATTTCTTCCAATGGGTTGCACATGTGAAGCTTGGGGTGTGTTCTGCGCAACTTCTAACCAGAAGCACCTTTTATCTCCCATGGGTTCCAGCCGAGTCATTTTTAAGAGGCAGCATTTGATCTTGGAAGGCTTCCAAGTCCCAACAGTTCATTCAGGAACAAATGAGATTGTTGGGGAAACATTAAGTGTTTAAACTAATATAACTTGTCAAACAAGTTATAACCAGTCACTCAACATTTCATGTAGAAGCTAAAAATGGCTTCCAACTAAAAGTTGCACCAAATGGCAAGAACTCCCTTAGGTTAGACTGATTGCCATGTAGTGTGAGGCTTGGATGTTAAGCCCATTGTCCACACCTTTTTATGTCTCTGCCATCCATACCTTTCCCATCCTTATTTTGTTTTTTATGCATGCATAGCAGCAGCTTTTCATAATACAAGTCCGAAGACTTGCCCCAGAAAAATCATGGCTTCCTGGTTGCAGTCAGTTGGCTTTTTTACTCCTTTTCCGAAAGTTAATAGCCGCACACCATCAATGTTGCTTCCACTTCTTTTCAATTGCATGTCATCTTCTTGTTTTTCTTTCCCTTTTCTGGTGAGCCACTTCTTTTGTTATAATTCATTTCTCTTAATACAGAGAGCAGCGTAGAGGCTACGTGGACCCCAAACTCATTGGTCTAGGTCTATACACCCACACAGCCACCTTAAATCATGAACCAAACATACAGCCAGGATACAAATTTCTATTGGCAAACAGTCCAACCAGGTAACATGAACCTTGAAAAAAAATGGAAAAGAGTTTGGTCATTAAGGTTGATATCAGACATTTACTGTCTATAAGATAACTCAGGGGTATTCAAATCTTGTTCATTTCACTATCTGGCTGGAAGTTGCTCTAGAGAAGAGCACACACTTGTGTGAAACTTTCCTTCTAATATTTTCATGTGATACTAATTCCAAAGCCAAAGGGAACCTTCGAAGGTAGCTCCCTAAACCCTAAACTTAACTGCACTAACCAATTGTGCACCTGCTAGCTAATGTCATCAAAACTTTTAAATTTATCAACCTATTATCTGCTAAGACTTAAAAGGTTAAGGCAATCTTTAGCAAAACATGCTCACTCCACATGCTTAAATCAGTTCAAAACATGTATAAAAAAGACATCTCATCAAAAATTTTGAACTTATCAACCTATTACTTTTGTCTTTCTAACAAAACAACTAGAAAAATAAATCTTTGTAAGTGTAGGTCATCGCTCTCATGTTTAATAACTGTTATCGTTTTAATTTGCATTGGGCATGAATAGATTGATGATTGTAAAAATTGCAAACTAGAACTTAAAATCCTAATAACTTTTTGTACTAACCACATGTGTGCGCAACACAGAAGTAATAAGAAAGAAATATTAGATGATGAAACATGAAAAACCGGTGACTTGTTGAATAAAGAACACACCTGGGGTGTGGACAAGAGCTCAGCATCTTGTTTATTGAGCCTAGGATGCAGAAGTACAAAATAAATCCTCCAAAAGCATCCTTCACTCATATGGCTTGGGCAAAGTTCAATTCTTAGAGCTGCTAACCTTGGAACAAGATGTTCAACAGCCAATGCATGTTCTTGTTGTGCATCAGACATGTCAAAATCTGAGGGATAAACATTACACAATTTACACAAGGAGCATTAGTAACAAGTGAATAGGCATGTGAACCAAATTCATACAGTACTGCACTTCGTTTCATCCTTTATCGACATATAACCCTTATATTCATCTAAGAATGAAGTGAAACTATTTACAACACCTAGGTACTTTAGGAAAGCATATTTCATCAAGCAGATCGAAAAATAGGCCACAAAGAGCTAAAGAGGTCTATGAAAATAGAGTGGACAATGCAGTAAAAGTTAATCTCCGACATACTAGTTCATGAATTGACCACGTGCTTCTGAATACTAGCTCATTATTTCATTTGCTATATATAATGCAAGCATGGATCATAGTTCCCCATTCTTTGTGGGTCCGACAGAAATAACAACAGCCATGTTCTTTAATCTTTATAGAAGATGATTAAAGGAAATCAAACAGGATAAGTGTACAAGGTCATACATTAAAACACGATGGCTTCATACACTCAGCCTCAGCAAACCCACTCCCCTACCCCCAAGCCAGTGTACATTTCGATCTTTCATATAAAGGCAACAACTGAGCTTGCCTTATCAAAGTTACATTTCACTTCCGTTGGATTGTTAGAGAAGACAGAGTGCATCCAGGTCTCCATGGAGAACGATGGCACACACCCAATTAAGAACAAACTCCGGAATAGCAAATTTCTACAAACTAGAAATCGAGGAATCGCATAAAATATCTCCTTTTTCTGCGGTTAGTAAATTAAAGACCACATACCGTCTGCAGCATCGTCGTCAGGGAACAGCGGGAAATCCAGCCACGTCTCCGGATGCATCGAGATGTTCCTCGCAAATGTCAACACCTCCTCGGTAACGCCAATGGCACCATCGCCGCCCTTCCCATACTTTTCCTCCAATTCCTTGTCCTCCTCCTCCTCCGCATATTCCTCATCGCCATCCGCCGCAAACTGCAGAAAAGTGGACGCCATCTTGGAGATCTCCTCGACGGCCTTGTTCTGTGACAGCAACGAGATCCCACTCCGGAACCTCCCCCCGATCTCCGCGAAGTCACTCCGGATCCCCGCCATCCGCGGCGTGTCCAGCCCCACCTCGGAGTACTCCCCCTCCCCAGAGTCCGTCGGGCGCGGGGGATCGCCGCCAGAACGGACGCCCGGATCGGACGAGAGGGGATCGCCTTCCTCCGCGCGCGGGGAGGGGCTGGAACCCCGGGCGGGGGAGGCCGCCGGGGGCGGGGCGAGGAAGGAGGCGACGCCCCAGAGCTGGCGAGTGAAGGTCTTGGTGATCTCCGAGATGTCCTCCTTGACGCCCCTGCCCGGGTGCCCGGCCTCCGATCCGTCCCCACCTTCCCCCACCTCGGTCACTCTCGGAGACGCCTCGGCGCCCCGCCGTTCCCCGGCGCCGTCGTCCGACGCCGTGAGGCTCGCGAAGGACCTCGCCAGCCACGACATGGCTGCCTCCTCTTCTTCTGGTACAGCTCCTGCCGGTGATCGCGTTGGTGGTGATGGTGGCGGTGGTGGCGACGACGCCGCTGTCTTCTTCTTCCCCCCTCTGCGATGGGGGGATCGCAGTTGGTTGGGGGGGGGGGACGGCGGCGGCGGCGACGGCGAGGCGGGGGGAGGAAGACGGGGAGCGGGGGTAGGAATAATTGGATGTGGGTGTTCGGATACCGGCGGGTGACGTGGCTGGCCGGGTGGATTCGTTTGTTTTGTTTCGGACGGGGGTGGTTGTTCGCTTATGTGGGGTCCGCGGCGT
This sequence comes from Colocasia esculenta, assembly GCA_014218235.1. Lineage (NCBI taxonomy): Eukaryota > Viridiplantae > Streptophyta > Magnoliopsida > Alismatales > Araceae > Colocasia > Colocasia esculenta. The sequence goes on from CM024760.1 coordinate 175,328,534, forward strand.
ACAATACCGTGCCGGTAGCGCTCTGGGCGGTGCTGGCAATGCTGAGATAGCTCCCAGTACTGTGATGGAGTCATGGCCGTCTGATCAGTGAGACCTCGGATTGTTTTCTTCCAACTGGAATTTGCGAGATCAGAATTTTGAGTCCATCGGTCTATGGATGGCCGGGTCAGGGTGCACCTCTGGAACGAGCCGTGGGACCCACAGATTTGAAATATTATTTAAGTAGATTTGTGATAAAGTTTAGCAGATTTGTCAATCTGAAATTTAGGTTAGATTTGTCACATTTGATATTTCTACCTTAAAAGAAATTGATACTTCAATTCACATTAAAGATACTAGAAGAACTGGAGATTATGCACTAAACATGTTAGCAAGTAGAAAAAAAGAGATAATAATAAATGTAGACTTAATAACAAGCTTTAGTGATAAAAACATTAAAGATACTAGAAGAACTAGAGATTACATGGAATGGAGGAAGAAGAAAAGAGAGAGGGAGTGGGAGAGCCGAAGGTTTAAAAAGACCAAAAGTAAATCGGTCTTGCAAAGACCGATTTCATTCTTTTTTTTTTTTTTTTGAATCAAATGGAAATCAGTATTGTATAGACTGATTTTACATGAAAAAATAAGTCCAGGGAGAAATGCAAATCGGTTAGTGCACGACCAGTTTAGATAATCGGTCAGCGCATGATCGATTTTAATATTTTATAATTTTTTGGTACGACCGCACATGTTAACGTATTGTTGACAGTTAAAAGTGTGCTACTTTACGAATTAAACTTTTAAATCTACTATTTAACTAATAAAAATTTTAAATTATACTATTTTTAAATAAAATCCATAAATATACCCCTAACCCTCCCTTAGCCAAGAATTTTCTTGGTGGTGGACCAGATGGTTGAGTTTGGATAGAGACGGATTGGAGGAGAATGATGTAAGACTCTAGAGCTTCTTCGAGGAACTTCATGTTATTCACTTATTCTTTTTAAAAGCGACTAAAATATAATGATCTCTCAGGCTAAACTTAATTGATCTCTTCTATAGGTTGTTAGCATGCACATGAATGTTTCATACATGTATAAGAGTAAGATAGGAGAGAGAGAGAGAGAGAGAGAGAGAGAGAGAGAGAGAGAGAGAGAGAGAGAGAGAGAGAGAGAGAGAGAGAGAGAGAGAGAGAGGGTTACATGATCACTCTTCACCAGTTGAAAGTCTGAGGAATATTTCTCTTTGGTAAGGTTTCCTAGAATTATATAGCCGTGAGCTCTCTTATCTGCTCTACAAAGGTTGGATAAATAAGACTTGAAATTAAGAAACATGTCCTCTGAATTAGAGTCCTTGTTGGCGTCCACATGTCCATTAAGGGTCATAGCTCAGACTTTTCTAAGATTTTTATTCTTATCTTAATCCCTATTTATCCTTAGGTTTAACTGTGATCAAATTATGAGTTTTTTAGCCGTGATCGTTGGGCAAGAGGCCCAATAGGACAAATCTCATTATTGTCTGCTTTGGTAGCCGGTAGCGACTATGTTAAAGGGGGAAAAATAGTTAAGTTACTTTTTCACTTTGGAAAGGAAGTTTGTTTAATTAAGAGAGTTAGGTAAAAATAGGGTTATAGAGGGATATCTCTTTGGTCAACCTAGCTTAACCACATTCTTATCTAATGACCCCCTTTTTGGCCCCAAATTGAATGACTTACTTTTTAGGTTAAGCTACCATATTTAAAAAATCAGGGGTAGCTTAATCAATTTTCAAAGTGAGCTCTTGAGGATTCTTTTGATGGGATTCTCCTCTTTAGATTAAGAATTGTCCAAAGTTGTATTATTTAGGTAGATTCCTTCGATAGTTTTCTAGATATTCGAATTTTTTATTGTAGAGTTTTTATCCCGAGTTTGGAGATCCTTCCACGTGGGCTGCGAATTGGGACCTAGTTATATTTTTCTTAACCTTGTCTTTGTGAACATTTATTGTGTTGTCACTATCCGGGCCAAATCTTAAATTTTTGGACTTCGTAACTTTCCCTCCTCTCCAACTATTTTTAAGATGTTCAACTTTAATATTTTTAATTTTAAACTAGAGATTTGAATTAGCTAACACAAGTGTTATATGTACTTAAATCGAAGAAAATAACATAGAAAACTAAAATATTTTATATTATAATAAAAATTGTTATATAATTTACATTAAAGATAAAAAAGTAGATTAAAAAAGAAAGGGAAATACTTTGTACCGAATTGTTGGGATGCAATCTATTAGGTCACATGGAACGTGTGGTGTCATGTTGATTTTTTTAGAAATATTTAAAAATTTAATGGGACAGATAACTCATTTAATATTCGCCCTCACACGGTGATGGAATTTATCCCACCATATATTCATCATGTACCTTTTCTCACATGGTAGTGAAATTCAACTCTATCACGCATCCATCTAATACCCACTCTTACATTGTGTAAAAAAATATTTTATAATTAACATAAAATAATAAAAATATTAAATATAAAAAGAAAGATAAATATTTGTATGAATTATTGACATATAATCTATTATAACAAATCTATGTGGCGCCATATTGGTATTTTTTTCAAAATACTTAAAAAATATATTAGGTAAATATATTCCCTCACATAATGTGGTACAAAGTATCTCATTATCATGTGAGGACAAGTATATGATAACTATGTGGTGAGTTGAGTCTCACAACTACATGAGAGCGGATATCGGACGGATATTCACAACGTGCATACAATAAAATATATATATTAATTTTAAGAGGAGTACCATCTCCTTAAAAAAAGATTTGTTAATATGACGTCACATGGGTACCACATAACCCAACAATTATATGTCAACAATACACTTTTTTTAAAACATTTTTACATAAAATATTACATATTTTATAGGTTCTTTAGAGTGGATTCAATAAAAATAATGAACTTGTTTCAATCATGGCCCTTAGCATATGAAATAAATGAAAAAAAGAGCTTTAAAGAGACTTTAGTCCTATATCAGATCTCTCATTTTCGCACTTCTTTCAATTGACTTTAAGACAAAGTCAATAGACACATGTAAAGAAAGAGATACGTTCTTATTTACACTCTACTCTTATAAGTACTTGTTTTTTTTATTTGGTTGAATTAAATTGAGAGTATTGATTCAATCATCCGAAGGTCGACTATGGAAACATATTTTCAAATTTAACTTTTTTTATAGGTCTAGTCAACTTTCACCACGAGTTAATTCTCGTTCGCCGAAATTTTCTTATCAATTGAACTCTAATTTTAGACACAAATAGATGAGACTAGTAATGATGTGTCTAAGGTGGGTGCTAGTTAGACACTTTGGGGCGAACCAGTGGCGGATCCTCTTTAGAGTCAGTGGGGTCATGTGACCCCACTGACTTGGAAGGGGTGTCTTAAAGGGAAGTAGGAATACCCCTTGTTATTTAGGTGTGCAAATTAAAAGTGACCCTACTGAATTTAAGGGTGACCCCCTAGACTCAAGTGACCCCACTGGACTAACTTTCAGGATCCGCCACTGGGGCGAACCTCTTATTGATATGTAAAAAATCATCTCTACCACATTGATACAAAGTCTAGTATATATCCTCCCTCACATGGTGGTGGTGCTCACTCCACTACGTACTCGTTCAGTATTTTCCGTCATATGGTGATGGAACTCACCTCGTTACATGTCTATCTAGTATCCGCCCTCACATGATATAATTTTTTTATATAATTTACATAAAAATAAATTATTAAAGATAATAAAGAAAGAGAAATGTTTATATGAATTATTGGTGTCATGGTTGGTTGAATTGTTATGTCAAACTGAATTGAGTTTTACTTAGTACAATATGGTATCAGGTGTATCGTACCACAGTGGTACAATTTGGCCCCATTTCAGTCTAATAAATCATAAAATTTTATTATAAAAAATAAAATATATTATTTGTACTAAACTGTGCTAGGATCGAAGGATGTTTAGTACGGTAGGGTATGTACGTACTTGGTTGATTTAGTTTAGTATAACAAATTATGATTAACATGTAATCTACTAGGCCAAGTGGAACCCATGTAGCGCCATGTTAGTATTTTTTAAAAATATATAAAATTTACATGGAGTAGATATCTGATTTCACATGATAGTGGGACTCACCTCGTTATGTACTTGCTCTCACATGGTGGTGGGAGCCACCATGTCACGTGGTAGAATGAGCCCCACTATCATGTAAGGATAGATATCGGATAAACATTCATCCCGTGCATATATCAATTTATTTATTTTTTCAAATGTGCCTCCTCTTAAAAAATAGTTGAATTGTAGCGTCACATATGTGCCATATAACACAAGAATTATTTGTCAATAATATAAAAGTAATTTTTTAAAAAATATATGTTTCACTCTTAAGGATATACTGTAAATTTTTACATAAAATATAACATACTTGATATGTCATTTAGATCGAGTTCAATAAAGATAATGAGTTCGGCCCAATTATGATCTTTAGAAGATGAAAGAAATATGAAACAAATGACTTAGTCTCATATCAGATCCCCTATTTCTCTCTCATTTCAGTTGCCAATTCAAAGATAAGACAACGAACATAAATAAAGAGAAATATATGTGGTCAATCAAGTCATTATCCTATTCCACACACTATCTCTCTATGCGCTCTATTCTTTTAAACATGCATATCCTTTTTTATGTACTTGATAAATCATTTGGACTAGGATTAACAAATATAATGAACTCGACCAAATCATACCTCTACAAGATGAAAGAAATGGAAAAAAAATAGGGTTAAAAAGACTTTACTCCTATATTGAATCCCCTTATTCTCCATTCTTTCGGTTGTCTTCAATAGAAGACCAATGAACATAATTAAGAGAGAGATACATGTCAATCAAGACATTTTTATTTCACATTCTCTCTCTCTACTCTCTATTATTATAAATACTTATTTCTTTTGTTATGTCTACTTAAATTAAGAGTATTAATTTGACAGCCGGATGGTTGGCCATAGGATCATCTTCCAAGAATTGACTTTCTTTGTAAGTCGAGTTGACTTTGGCTCGAGTAAATTTTTATTCTCCTTATCTTTTTCATCACTCGGACTCTAGTCTTGGATCTTCAAAAATTGACACATCAAAGCCCTTACAGAGTTGCAGGTCTGATTGAACTCATTAAAACTCATTGTCATTTTAATCTAAAAAGTTTTTATTTTTTATTTTTTACAAATAACTATTTAATTTTTCATATTTATTAATCTACTTGTTATTTGTATATGTAACGTCTAACTAATGTAACCTCAAACATAAGAGGGTGGGGCCCACAACGATATGATGTTTATGGGACTCACCCTACATGTGTCTAGAATGGACACTGATTGGACACCATATGACAGACAACTAGTTTTTCTCTTATATATGTAAAAGAGGAACTTACTGCACTTTGAGAAGTGCAACTCCGCCACATCTAAGTGTATTTCGAAAAGCTCATTGGCCTACCTCCCATGACACACTACACCGTATTATGTCATTTTCTGTTTGGGTTTTAGAACCCAACTTTTTATTTGGGCGTCAAATTTCTATTTTATAAAAAATTATCTTAAATTTATTGACTCCAATTAATTAGATGGAGTGTCTTTCCACAATACAATATAAAAGAGATAATGTTATTATATTTGGATTGTTTGATATGTCCTTTTATGAAAATAAATATATTTAGAATAACTATTTTTTTAATTGTTCAACGTTAATATTTTGTAGTTTTAAATTAGAAATTTGAATTGGTTAACAAGAGTAATTCATGTAGTCATATTGAAGAAAATAACATAAAAATTTTATATTACAATGAAAACTATTCTATGATTTACATAAAAATAAAAAAATTGATAGAAAAAAAGAAAAAGTATTTTGTATGAATTATTATGAAAGAAAGATTTAGTGCACACCAAAAGATGTACACTAAGTGGACACACCCTATAGAGGATGTGTACGCATAGAAATTCAATATACAGTATCCTACTTTGACACAAGGTTAAACTACCAATGAGTAGTTTAACCAGGGGTCCCTTAACCCAAAAAGTACTCTACCTCACTTTGGCATACTTTTGTATCTTACCCCACTAACTAAGGGTAGACTAACCTACTTTTTATTTTTTTTAATCAACTAAAAGTTTGACTCAATTTATCTTTTTTTTAATAAAAAATGAGATAATCTTCAGAGATATATAATAAAATAATATTTAAAATTTAATGATATTTTTTAAAGAATTTTTCTCAAAAAAAAAGTTACCCAGTACCCTACACCCCCCCCCCCCCCCCCCCCCCCCCCCCCCACTTTTGAGGTGGTGTAGAGTTACCTAGGGGTAACCTGGGTTACCCAGGGGTACCCCTGGGTAAGCTGCCCCCCCTCCCCAAACCTTGGGATTAGGGTTTACCCCTGGGTAACCCTAGTTTACCCAGAGGTACCCCTCCCAAAGTGGTGATAAATGTGTGCCCACTTAGTGCACATCTTTTAGTATGCACTAAATATTTTATTTGTTGGAATATAATTTATTAAGCCACATAAACATGTGGTGCTATGTCGATATTTTTTATAAATTTAAAATCTATATAGAATAAGTGACTAATCTGTATCCTCTCTCATATAGTAGTAGAGCTCATCTAGCCATGTACTAATCCGATGTTTTTTCTTACATAGTGATGGGACTCACATTGTCACATATCTATCTAATATCTGCCTTCATATGATATAGATTTTTTTTAAAATTTATATAAAAATAAGAAAAATTGAAGATAATAAAAAAGATAAATATTGTATACTTTGTTGGTTGACATGCAATATATTAAGCCAAGTGGAATCTATGTGACATCATGTTGGTCATTTTTGTTAGAAATACTTAAATTTGTATGGGACATGTATTCGTCTTCACATAGTGGTGAATTCATCATAATATGGTACAGTGAGTCTCATCACTATGTGAGAGCGAGTACATAATATGTATGTGATAAGCTGAGTCTGCAACTATGTGATGGTGGATATCTAAAAGGTATTCATCCTATTAATGCAATAAGTTATTGTTATTTTTCTAATATGAGTGATGCCTCCTCTTAAAAAAATAAGTTGTCAACTTAGTGTCACATGGGTGCTATATAATCCAATAATTATATGCCAACAATATAGAATTAATTTTCAAAATTTTATTTTCCTCTCGAGAATGTACCACTAATTTTTACATAAAATATAACATACTTTATAGATTTTTTAGACTGAGCTAAATAAAGGTAATATGTTCGTTCCAATCATGTCCTTTAGAAGATGAAATAAATGAAAAATAAAGAAGATTCCAAAGAGACTTTAGTCCTATATCGAATCTCTTCTTTTCACTCTTTTTTCGGTTGTCTTCAAGGAAAGGTCGGTAGACACATGTAAATAGAGAGATACATGTTGATCAAGACATTATTTTATTTCACATTCTTCCTCTCCACGCTCTATTTTTATAAACACTCACTTCTCTATTAAACTTAGTTAAATCAAGAGTATTGATTTGACTATTAGAGACTTTTGAAATACTTTTTATAAATCAACTTTCTTTGCAGATATAATCGACTTTGGCAACTAAATTTTTTTCATTATTAAGACTTAGGTCTTAGGTCCCTAGAGGTCTATCCATTAAAGTCCTTGAAGCCCTAACCGACCTCATCAATACAAATTGTCATTATTATCTAAAAAATTAAAAATATATATACTTTCTACAAAAGTCTATCTTTTTTTTCACATTTATTAATCGAACATGACTTGTTACTCATTTAGGTGCATCCAATTAGTATTGCCCCAAACATAAGAATGTGGTCACTTACAACGTCCACCTACATGTGTCTCGGACGGATGTTAGTCTGACATCTTAAGGAGTATAACTAGTTTTTTATTTTGTTAATCAGTAAAAAATCATCTCCATCACATTGAAACAAATGTTTGTTATCTATCCTCACATAGTGGTAGGGGTCACCCTGCCACATACTCGTCTAGTATCCTTCCTCATATGGTGGTGAGACTCACCACAGAATGTGATACAGTGGGTCCCACCATCATGTAAAGTAAGTATATGATAGGTACATGGCAAGGTGAATTTTGTCATCATATGAGAGCAAACATCGGATATGTATCCATCCCATCAGTATAATAATTTTTTTTCCAAGAGGAGTGATGCATTCTCCTAAAAAAAGTGCTACCAATAATATCGTCAAGTATGTGCTACATAACCTAAGAATTGTATGTTAATAATACAAATTTATTTTTCAAAAAGAAATGTTTTTTTTACTCTCAATGAACCACTACTAATTTTCACATAATTAGAATATTTTTAATAGGTCATTTGAACGGAATTCAATAATAATGAGCTATGAAAATGGATTTATGACGATCCATCGGAAATTATTTTATCTCATTGGTTTTTTAACCATGTTTCATGAGTGTGTACACATGAGTATTGCAAATTCAAGTCTCACCAAATGCTAATCACTCCATGAGAGCGAGAGATGAATCGACAATTGCAGAGTGAGGGCGTGCCAGTCACATAAGTGACAAAATGTTCTGCCTCCAAGAGTGAGAGGGCTTTAAGTCTCTTTACGCGTCATTTGACTTTGTCAAACGAAAGTGAATATCAGGTCTGGACTAATATCTCGTCGTTGCCTAAACACGACGACGTTAATTACATCTATTTGAGAGAGAAAATCATTGATTAATCACCAGAGTAAAAAGCTCTATGGCCTGAGGAGGAGACATCTAATAAAAATGTAAAAACATCTTGAATTTAGGCCCAAGTGCCAATAAAGAAAGATGTCTATTTGATAGCATTTAACTTATTGTAATCATTATCATCTTATGTATCATCATTTGATCTATCTATTATCTTTATTTGTTCACCGCATTCCCTTTCTTTATTCCAAAGTGATTTTCATGTGCTCTTTTTGTTCTATTTGAAACATAATAATTGTAGTTATGTTCATAATTTGGCATTATTCGGTCATTGTGTGCTCAGTCAACAACGCGGGCATAACTCATTCGGTGAAACATACACAACTCATTTAGTGAAACATACATAGTCCATTGACAAGTCCTGCGTAGTTTATTCGGCAATATATGCACAATTCATTCGACAAGACATGCATAGTCCATTCGGCAAGACATGATCGAATCGGCAGACATAACTAAATTGGTATGACATGACCGAATCAGTAGGACATGATCGAGTCGGCAGAATCTGACCGAATCGGAAGACTATTGAATCGACAAGATCTGACTGAATCAGTGAGACACTGTTGAGAGACTACCGACTCACTCAACCAGTAAAGATTTCAAGGGGCCTTGCCGACTAGAATGCGCAGAAGACAACCATCAACATCTCCCCTTTTTTTATGACGTAAGAGGAGGTTGCGATACTCGTCCACCATGGCGGAGACGACACCAAAAACAAGGTGTATGTCAAAATGACATCACCCAAATGGCATACAGTGCTGATTCCCGAGGCACACCTATGTGAGAACTAGTTATTACCAGGACCATAAATTCTCAGTCGATAATCAAATGGTGTTTGAGTCTATGTAACCGGACATAGATATCACATAATCTAACTCGTGATTCGATGGATCTCTCATTTCTATTGATTCGGTAACAAACATGATTCTGCTCATGTGAATCAGCAGCAGTAATGCCTCTGCTTGCACGAGTTGGCAACAAATATTCTTTGGCCTGTGCGAATTGACAACACACATTCATAAGGAGTACATGAAGCACGGAATCTATAATAACAACTAGGAAAAACGATGGGTAAATGGGGGAAAATGAGGTTGGAAAAATTGGACAATGGAGGGATTCCTTGCAATGGGGCATAGATATTGGGCACCCAACCTCTTGGTCAAGGAGAATCTCCTCTCATCAAACTGTGAGGTACGAGACCCCTCTCATTCCACCATTAAATTTTTTTTTAGAAAGATTTAGTGCACCTTTTTATTACACTTAAGTGCAATATGACTAGGCACTAAACCCATGTGGCACCCATCACATGGGAGTGATAAAGTGACAATCTAATTATTAAGTGCCACATGGATTTAGTGCCTAGTCATATTGCACTTAAGTGCAATATAAAAGTGCACTAAGTCTTTCTCCTTTTTTTTTTAACATGAAGAATATGATCCACCGTGGAAAAAGTAAACAGTAAGAAATGTCCATGATACAAAAAAGTGAAAAGTAGATAAAACATGAGCTCCATCATGGACCAGGAGAGGGAGAGATGGGGCACGGTTTACTAAGGAGCATCTAAGAGGTTTATATGAGGTTCTTCTCGTGTGAAAGAGGGATAAAAGGAGACCCTCTCAAATTCTTAAAGAAGAAAGACTTTCTGCACTTTCTGCAAGTGCAGAAAGTGTAGCTCCATCTCATGTGGCACCTGCCACATGGGATGTCACATGGGCTCCATCTCATGTGGCACCAAAAAAAATATGTGTCATATGAGATGGAACCCATATGTCCTGCACTTTCTGCACTTGTAGAAAGTGCAGAAAGTCTTTCTCTTCTTAAAGAATCCCAGATGACCTTACTTCCATCGTAGGAGAAAAGATGCCAATATACAACAAGTAATAAAAAGGAATATCATCAACAGATGTAAAAGAAGTAGCATTAAAGAAATACTAAACACAAAGAGGGAGAGGGTGATGGGATTGCTATGTACTATTGGCTATATGATGTACTATGGTTTTCTTTTGTAAGAACACCCACCATATCCTTAATATACTCAAAAGGGCTTCACAAAGACCCATGCGCTGGAATCTCAAGAAGAAAATAATAAAATATTTATATAGAGAACTCCAAATTTTAAAAGCAAGAAATACATAAGAAGGGATAATCTCTCTCTTTACATAGTTACCCACTCACCCATCTCTTTCAAACACTCCAAAACCCAATGAAAAATAACATGGTTGCTATCTTCTCTTGCTCTTCTTGCCGCATGTGCTCCTCCCAAAGAAGAAGAAGGAGAAGAAGGGCCTCATTTCTTGCTATCTAAACAACCTCCACCTTTTTTTTTTAGTCTTTTTGTTGTTGTTGCCCCCCTCCGCCCTTGGCTCAGCCGCAAGGACCTTTTAAAAGGAGGTGGTGGTAGGTGTCTTAGATTTATCTCCCTCATTTTAGATGGCCAAAAGCTCTCTTAGGCGGTGCATGTCTTGGCATGTTGATGGGCCGCCCCATTTTGACAAAGCCTAATAACATGAGTTGGTCGAGTTATACATCTTAAAAGATGAAAGAAATAAAAAAAGAAAGAGGGCTCCAAAAAGACTTTAGTCTTGGATAAAATATCTCCCTTTATCCCTCATTTCATTTGCCTTCAAGAGAAGGCCAAAAGGCACAAGTAATGAGAGAGATATGTTTTAATGAAAGTATTGTCTAATTTCATATTATCTCTCTCTACACTTTATTCTTATAAGCACTTATTTCTTGAGCAAGATTTTGTGCCAATATTTTAGTGCTGACACAATTATCAACCCTCACATGAAGGGCGGGCCTCACACTATAATATATATATATATATATATATATATATATATTTCTTTCTCCAACCAAATTAGATTGAGAGTATTGATTTGACCATTAGAGGGACGACCATCAAAATATTTTAAAAGAATTGACTTTCTTTGCAAGTCGAGTCGACTTTAGCTACGAATAGATTCTCATTCTTCCTATCGTCCTCATCACTTAAATTATAACTTCGGGTCCCAACTATCGACTTATCAAAATCCCTCTAGATCTTATAGACCTCATAAACATTCATTGTCATTTTCATCTAAAAAATTTTAAATTATATTTTTTAAAAATATTTATATAAATTTTTATATTTATTAGTCGAGCTTGACTTGTTATCCATTTAGGTCCATCTGATTAAATATAAGATAGATGAGAACCTACAACGATTTGACGTCAACAGAATCTCCCTTATATGTATTGGGGTGAAAAGTTAATTGGACATCATAAAATAAGTAGTAAACTTTTTTCTTATTAATATGTAAAAAATAATCTGTACTCCATTCAAACGAAGTCCCACGGATTTAACGGTCTTGATCTAGCCAACTCATCAGTTTTGCATCACTACCGTTTACGTCTGTTCCCTCCTACATCCCCCTCTAGCTGAACTCCCTCTTTCGTCTTCGTTTAGTGTGCTCCCACTCACCTCCCACCGGAATGCTGCTCCGCGGGCATCTGTCCGCCCTCCGGGCCTTCGCAGCCCCGCCCGCCCCTCTCCGTCCGCCTCCCCATCTTCTCCCGTTCGCCTCCCTCTGCTCCCGTCGGCCGCTGGTCCAGGCCGCCCACCGGAGCCCCGGGCCACCCCCTCCCGCTCCCCCGCCGCCCGACGTGAGGCGCGCGGCCGCCAAGCCCGACGCGGACGCGGCGGAGTTCGTGAGGACGGCGCTGTTCGTGCCGCCGGGGGTGGAGGCGGAGGAGGTCAGGGAGGGGATGGTGCTGCCGGGGTCCAACATCGTGGTCGGGCCCTACGCGGGGCACGCGCAGATCAAGGAGGTGGAGTTCGTGAAGAGCAGCGCGCGGGCGCGGGACTGCCCCCGGGACGAGCGCCCCGAGTTCGCCATCCTCGGCCGGTCCAACGTCGGCAAGTCCTCTCTCATCAACGCCCTCGTCCGCAAGAAGGAGATCGCGCTCACGTCCAAGAAGCCAGGTTCGGAGCGCTTCTTTCTTCTTCTTCTTCTTCTCATTTTATTTTTTTCCCCTTTCGCTGCAGCCATTTTTGTTTTCACTTATTAATGGTTGTATGGATTGACGTAGCACGTTTTAATCCCATGACATGCTGGGATTCTCTTTGTTTTGATTCATGTGCAATGCTGAAGCGCTGGATTCCTTTTATTTTGGATTGATCTGGAAAGCTGAAATCTAATGATGGCCCACTGTTTTACAAAAAAGAATCCACTTTTTGTTTTGTTCATAATAGCATATGTAAGCCAAGATCAGTTTTCTTCCCTTGTTTAATTTCACTGTAAAGTACCAGTGATTTCAAAATTCAAGGCTTTTGATGTCTTAGACTCTTACGTCAATCCAGACGACTCGCAGTGGAGTTCACCACTTATCGTTATATAGCTGGTTGAGGATTTTCCAGTAAGTCTTTGTCCGCTTGTAAATGGGCGTCGGGGTTTCGTGTCTGATAGAGTGCTTAATTTGTGCAGGGAAGACTCAGGTCATTACCATTACTTGGTTAATAAGAGCTGGTATCTTGTGGATTTACCTGGCTATGGGTGAGCATATGACCTGTTTTCAGTGCCCTTCACTTAATCTATTGTGTACCTCATGATTCAACTAATTAGCAGCCATATAAGGTCCATATTTGGGATTAAACATGAAAACTTCAGATGTCTGGTTCTGTTTCTTGCAGCCTTTGTGCCATAGGAGTTGTTCTGAATGCTTCGTCTTGTTTATAATCTCTATTTAAGTGTATAGGCTGGCAATCTTGCATCCATAAATCTCCTCATCAGTTTAAACACACCACTTTGGAGTTGCTGACATGGAGGGTCTCAAATAATTTAAGGAGCTGGGTCTGTATTCAATGGGTCATCATTTTATTGTTAGGTACCTGTAATCATATTCTCGTTAGAGTGGCTATCCTGGGTTAATTGACATCAAATATATTTTTATGTTACAAGGGCCCATACTTGGTGCTCCTGACATGACAACCTTGAAAGAATGTGGATACAAATGTGTTTGTTTATGTGCTCCTCAAGTTCTCTCAAAGCAGGGATTCAGTGAAGAATGCTCACAAATGAAAAATATTCAAAACATTGGTCAACACAAAAGTGCATTCCAAAGTGTTTCATGAAGTGCTGACCTAATAGTCTCCAGTGCCTCGGACATGTCAAAACGATGCTTAGAAATTACTGGTTCTAAGTTCTATCACAAATAGAACTAGGAAGGGAGGAGGTTAATGTGTTATAATATAATTCATTGTATGTTTAGACTAAGGTTTTGAGAAGATGAATAATTAACATTGGTCATAACCGACTACTGCATTTCATTTGGTTTGGATTTTCTTGGACCTGATTTATCAAATGTTTTTAATACCATAATTTTTGCTGCTGCACAGTTTCTTTATTGCATGCAGATGATTGCTCTATTAGGTCCCTGGTAGGAGCCATCTCAGAGGAGCAATGAAAATTTGTTCAAAAATTTGAGAAAGGTTCAGGTACAGGAGAAGCAAGCCACACTTGAACAATGAAGAACTAATGAGAAATCAAACCTGCAAGTTTAGTTTTTAATGAAGGCAGAACTCCAGATCCAGAATTACATGGATATCAGATGGAGACTTTTATTACTAATTTCTTCCACAACATTGTCATTGAGATGAGGCAAAAATTCATATCTATGGTAAGAAAAACTGGTCAATGAACCGAAGGAGAAGAAAATATTGTAGAGATTCTTAATTTTCATAGAGAGCTATTCACTTACTGCACAGAAGGGTGGCATCTCAGCTGGACAGATCCAGAGGCAGAAAGGAGTTCTGATCTATGTTATCCGAGGCGAGAGGCGACTGAGGCGACCATAGGGTCGCCTTATCCTCAAATGCCTAGGCGATTGGTCTAGGCGATTGAGGTGAAATTTTAATTAAAAAATAGAAAAATATATATAATTCTGATATATGAAGATGGACTATAATATATGTGAAGAAACCTAGAAATGGCTACATTTATTTATTGAGTATGACACAACAATATAAAATCCATTCAATTCATGAAAAATTAAACAAAAGCAAGCAGCAACTCTGAAATTATATACAATTAACCACAATATGTATACTAGAAATTCTCAAGTTCATGCACAATCAGTCAACATACACTTACATTTGATTTGACTTGACAAGTGTACATTTAACTTGACTTGAGAAGTCAAGTGTACGTTTGACTTGAGTGTACATTGACTTGATTTGAGACGTCGTGTACATTTGACTTTTTCTTCGTGCTAATGCTAGGGCGTCCCCCGTAAGCGACGCGTTTTATCGAACCCGGATGGAATGATAAGTGAGCTAGGGCTAGCTAGGGCGTTTCCCATAAGCGACGCGCCGCGATGGCGCCCGATTGCGGTTGTGCAAATAGGCAAGGGTTCCCGTGGGGTTGACGAACACGGGTAAAGAAGTTAGTCCAAAAACATAGGATTCGTCTAGCTACTTGGAATATAGGAACTTTAAAGGTAAGGATTTGGAGTTGGTCAAGTTAATGAGGGATAGAAGGGTTAGCATAGCTTGCCTACAAGAAACTAGGTGGAAAGGATCTAAAGCTAAAGATATTGATGGTTATAAAATTTGGTATACAGGAACTAGTAACTCTAGAAATGGTGTGGCCATAATAATAGATAAAGACTTAAAGAGAAAGTTGTAGAAGTTAATAGATTGGGAGATAGAATTATCTTAATAAAACTTATCGTAGGTGAGGTTACTTTGAATGTAGTTAGTGCATATGCACCACAAGTGGGTTAGAAGAGAGCATTAAAAAGCATTTTTGGGAGGCTATTGATAGATTGATCCAAAATCCCTAGTGAAGAGAAAATTTTATTGGTGGGGATCTTAATGGTCATGTGGGTGAAAGTAATAGAGGATATGAGAGGATTCATGGAGGATTTGGTTTTGGCGAGAGAAATGACATGGGTACTAGTATTCTTGAGTTTGCTATGGCTTATGATCTAGTAATTGCTAACACATTCTTTAAGAAGAAAGACGAACACCTAATAACTTACAAGAGTGGAACACATAGGAGCCAAAATGACTATTTTCTTATTAGAAAGGCTGATAGAGTTTTGTGTAAAGATTGCAAAGTTATTCCTGGAGAGAGTTTAGCCCCACAACATAGGTTGCTAGTAATAGATGTTCGTATTCCAAAATTTAAAAAAACCATCATAAATAATTGTGCTAAGATTAAGTGGTGGAATTTGAAAAGTAAAAATTAGAAACATTTAAAAATCATCTAGTAAAAGAAAATATCTGGAATTTAGATCAAGAAGTTATTGTAATGTGGAATAATGTCACAAATTGTATAAAAGTGTAGCAAATCAACTCCTAGGTAATCTAAAGGTAAAAGGAATATAGAAAGAGAGACTTGGTGGTGGAGTGAGGAAATTCAAAATACCATTAGAGCTAAAAGAGATTGTTTTAAAGCTTGACAAACAAACAAGAATAATCAAACTTTAGAAGCTTATAAAATAGCTAAAAAGAGGGTTAAAGAATAGTTAGTGAAGCTAAGTCCAAGGCGTATGAAGAATTATATAATAAATTAGGAACTTGAGAGGGAGAAAAAGACATATTTAAACTTGCTAAATTAAGAGAAAGGAAGAGTAGAGACTTAGATCATGTTCGTTGCATTAAGGATGAGATCAAAAGGTTTTGGTTAAGGATCTAGAGGTTAAAGAGAGATGGTATAACTATTTTCAGAATTACTTAATGGAAATTGTTTTAAGGATGCCTCCTTAGAAGAGAATCAAGAGTCAACAAAATTTGATAAGTATCAGTATTTCAGGCGTATTAAGATGTCAGAAGTGGGCGATGCTTTAAGAAAAATGAAATTGGGTAAGGCCTTAGGACCGGATGGCATACCTATTGAAGTGTGAAAGGCTTAGGAGACATTGGTATTAAATGGTTAACTAAGTTTTTCAATAAAATTTTAAGGAACGAGAATGCCAGAAGATGGAGAAAAAGTGTTGTAGTTCCTTTCTATAAAAACAAAGGGATATTCAAAGCTGTAATAATTACTGCGGAATTAAGCTTATGAGTCACACTATGAAACTTTGGGAAAGAGTAATCGAGAGCCGAGTGCGATGCATGACTAGTATATCAGAAAATCAATTTGGTTTTATGCCTAGTAGATCTACTACAGAAGCTATTTTCTTATTGCGTCAGTTAATGGAGAAGTATAGAGAGATGAGAAGAGATTATATATGGTTTTTCTTGATTTGGAGAAGGCGTATGATCGAGTACCGAGAGACTTGATTTGGTGGGCATTAACAAAGAAGGGAGTCTCTAAGGATATGTTGACTTGATTCAGGACATGTACGAGGGTGCTACTACTAGTGTGAGAACTATTGCTGGAGAGACCCGTGAATTTCCGGTCACTATAGGTTTGCATCAAGGTTCTGCCCTAAGTCCATATCTCTTTGCTCTGGTTATAGATGAGGTGACAAAACATTTGCATGATGATATCCCTTGGTGTATGCTATTGCAGATGATATTGTCTTAATTGATGAGAGTATTGATGGTTTAAATGTTAAGTTAGAAAGTTGGAGACATGCTTTGGAGTCTAAAGGTTTTAAAATTAGTAGGAGTAAGTCTGAGTTTATGCACTGTAATTATAGTAATCAAGGGTTCCTCAAGGAGATGTGGTTCAAATTGATGGTCAAGATATTTCTAAGAGTAGTAGCTTTCGATACTTGAGATCTATCATCCAAGAGAATGGGGAGATTTATGACGATGTGACACATAGGATTAAGGCATGTGGGTAAAGTGGAGAAGTGCATCAGGAGTCCTTTGCGATCGTCGTATACCAGTGAAACTTAAAGGAAAGTTTTATAGAACGGCAGTGAGGCCTGCATTATTATATGGCACGGAGTGTTTGGCAGTGCGAAAGGAACATGTAAACAAAATATGTGTAGCAGAGATGAGGATGCTGAGATGGATGTGTGGTAAGACTAAGAAAGATAAGATTAGGAATGAGCGCTTCCGTGAGGATCTGGGGATAGCTCCAATTGATAGAAAAATGAGAGAAAATAGACTTAGGTGGTTTGGACACGTGTACCGTCGCCCTAACTCGGCGCCGGTTAAAAGATGTGACCAATTTTAGTGGATGCTAGTAAAAGAGCTAGGGAAGGCCTAAAATGAGATGGTGCGATGTTCTCAAGAGGATTGGACTTTTGAGTTTAAACACGACTATAGCACTTGATAGAAATCTTTGGCGGAAAATGATCATGTAGCCGACCCCAAATAATGGGATAAGGCTCTGATGATGATGATGATGATTTATTTGAATTATGAAAGTTTTAATTAGGCTAAATTACGAGGGATTAGAAGTCGACAATTTGAGGGGATCATCAAAATCGTGATTTTCTTCTTAGATGGAGAGTTTGACTTTTTATGATAAGAGATATGAATTTTTTGATATTTTTATTAGATTTAATAGGGGTACTTCCTTATTTACCTGAACATCATCTAAGTTCAGGTAATAAGTATTTAAATTACAAGTACATAAATAGGCCAAATGGCCTTTTTATGGGCAAAAATATAGGATGGACAAGGGCAAAATGGGGCAAAATTGAGGCCTAGGGTTGCCTAGGCGAAATTGGCCAGGGTGAGGCGCTCTGAGGTCCCCTCGCCTTGCCTCAGTGCCTTGGCGAGCCTCAAGCGCCTTTGATAACTTAGGTTCTGATGAGTATTCATCTACATGAAATGCTTGTATGTGGTAATAGTGATAGTTGATGTCTATCAATGAGTGACTTGTCAGTTAGGACAGCTGCAAAGGTACTTTTATAGGGAGGAGATAAGTGATGTGGAGTACAAGTATGGAATAAGATACTACTTATAAAAAAGATATTATGTGGAAACTAGAGGGAAAGAGTGGCCATGCAGACCTTGTGAGGTACTCTCTACTATGGATCAGTTTGCACAATTTTACCATTAAGTTATTTAGAATTTACGGATGCAAGACCTACATGTGTGGCCTAACAATTTTCTCACTTTTTGATGCTATCTAAGCTGGTTTATCCTTGCTGTTGTCCCAGAAATTGTGGTATCTCCATGCTGTGGTTAGTTCACACCAGCATACTTTTGCTTCCAGGCCTAGGCAACCCCTTACCTGCTAGTTGCCTTCTCCTACTGCCTTAGTCATGACTGGATCATTAGATGCCCACCAGTGTCTGCTTAGATTGTCTGAATCAAGCCACATCATACTTTGCATATCTTGCTCCCCTTTTATGTTGTTGTGACCGAAGTCACCTGATCCAACTCATATGAGGTATTATCAATTCTGTATCAAGTATAGATGATTTTATCCCTTAAAAGGTCCCCTGCAAATTTTGGATCTAACCTGTCTAATGTCTATAACTCTATATATTCTGGTAACTTTTTCTTGCCTTTTGATGTAAGAGTCTAAGACTTGGTCAAACATTCATCCTTGTCCTTTCCCTCAGACATAGTTGCAGCTCCAAACCATGATGGCTCCACAACAACACATTTTTGCCCTCATGCCTTGGTAGTTCTTTCTCTACAAGTAGCCTTCTCCTACAGCTTGACTCATGATAAGGGTCATTACAAAAAGACTTGAGACATGTGATGTTGAGAGCAAAAGGGTATAACAGTAGAAATGTGTGCATTTTTTATGGGAGTTTGAAGAAAATATGGACCAAATCTTTTTAAATCTTGGATTATTGGGCAATTTTGAAGATTTTCTTCAAAGCATAGGAGAAATAAATATCTCAGGGCTATTATCGAATTGGAATCGTGAAATCCACTGAAACAAGATAAGGAAACATGGACAGTAAGCCTACCAGCTCTGATATCAGCACTGTTGAAAAAGAGAAATAATAGGATTTTCAAATATGAGTTTAGACAACCGGCTACCATCAAGAGCTGCAACCATTTCCTCCATGAATGACATTTTTGCATTTCTAGTGAACTTTTCTCCCAAGGAAATTATATAAGTGGAGGAAATTTATCATATTAATGAGTATGGTTGGGGGACAAGGAGCTGACTCTACCATCCTGGTTGAGGCCTTCAGTATATTGGAAGCATTAGCACATATTCTCAACATGCCAGGTAAAAAAGTGAATGGCATGTAAACTTGATATTGTTTGTATGGAAAATATTTGATACCTGCAATTGAACTGGGGTTTTTTCCATAGAGCCTCCTGTCATGTGATACTGCCAAATAAAAAATATTTATTTAGAAAGAGTTGAAACCACATCTCACTAGTAAAAACTTGTGTATGGCCTCTCATCATTTAAAAATGTCCATCTCCTTGAAAGGCATGCTTTGGCATATCTCCATCAATGGATATGCATATAAGATTTTATATAAAACAGTGCATCAAGATTCTAGGTTGGTTACAGGCCAGTACTAATCTCTAGGATGGATTCTGGCTTCTGTAGGACTACTAACTAGACTATGCTTTCTCTTCGGGCATTTGCTAAACATGTAGGAAGGAAATCCATGTGAAGGTGTGGGTAAGGCAAAGGGATATCTGTTTAGAGGTCTACTAGATAGTAGACAGACAGTGTCTCCTGTTCCACCTCCTATGTCAAATAGTGGGGGACCCATTGGAGAAAACCCTCTGAAGGCCTGATCTCTTCGCATGATGGTGAATTGAACTTCTCGGGGCAGAATATTTTGACGGTAACAGGGACCCATTGGAGGAAACCTTCTGAAGTCCTTCACATGATGGTGATTGAACTTCTCAGGCAGAATATTTTGACGGTAACAGAAGGTACTGGTTTGTTTGTTAGATCACTTAGTAATTTTCTTTTGTGGCAGTTGGGGAAAGAGATTTACTTAATTCCTGGAGTATCTTCTTCTCATAATTTAGGGCCTTAATGTGAGGTCAGACCAGATCTTGCTGTCTGTTAATGAAACATGAAGCCTGCGATCCAAAGTTGAATGAAACATGAAGCCTGCGATCCAAAGTTGATGGATAGTGTTCCATTGGCATGAGGACATTCTGATATATGCTCGAGCTCCATTCTAGTTAAACAATGCAGCTATGTGAATAACCAATTCTTTTGTGTGGTCATTGTGACATTGCTTGGTGAATTTTGAATCTTATGAAGAACGTCCTCTGTCACACCTTTTGCTGTAAGTCTGATACGTCACTGTTTATGTGCTTAAGCCTTAACCAGTCCAAAGGGATTTGATTATCACTATAAAATGGAGTGTTAATGAAGAAAGTAAACAAAAACCTGTCTATGGTGCAGCTCCATACGTGTGTAAGTATGGAACTCGTCATTGTGGATTGTGTTTGAGGTTTGCATGCTGATCTTGTCCACAGGTTATAGTTAGGCAATACAGCCAAGAATAATTCATGAAATTCATGCAAGCTCACTCTAACTAATTCAAAATTTTAGGCAAGTAGCTCAGTTTCCCTTCTTTGCTTTTTAATAAGCTGAGCTCTAATGGAGAATACAGCTGTAGAAATATCCATAAATAGCTGCCATGTTGGTGACCTGCACCCATTTTATTTTCCAGTCTTGATTGTTCCCTTTATGATGTGCCCTTAGCCACCTGATGGTGTGACCTTTTTACCTGTAGATTTGCAAAAGCTCCAGACGCAGTTAAAACGGATTGGTCCTCATTTACAAAAGGTTACTTTTTAAACCGGAAGACGTTAGTTGCTGCCTTGCTTCTCATTGATGCAAGTGTTCCACCACAGCAGATTGACCTAGATTGTGCTAACTGGCTTGGACGCAACAATGTATGTATCCTGTACTTTCTTTTATTGCCCTGTTCTTTTAATGAACGAAATGCGTTATTCTCATTTTTCCTCAATTTATTACCTTACAAATTATCCATTCGTCTTCTTTATTTGTGGTCCAAACAGATTTCAATGACTTTCATATTCACCAAGTGTGACAAAAGGAAAGGGAGGAAGGGGAATCAGCCTGATGAGAATCTCAGGAGTTTCCTAGACCTGATCAGAAAATATTATCAGGCACCTCCCCCTTGGATAATGACCAGTAGTGTCACAGGCTTGGGGAGGGATGAACTACTCCTACATATGTCCCAACTGAGAAATTACTGGGAGAACTACTAGGCCGATACCATCATTGAGTTTGTGTATTGTGATGGCCGGCAGGCTTACAGGAAACTGCAGTTAGATAAACTGCCAGAGTGTAGTGAATCACTTGTGTGCCTACAGTTGTAAATATACCATCTATGTAGATCATTATAGTTATCTTGTTTCATCTATCTGGATGGGCAAATGCCTGGAGAAATTTAGATGGGATAAACTTTTGTCCAGCATTTCTTATGCGATCTAACTGGATTATGAATCTGCCAGTCAAGTTCTTCTCATTCTCTGAAGATGCAAGTGCTTTGTTTTGTGACTTTAAATCCTGGTTGACTGTAGTATTTGGACTTTGGATTCATGGTGTTTGAGGCATTGACTGCTGACCTGTTGACATTAGAGCTCTGAAATGATCAGTTTAACCATATATGAGTTCAGATATATTTAAGGCTTAGTTCCACTCCATTGTACATCAGGATGCCCAAGGTTCAAGCACCATGGGGCCACGTTTGAAAGGAGAATTTGCAAGGACAAATTTGATAGGCTAGTAGTTGTTAGGTAATTCCATTGAAAAGGAAGTATTGGTTCAGATGCCATCTGATAGTAAAAAAATGTCTCATCATCTCTGCTGGGTAAGTGACGGAAACACGAAACTCTTGAAATCTGTCTATGTATTAGTTCAAAAATCAGATGATAATATTTTCAAGTAATTGCAAAATAACTTTGTCATAAAATACCATGCCACCTACTACTACTACTACTACTACTACTACTACTATGGTTCTATACTAATGCTAATCTCTCTACTTTTTTTTTATAAAAACTTATGTGATAGCTAACTCATCCTTGGTTTCTTTGGTTCCCAAATTGCTATGTTTTCTGAGAGTATGCATACAAATACAAATGAAGGATGAACTTTAAGGCAATCTCCCTGTGTGTGTGTGTGTGTGTGGAAGAAACTCCATCCTTTTAGGAACTCATATTGGAACTTATTATTGACTTTGGAATGATCAGATTGCTGTTGTATTTGTTGACTGTCAAGGCTTGGAAACTCCTATTATTGACCGGCCAGTAGTACCCTTCATAAGTAGACTTTCATCATTGTGGGTCATATCTGAGGTGTATGGTCCTGTCACTCTCATTGAACATTGACCAGGAAAAAAAAAAAGAATCTGGAGCAGCATTTCATATCATTGCTTGAATCTAGAAGCTATGATAGCTTTTATAATATGAATGTTTCACAACTCTTATTGGATGGCCCACGCAATGGAGATGGGCCTTTTCAATATAGCTTGAAAGCGACATCCATCCGTTTCATCTGTCCTTGATAGCCATCATCTTCAGCACCATAACATGCTAACTTCTTAATTTGTATGCATCACCCTTGTGCAAGCGTCCTTCCAACACTCTATGATCTTTCAGGGGGTTTAGATTTGACCAATAGCTTGTTGCTTCGCGTCCCAGGAAGGTTCTCTTTCAAACTAATACTGTGCCAGTCCTTGTATGTATTAGTCTTTGCAGCTCTTTCTTTTGTGGTTCAAGTTAGGATTTTTTGATACCAAGTCAAAAGGAAGAAACCCAAGCTTAGTGCTCCAGAATTTGAGAAAATTGAACTTACAAGTATTCAGCATGGCGATTTGATCACCATCAAATGTGCCTGACTGAGCTGAGAGGGACAAAAAGGATATGCTATGGAAGTGATATCATAGTCTTGTTTAGTGCACATTAGAATTCTTTGGAACTTGTTCTGTGATGCATTATCAACTGATGTAAAAGCATAGTGAAACATCACTGGCATTGTTAAAAAAAAAACAAAAAGATATCTATCACCTGTCATATCAGCAATGCCATCTAATTGGTTGTGTTGTGTGTGTATATATATATAAAATGAGAAAGGCTTATTGCACTTGCATATTGTACTATATGACTAGGCAATAGTCCATGTGGCACCCCTTGCATGATGAGTGATAAAGTGACAATCCAATTGTTGGATGCCACATGACTTTATGCATAGTCATAAGTGCAATATGCAAGTACAATAAATCTTTCTCATATAAAATTGTTATGGTGCGGCGGGGCCTATTGGTGCGGCCTTGCCGCACCATGGCTGGCGATCCGAGGATCACCACACCCCGCTTGCCCCGGCTCGCGCAACGGGACAACGGGGCAGGCGAGTCTCATTTATTACTTAGCCCTTTAGATTGAAATTCGAGGGTTGCGAGTAGGGGTGAACATGGTCCGGTTCGGTTCGGTTCACCCCATTTTTTGGGTGAACCGAAACCGAACCGAAATATAATGTGAACCGAACCGAACGGTTCGGTTCAAACCGAAGTTTAATGCGATATGAAGCACAGCTGGGTTCTTGGCTTGGTGGTTAGGCGTCGACTCTTCAAGTCCAGGGGGGGGAGGGTTCGAATCCCAGCTTTGGCTCCTTTTGGACAAAAAATGGCACTTTGGGCCTTGGTACGTTTTTTTTTTTTTTTGTAATAAAAATTTGATGGCGGAAGGGAGGATTCGAACTCCTCCCACCGCAGACAGCGCCCGCGCCTGTAACCAACTGACCCACTTACATTTTATAAATAAAATATATGTTATATATATATTCGATTTATTCGGTTCTACAATATGAAACCGAACCGAACCAGTTGGATGTCCAACCCGAACCGAACCGGCCGGTTCGGTTCGATTTTTCGGGTTGGACCAAATTATGAACACCCCTAGTTGCGAGTTATGTGCGGCGGGGCCGCACCAACAGACCTCTGCATCATAGCACTTCTCTCTTTCTCTCTGTATATATATCAACAATTATTGACAGCATATTCTATCAATAGCCGTTGGATTACTTAAAATCCTTTGCGCTCCCCGTTTATAATGTTTTTTTTTTTACTTTTACTTTTTATTTATGCTTATATCCCTAAAAGTCTCGATACTTTTATCCAACCATAATATTTAGGCACAGTATGCTGTCAGCAGACAAAAAGAGACGACACATTATATCACGACCCTATATAACTACATATGTATGTGTATATATAATGAAGGGAAAATGATTACGAGTTTTTTTTTTCTTCTATATTTCTTTTAGATAAGGGGCCTTTTTAATGATATATAGTAGCTCTGTTTTGTTCAAGTGATCATTGTAGACACCATGGCAAGTAATATGTCGTCGTCTATGAATTCACTGTTCTTCATATATTAAGAATGTTCTAACAAAAGACATATACTGTTCCTCATATTTATAAATTCTCAACTTATAAGACCATGAGAGCTCTGTACTTGTGAGTTGATATCTTTTTGATGAATCATGAACTGGTTGAAGAAGGGTTGGATTGAGCTGGCTGTAAAGAAACACAAGCCAAACCTTTATCCTTTTCCAATCTAGATTTATTTCGTATAGGGCTATGAACATGAATATGATGTCACTCTATGTAGCATATTGTTATCGTTACCCTTTGTTTGATCACCTAATCATGACATTGGACAATTTTGAGTTGCACAATTTAAAATTGGTGGTCTCGAACCTGGAGTAGTAGTAAAAAAAATTAATCAAAGTTATGCTCTTGGTTCTATTAGTCTGTGGCATAATTTAAGTGAGAAATATTTAATGTTCGTTTGAGCAGATTGCTCTCACAAATAGTGTGGGCCTCGTTGCCATTCGTGTGAAGCTGAATAATATTCAGCCAATATTTGATAGAGTATTAATTTTGAGCAATGTTGGGCGCCCGGGCGCCCGACTGGCGCGCCCTCATTGGGCGTTGCCTGGGCGTGGGGCTCAGGCAACATAGTGCTGCCCAATGGGAGGCGCGCCAGCCGGGCGCCCGGACAAATCATTTATCTGGGCACCCGAACATTAAGTATTTTCCTTAAAATTTTCTCGAACTTAAGTAGTACCCATATTACCGATATGAACGACTTGCATCCGGTTTCTTATATGTGCAATAGTGTTGTATAATAGTGATGAAATATGAAACAAGAAACACATGTAATCAATTAATCAGTGTTATATATATATATATATATATATACACACCACACTCCATGAGCAACATAGGGATGCATTCTCTCCAAAGCCATGATTTGAATTCAAACTATATCGCTTTCAATGATATGGGAAGAGCTCCAGTCTACTAGTTCAATGAGGAGAATAACACAAATGCAATCTTTATGTGTGTAAACAATAATCTGAGATATCTCCTTTTTATAGAAAAAAGAAGAAGGAACATTTACCATCGATTGTAAGATCTCCCCATTTAGAGCAACACGTGATATGATGAAGCCATTCTTGCGCCCACAAGGGTCATTGCAGATCTACTTTAGAAGGATCCAAGATAAAGTACTTGGATCTATAGATGGAGGGAAAACCAAAACTATCGATGCCGTAGATGTCAACAAATTAACTCTAAAAAGAGATTTTCGGAGTCGATCTTTCGATGCTTAAGTCAAAAATTAACGTGTTGAAAAAGAGATCAGTGGAAGATGAAGTATCCAGTGGAAAGAGAATTTCAAGTTGGTTGGAATTCTGCGTTCTGATTGGACCTGAGTGAGTCTTTCAAGCGGTCAGTCTGACGAATGTAGGATTTTCATTCAATGGAGTCTTTAACGATGCATTCATAAATTATTATTTTTAATTTAATAGAGTCATCAATGAAAAAAAATTATATTTCTAATAAAAATTTTCTCTTGTCAAATAAATTCGGACCGACGATCGTAATTAGATTGTTAATGCTAACATACATCCTAATTTGAATCGGATTCATCTTGAGCTGCCCCATTTTTTTCTAGACCGATGCCCAAACATAAATACCTTCAGAGGAAAACATCCATAAAACCATGGGCAAAACTCTCTCTTATCTCCATACATCTCTACTCTGAGTCTTTAAGATGGCTTCCCTCCCAAACCCCACTCATAATTAAGATAAAGATTTTTCGTATTTATATTTTTTCGTTCAAATTCAACTCGTTTATCTAATAAATGAGTTGAGTCGAATTTTTATCATCGAAACAAATTTTGAATTACTTGTCAAATATATTAATTCGTTTGCAACTCTACCTAAAACTAATTAAGAGCTGACAAAGGCCTCTGACTGGGTCGAAGCAGCTCCCCACAGTACTAGCCCACTGCCTTTATTAGCTCCTCCGCCACCTTTATTAGCTCCTCCGCCACCTTTATTAGCTCCTCTGAACTGTTCAGACGTTCGTCGGAATGTTTTCCTCCCCCGCATCCCGCGAGTGTGCGGCGCCCCACATGTCTGACCGCTGACTCGGGGCCACAAATAGAGATTACTTCATATTATAACGCCATATATTTTGACGTATCCACCTTTTGCTTGGACCGTCCGACTTATGATTTTTTTTTTGTTCTTTATCACCTGTTTGATTTATCCCACATTATGTCTCATATCCGTTAGATTGGACTAATTTGATGGTATATATTGATTTATCTTTATTTCTTATCTAAATAGAAAGTAAATATTTCCCCTAATTCAAAATTACATATTTAGGAATCGGCGCCCCGAGAAAAATATTTCAAGTTTGGAGAATTCTCATCAAAAGTGTTATATATATATCATCATCATCATCATTTAGTCTTATCTCATTATTTGGGGTCGACTATAAATTTTTTTTTTTGCCACAAAATTTTATCAAGTGATATAAAGTTAAGTCATGTGTTAATTTGAAATTTATTCTATTATATATCAATCACTCAATGTTAATAGAATAAACTCCGAGTTAACACATGACTTAACTCTATATTACTTGATAGAAATTGTGACAAAAAAGAATTATATAGTTGACCCTAAATAATAAGACAGACTCTAATGATCATATATATATATATATATATGGATTTGGAATTCATGTGTTAAAGTCAGGTGACTATATAACTCGGTGATTAACATTGAGTGATGAAGTTGACAGTTGCACTCGTAGTACATATTAAAAAAAAGATTTCTAGAGGTAAACTATATTGTTATGGAAAATATTACAAATTGATAGATCTCAAGTACAATCGATATTATACGACAGTTTTTTTTTTCCAGGTTAAGTGATGTTATATATCCACACATCTCTAGCTAGCTAAGCATAGTTCATTTAAATAACCCCATTAAGAGAAAATGACACCATTACCATGGTTAAAACAGGAATAATGAAGTGTAAGAACAAAATTCACTTTTTGTAATGGGAAATCAAACCGCTGCAACAATTGGGAGGATTAATTGAACAGTGATATTTTAAATAATATCTTAATATAAATTTGTTATCAAATAGCCATAAGAATCCCTAATTTAATTTAACCAGTCGCAATCGCACGCTCTCAAATACATACATAATTAGAGTAAGTCTCGACTCACACTTCGCGGAGAAGATGTATGCATACATCGGATATTGATTGGCTGGTATCGCACTGTGATAGCGTGACGCTATCACCTCGCAGTGTACCTGCACACGTCTTAGGGGTGTGTATCAAGACTTGCTCATATAATTATGCCATGCAAGGAGTGACCTCCTGATTTAACCAGAGACGTTGAGGCCTCGAGGGTGAGGTAGACATGTGAGAATTTGGATTCAAATGTGTACAAACAAAGGGAGGATGGTGAGATCATGCATGTTTCCAAGTGCCAAGCAGGAGAACACTGCCGTGGAGGCAACGCCAGGGCATATGGCCACTTGGTCTCACTCCAAAAGATAAGATGAGAGAGAAAGATGTCAGCTGATCACAACTATATATATATATATATATATATATACACGAATATATGCATATATGTTATTTTTTAACCAAGAAAAGGCTTTAATGGGTAGATTGTGTGAACTGAGGACGAGCCGACGAGGGAAGGATCGGTGTGAAAGGAAAAAAGACAAATTAATGCTATTATCTATTTATCTATCTATTTCTATGCAGTGGTAGATTTAGAATTTTTTTTTCAATAAAATTCTAATGGTGTACTCATATAAATTTAGTGGGATCACTCATGGTAAAATTTTGTGCTCCTTATACAAATTTTTTTTATCTAGTAGAGTCACAAAATCCCACTAAATATAAACTAAGTCCGCCCCTATTTCTATGTATATATATCTATCTATTTTAGCAACTTGCCACTTAGTCCCACCATGAGGTCTTCTTCTAAGATTAATGTTGGCATTATATGGCTGGTGAGATGCCATGTGAAAGCCATGTGTTCAGATAAATGTCTCGGACTTTGTCTACATCAGTATTATTTAATGGGTCTGCTTCTTAATTAATTTGCCTGCAATATCCCTCCTTTCATAATTTATACTATTATAATATAACTTAATCTTGGAGAATAAGATGTGTGTACATGCTGTTGTCTAATTCCTCACCTTTTACTGAACGTACAAGAAAAGATGTCTGATGCAAGTTGGTGATGTTCGTACATGGCGCTTAATTTACGTACAAAGTTATACATGCAAATAAAAACCTATCATGGACTCTCACATAATTTGATTTTAAGAGTAGGTATATAGGGTATGTAGATGTCTAATTTAATCTCATATTAAAAGTAATAAAAATAATGTGTGTTTATAAATAAGTATATATCTCTTCTCTTAAGAGAAAATTTTTTCAAAAAAAAAGATAAAATTTTAAATAAAAAATAATACTTTTTAGGAGAGATATACTGAAATTTACGTACCTCAATATATGTGTAAAATAAAATCTCACATGGAAATGATAATGTTGTGATTAAAAAAAAAAAACAAATCTAATTGTATAGCTTAGCTGATACGTACATATGATGATGAAACTGTTCATATGATCTCTCTCTCTCTCAAACTCTAAAACACCCAACAGTGGAGTTCTCAGAAAGCTACTACTCCATGTTAGGTAGCTGATGTTACCACGAAGACACTGCCATGGTGCACAGATGACAGAGCGCTTCTGAAACCTAATTCTCAAGTAATAACGATCGATGCACATGTTAAAGCACCGTGCTCTGCTCCAAGCAGGCCATGGAACCCGGGCTCAGCAGGGGCGAGTTGAACCAAGTCAAGCACGCCGAGTACAGCGACGGCGACGGGAAATCCGCCGCCGGGTAGATCTGGGAGTACTGGTCGACGTAGCCGGCGTTGGAGCTCGTCGACTGCGGCGTCGGCTCGGCCGCCGCCGAGAGACCGGGAGGGAGCTCCCACGTGGGAGCCGGCGTCGACGACGACCACAGCGGGGCGCCGCCGCCCTGGAGGTGATCGCGCGCCTGCTGCACCGGCGCCGGCGGGGGTGCCGGCACCGCCTCCTGCTGATCCAGGCCGCGGGGCGCGAGGTCGGTGGCGCCGGTGAGGCGCTGCACGAGCTCGCGGAAGCCCCGGGGGTGGACGCGGTAGACCTTGGGGGGAATGGGCAGCGGGGTGGGTTTCCTCCAGGGCTTCGTGGCGGGGGGCTTCCTGACGGAGTGGAGGGAGGCAGCCGGTGGAGCATGTCTGTCGCCGCCGCCGCCGCCTCCACCTGCCGCCATCTCCGCCGGCGTTATCTGCAACTTTTCTCCTTGTGATGTGGGCAAAAGATTAGCACCTTCCATGGTCTCCCCACTCAGGTCGTGATCGATCGAGTACAGGTGCCTTCCGATGATCCGATCGTAACAGGATGAGAGAGAGAGAGAGAGAGAGAGAGAGAGAGAGAGAGAGAGAGAGAGAGAGAGAGATGAAACGTGTGGGGAAGGAAGGGGGAGGGGGTGGAGGGGGGTTTTATGGGAGGGGGAGGAGGTGTTCTTGGGTCCCAAGCTTGTCGAGGGCCGGCGGCGGTAGGCGGGAGGGTGTATGAGAAAACGTGGCGACACAGGAGCAACGGTCAAAATAGGCCGGCGGCGAAGAAAACGACCGGTGTCTTCTGCTGGAAACTGTGGAGCCAAATCCTTTTAATATATAGAAAAAATGTATATAAACTATATATATATATATATATATATATATATATATATATATATATATGAGTTGGTAGTTCAGAACTTCAGATAGAAAAGTTTTGCAAATAAATCTCTTATTTGGGATATGTTTTTGGCGGTCTATTTTATTGTGTCTGTAGATTAAGCTATACTGTGCTATTTTATCCAAGACTGATAAAGGGACAAAGGAAAAAGGAAAAAAAAACTTAGATTTTCTGATTTTAAACTACCTATCTCTAGATCGAACTAGTTTGATGAAAATATAAGGCAGGAGATCGCACGTTAGAGGATTAATTTTGTGAACATCCTTCTTAAATTTATATTTATATGTATATCTTTTTGACAGATTTTTTTTTCTTTTCAAAAACTCTACCTTAATATGCTATGACGGACGTCAAAATAATATTTAAAACATTTCATTTAGTTTTACATATATACCTCAGCTAAAGATCGACGGCGGTGAAAGAATATTCAAAACATATTTTTGAGTTTAGTCAGAAGAGGGAGGGTGTTTTGTATCCATATATGATAAGAGTATATGTTCAAATATAACTTTAAAAAGGGTTTATATATAATTAATCTTTTAAGAAGGGTAAATATGTAAAAAGTCCTAAAAACTATTTTAAGATAGCAGACAGGATACTTTTAATGCTGTTATGAATGAGGGTGGATCGTAAGGTGGGATATCCGGATATGGCTGTCCCATCACAGATCTTGGGAATGACTTATTCGGCGTTATCTGAATACCAAAACCTAAATTATCAAACCAGATTAGTCAAACAGTGGACTGTGGGATCATGGTTTGGCGCGTCGGATCGAGTCGGTCGATCCCCTCGAATCGCATCGGATTAGGGAGGATCCGATGAGCGGCTCACTCCGATGCGTCCGGATCCCTTCAATAAGAGTTCTAATCGAATGCAAGCGGATCGAACCGAATCGGTTCGATCCGCCCGAATCAGATCGGATCAAGAAAAATTCGATTCGATCCGAATCAGGGATGCGCCAAACCTTATGTGGGATAACTTATCCACGACCAAAAACATGTTATCCGAGATAGCTATAGTTAAATAGATAGGTACAGTTAGGTCATCTAATGTACATGTACTACTATCTTCCCTGCACACGGATCCGAAAGTATTCGGATCTGGTAGATGGGTCTGCAGAGTCCGAATCCATGGACTTGGATCCTTCCGATGGGCCGAAGCCCCCCGTCGGCAAGGCCCCTCAGCTAGTCCAAGTCTCAGGTTAGCTCAGTCATCTGCCACCCCCCTTATCACCTCATCAAATATATATAAATATGATCAGTTTGGAACAAAAAAAATATTTTTAATTTTAAGTTGAGTACATCCGAATAATGTTTTAGACAGATTCTGGAAGTGTTCTGATGTTGAAATAGTCAATGAAATATATATAATTAAGTCAGACATATATAATTATATAATCATATAATATACTAATGAGACTATATATGAAAGTTTGAATTCAAATGTAGGGAAGAAGAAAAATTCAAGTTACTCCTGTCTCAATCAGTGCCATGCATATTGATAATTCTGTACATATTTCAAGAAAGAATAAACGTACAATTAGTTCGGTTTGTGGTTTCTCTTCAGTTTGGTTCTAGTTTAGGGGGAAAAAAACTTTATAAATTGATATGAATTGAACCATGCACACCCCTACATACAGCAAGAAAACTCCCCATTTGGACCATGATAGGCAGCTTAATTTGTACGAGAAGACAATTAGCAAGAACATATCAAATACAGTTTGGTTTGGGTTAGAATTTTTTTTTTTAATAAATCGAATCAAACTGAACCCATGCACACCCTTATATGCAGCAAAAGACCTGTTTGGACCATGGCCAACAACTTAATTTGTATGAGAAGACAATAGCAAGAATAGATCAAAAAACATAGTTTCCGTACACTCCTAGATGTGTGGCAAATGTTGATAGAATTATAGAGAGGACACATTCCTACATATATTTTACTGTGGGATGTGATAAGATATATGATTTATGAGAAATCATGCAGTAAAATTGATGTGCGATGTTTGAAAGTAATTCTATTAATAAAAAGAGAGAGAGATAAGAGTTTTGTTTGATCTTTAACGAATAAAATTACTTTCCGATTATTCATATCAATTTTATAATAAGACGTGTCTTATAATAAATTTCTCACAATTTATGTCTTCACTTCTATTGCAGGTAGCATGTCTATATTTACCATAATTTAGATATAAACCAAAGTATTACTTGTTAAGGTTTGGAACTGTTGGAAGAGAGATTTTGCGAGGCTGAGAAATGCTTATTATAAGATTAATTATGTAATAAATTTGACAAATAGTTTCTTGATCAAAAGATTTGACAAATTCTCTCTCTTTCAATTAACGAGATTACTTTCATACAATTTACTTTGATTTTGTTTCCAACTCGGTCATCGAGGTATCATTTTGTTGATATATAGCTTTATATCGTGGCTCAGATATTCCATTTGGGAAGCATGGGAAGTGAGAGGTTACAAGTAAAGTTGTATAGGAGCGCTAGACTTTCTAGAGACAAGTCGGGCTCTCTCTCTCTCTCTCTCTCTCTAGATTTTCTAAAGAGAGAAGTTTCGAGATTTCTCGTTGGCTTGCTTCTTTGTGGCATTCTTCAACAGTCTTGTCACTGGTGTAGACACACGAATTTTTTCAGCGGGTAAATTTTCAAGTTGCGCCGTAACGCCACAAATGACCATTGTTTTGCCTAAAAGAGTATTTTCCTAATATTTCTAGATTTCGCCCTTTCTTTCTCGATACTTTCCTAGGGGGTCCGGTTGCGGAGACCTACGCGGTCAGGTCGCAGAGGTCCGGGGCAACGTCCCTCGCGTCGACTGTAGCGGACGCGATTCAGAAACCGCCTTTTTAATACGCGTCCAACATCCCCGCCGCCGTGATTCATAAACCGCCTTTCTAATCGTGTCCAATCTTCCCGCCGCGATTCAGAGTCTAATAACGGCTCAGAAAGTTGTCGCGCGCAGGCCGTAATCATGACAAATCTTATAAGCGCGTCCATGTAAGCTGACGCGATTCAAAGATGTCAATCATAATGTCGCGTCAGCAGACAACACATTCTTGAGTCGGTATGCCAAGTCTTAATTGCGTCCGGGCGTCCCGCCGCGATTCAAGTCGCGGCGGCCTGCCCCGACGCGATTCATAGAGGCAGTGCACGATTTCTGCGCCATCAAACCGACCTCCGACCAGACGTGATTTACTTCTTTAATTGCGACTGCTGTCCTGGACGCGATTTTGACTCAGTACTTAATTAAACTAAACTCGCAGCTTCAAGCAAAGGAGGCAGGAGGGGGTTCATTTTGGTTGGGAGGCGGGGGAGTTTTTTTAGAGAGAGAGAGAGATTTTAGAGAGAGAGAGGAGGGGATTCTCAAGCAGCGGAGCCTTGCTCGACGCCGTCTGCTTCCTCACCATCCTCGTCTTCCTCTCCATCCTCTGTCGCCCAACCGGCAGCGTCGTTACGCCGTCCGGCATCTGGGGAAGCACCACCCCCCTTTTCTATTTGCTTTTTCCTCCTCCTCCGGACCCCACGTGGTCCTTTATGTTTCATTTTCATTTACACACGCATGCTATACACACACACACCACATTTTAGGGGTTTAAAAGCCCCCACAAAAGGTGTGTTCTCCCTCTTCCATTTATGTCTTTACTCTTCATTTTTAGGATATGTATACTACACCCTGTAGTCTAACCCCTTTCTACTTGTTCTTTTACTGTCTTTTTTGCAAGGTAACCGAGCTAAGCCTCCTTTGCCGGCCGGCCGGTGGAAGGAGGAGGGTGGATCTACGCCCACATCCCGCACTTTCTACGGTGAAAGGTACTGCCTTTTCTCACCCATTTCCATTCGGTGTCCACGTGCACCTGGCGATCACAGTCCTTTTCTTGTTAATTTTCTGTATTTATCCATCCGTGCATCTGCATATGCATCTTTTTGTGTGGGCCTCTGTTCTTCGCGCCCCCCTAAAAAGGGAGTGAGAAAACTAGTCTACAATTTGGCGATCACGGTGGACCCTTCTTATTTTAACTCGGTTACCTCCTTCGTGCCTCATGTGGCACTTCCTTGGCACCCACATGTGCCACTTTCTTTTACTGTATTTTTCCTTCTTTCCTTCTCTGATTTTTTGTTCTGCCTCGGTGTCTGTTTGGAATCGCGTCCAATACAGTGGACGCGATTCAGTTTGCTATAACGCGGCGGGCTAGCCGGACGCGTTTCTGTTTTTGTCGCGGCGACTGAAGCCGACGCGTTTCTGTTTACACAGACCGTCCATAGGGACCTCACGCGTCGCTGACAGCCTTTCTGGGGCTTTTAGTTCCGCGTCGAAGTGACTGAACGTGACTTGTGAATCACGGCGGCTGTACTCGCCGCGATTTAAAGTGTTGACAGAAACGCTCCTTCCGCCATTTTTGCTATAAACTGTTGCATGCAGGGCATTTTGCATCGGTCGGGGGCCCTCCTTCCTCATATCCTATGCTCCACACATCTTTCTGGTGAAGGCAAACTCTCCATCGGGCATTCCGTCCCTTTGGATTAGTGAACCTTCTGCTGGAACCCCGTAAGACTCCGTACCCCGTGGATTCCCTCACGGTGACCGAGCTGGAGGTACCCTTTCGTTGACCCGGGTTAGATATCCATTTGTGTGGTGAGGTGATTCTAGTTGTACCCCAAAGTTACATCCTCTACCCAACTAGGATCTCATCTAGAGTGACACAATATTGCTTAAATCTAATTAATTAATTGTGTAACTCCTAAAACAAGTGATAAGCATTACAACTTGTTTGAAACACATATTGATTGATTAATCTTTGTTCAACCTTGTCTGTTAGCTTGCTTGTTCAAAAGAAATGGACCCACGTTATCATGCCAATTTTAGTAACATGGACTATGAGGATAATGTCATATCTCCATCTTTCCATCCCATGTTGGTCCATCTCACCACCGTGACGGACAACCTTCCACTTCCTATGGTTATGTGTGTACACCACGCACTAACCAATTTGATGTTCCTTCACATTTGCCTGCAATCAGAACCCGGCGACAGCCTCCTCCCCCAACCAAGATTCCACAGTGCAAACTGTCCTGCATGCACTAGACCAGCTCACTCCTCAACAATTAAATATGATACAATCTTTAGTTGAGGGCGTGACTCCTTCTTCCCTTCCCCTAGGCACCCGCCTTTGTATATTCTGATGACTTCGCCATGCACCCTGTACATTCTCCATCACCCGGCCCCCTGGCCATTTGCACTCCCCGTGCTCCGTCCGTACAGACCGGCCCTTGGGAAGGCCCACAAATTCACGGCCACCCCATGTATTCCTCACAGGCCCAGCAGTCTCCCACTCCACTCCAAGATGCTCTTCTCCACAAATTGAACAATCTGGAGAGTCAAATCAACAAGCTGTCCAATCCTAAGGGTGACCCCGTTGCTGCCATGCCGGGTCTCCCGAAAATTTATATTCATCCTTCGGAGATGCCCACGTACCGATTGTACAATGGCACGGGTATCCCTACCTTCATGTCATAGATTTTCTTTATGAGTCTTCCTGCTGGCAACGTGACCCCGTCACGTTGGCGTATTTGTCTAGAAAATCTCTTGACGCCCTGCGCTCGAATGGTTCTACTCTATAGAACCAAGTGAGGCAGGATACTTGCGCTCCCTTCACAAAAATTCCTTCAGAGATACAAAGACTGCGTCAGCCCTTATCTCTCTATCACATATTTAGCATCCGAGAAGATGGGGGCCAACGAGGACTTTGTACAGTTTACTGACCGTTGGAGGTCATGGTCCACGGTCGCGCGCTTGCAGTATGAGCTCTCAGAGTCAGAGCAAGTCAAAATAATCATTTCCAACTCTACTCCGAAGTTCAAACACATCCTGGCCATGAACCGAACTGATACGACGGGAGAGCTCTATGACCGGAGATGTCACATCCAGACTCATCTAATGGACTCCCCGATCGTAGATCTTTTTGATCAAATTAAACCGAGAGAGAACGGATCATGGACGCCATCCACTATCCACCTCGCCACCATACAACCTCCACTCCTTTGGCACAACCGCAACCACTTCCCATTTACCACACATGCCTCCACCTAGGCGTCCATGATTTGTCCTCTTCAGACTCAACAACCTCCAACTGGCCCTACGGTGCCCCTATCTTTAATGAAGAAACTTTTGCGCCCTACGTTGCGCCTGCTCCGGCACCCGTGCCAGCTCCCCAACAACCTCCACCCCCATCACAGCCTGTAGCTCGGGCCGATGTTGCTAGTATCCAACCCCTCCAGAAAACACTTGGTGTTACGATGATGAACCTTCCCAGTTCATGTTCGTACACCATTCATCACACCCCTTACATTGCCATCCATTATCATCAAACCCTCCACTATTAACCTACATCTACCGTTACACCTACTATTACGCCAACACCATTGGCAACTAAACCCGAGCAACCCCTCTCTATCACACCCATTACATTGCCACCAGCCATACAGCCTTCCATTACGCCTCCACTGGCCATACAACCCTCCGCCTTAACCACCATATCCACCCCCCATCCAACGGAGCAGGCACATCCAATAAGGAGCAGACGTCAGCAAAAGAAGAAAGCCCCGGGACCGGGCATGCTTTTCAAACTCCATGATTACATCCCTCGCATGCCGGTCATTGTTTCTATACCGGGAATATTTTCTGAACGGAAGTCCTCCCCTCTAATTACGATCGTCAAGAGGCCTTTTAAAAATATGCCGATCATTCCAGTTGCTAGCCGGCCCCAATTCACGATATTGATAGGGAATCGAACCCTCCAGGCTCTCACGACCCCTCACACCGTCACAGTAAACCTTCCCACTCCAGTGAAGGGGTCAGCTATTCAGATTGTGCTCACGCACTCCAAAGCCAAGTCCTTGGCACAATCAATTACTCAAGGGGTCGTGCCCCTTTCCATATCACATGCTATACAATCATCGGGCACGGTCCCCTTATCGTTGCTTCCAACTCCCATAGTGGAGCTCCCCACCTTTTCATTAAGCTACATTCCTAGGAGTTACCACTATTTCTTGAAATTCCAACGGAAGCTAGCGATCCTTTAATCCTTGAGAGCTGCTCAATCCCAAGGAGAAGAGCACGACCTTCTGCCCGCTGGGCACATTTTGTAAGGAATACTTGAGGGTCAAAACGTCGGCCCCCAAGTCAAAGTCAAAATGCCGGGCAAGGCAAAAGGCCAGGGACCTTCATCTCCCTCTTCATTTTTTCAATCATCTTTTTTGCTTCTTAGCACCTTTCCGTGGTTCTCCGCATTCCCTCCCCACGGAGGTATTTTATTTCCATCTTTTTTATAATCCTTTCCGTTGCACTGGCATCGCGCCCCTTTTTGTTCTCCACCCAGTGCCCCACACGGCACATCTCCTTTTTGCGCCCTACGTTGCGCACCCTCCCTTCCGGTCCTGCCGGAGCCTCCAAGATCTTTCCTCTGTTTTCTCCTCGTTATTTCAATCGGGTCCTTCGACCCTTCTCCTACTGTTTTCAGGGCTTCAGTCCCCATGTATATTCTTAATTTCAAATAAAAATGTACATTCTTCTAGACCTCTGAGTCCCGCCCCAACGCAGAGCATTCGTCCTTTCCGCATTTCTCTTCTCTCTATTTTCAATCGGTCATTCGACCTTTCTTGCATTGTTTTCGGGCTTCAGTCCCCATATATAATTTTAATTTCTAAAAAAAAAAACAAAAGGAAAAAAAAAACAAAAACAAAACAAAAACAAAACACAAAAACAAAACAAAAATAAAACAAAAACAAAAAATAAAAAATGTTAATTCTTCTAGACCTCTAGGTCTCGCCCCAGCGCTGGGCATTCGTCCTTCCTTTACCCTCCAAAACTCTTATTTTGAAAAGCTATTATAATGCTTATCAGTGTCAAAAATCAATAAAAAGATAAATATTAAGCATCACTATGCTATTGCAGTATTTTCATTATGAGAACTTCGCGCCAGGAGTCCAACTTTCCCTCCCGGGTCACTAAAGTTTACCTTGGCATGGACAACTACACACACTTCCCGGCACCCTAAGCCGATTGCTCCCGCGTCGACACCGTCACTGTCACAGCCACGCCTGAATGGCACAAAATGTCTGTTTCTCTCTCTTGCTCGCCTAAGTATGGGTAGTAGAGGTAGTTTGGGCGAAGAGACCTTCTTGAAGCACTCCGTCATGAGAGGACGTCTCTAAAATTAGGCAAATCAAATGACTAATCAAAATAAAGTCCAATGTATGTCAAGAGCGGCAAAGTCCCCGCGGAGATCCAAATGGACCCGGCCGTATGCATACAAAAATCAAAATCAAAATCAAATCAAGT
The DNA here is from genome assembly GCA_014218235.1 of Colocasia esculenta. NCBI lineage: Eukaryota > Viridiplantae > Streptophyta > Magnoliopsida > Alismatales > Araceae > Colocasia > Colocasia esculenta. The sequence goes on from CM024760.1 coordinate 175,367,623, forward strand.
TAATAGAACATGACAAAGAGCGGCAAAGTCCCCGCAGGGACCCAAATGGGCCTGATCGTACGCATATCCCTATAATCTATTGGTCATCACTCAAAATTTCAAAATAATTCAAAAGCCCCAGTGCTTAATGAGACGAAACCTTCTGACGGTTGTGTTAAGGAAGGAAGCCAACCCCACTCCTCGAATACCCATATCAAACTTATCCCCAAATTTTCTCTCTTCTCTTCATCAGACTTAGTCACCTCTTCAGGCATGACTTTGATGGTTACACTGTCGACCAAGTGCAATCAGCTCGTGGGCACCACGTTAAACTACACGTCATACTCTGGGCATTCTTTAATAACACGGGAGGTAATAAAGGACTCTCGCTCGCCAATTCTCGTAACCCAATGTCGCCATGGCATGACAATGTTCCAAAATCCAAAAAAATCTCAAATATTTCTAAAACTTACAAAAATCCAATATTTCTAAAATCCACAAAATAAAATATTTTCAAAACCACAAAAAACAAATTTTTAAAATCTACAAAAATCTGAATACTTCCAAAACAACAAAAAATCCAAATATTTTCAAAATCATAAAAATTTAAATATTCTCAAAACACCACAAAAATCAAATACTTCTCCAAATCCACAAAATTCAAATACCTTCAAAATTCAAAAAATCATCGATGGTATTGCACATGGCAAGCACATTGCCTTCTGTTTGCGCCAGATTGCATCAATTCTTCCGATCATAGGTTCCTCCCACCTTGCACTCCAATATCTTTTGGCCAAGTCCAATTATCCTCATGGTTCAAACAAACAAACCAAATAGCAGTTTATTTAATGCTTTATTAATGCTCCAAGACATGCTTTGAATGATGATGTTTTTTTCCCATGATATGTGTTTTCTTAGCTAATGAGTTTTGAGTGCAGGACTCGAGTTACCTCATCCGGCGCAATCAGGCGGCTGCCTATCCCTATCTGCATTTACTATACGTTATACTCTTAGAGCACACCAAGGACCTTGTGGCTCTGAGTAATCTGAGATTTGAGTTCCCCTCTAACAAAAACAATAATTATCCTAGTGGATCCTTAGCCACACGGATAGCCCGTTACGCTTGGCATGTGAGGACGACGGACCCATGCATAACCCCGTCTTGACTCACCGGCGTAACAATTTTTCCTTGGTTAATTATTTTACTCCTTTTTACCTATTTTTCTTTTAGCCCAACATACATGTAGATTAAAATCACAGTAGAAAACCACTCTTGCAAGGCAATCGAGAGCCATCTGCGCCTAAAAAATTAAAGCAATTTGAAATTTCCATTCCGAGTCAAGTATCCAACTCCCTTTGTTTCGCCCCTGTGCTGATTTCCTTAAGAATCCTTTGTTTGGACTTATCCCTTTTATCTTTTCCTTTGCTCCCAGAGATCCACCTGAGGCAATGGCAGACGCCCTGATGGTGCAACCTAACGGATTGTGTCCTTATGTACTTCCCCTTCGCTGGAAGTTGATCTCTCCTTCTCATCCCAAGACCCACCTGAGGCAGTGGCAGATGCCCCCGATGGTGCAACATAACGGATTGTGTCCTTAGGTACTTCCCCGACGCTGGAAGTTGGTCTTTTCTTTCCTTTTGTGCCCACGTGCACACCTTTTCCTTTGTTCCTTTCCCTTGTCCAAACACTTGTTTCTTTGGTCTTCATTCCGGTGGTGATTTCTAAGGTTGTTGGTAAAAGACTCTTATCAGGTGGCAGCCATCCCATCGCCTGCGTGTCTATTTTTCACCTTGACGTCTACTTTTCAGTCCACTCCGCTTCACTCCACTGCGCTACGTTACATTTCTTTTCATTACGCTCCATTTCTTTTCGCTCCATTTCACTTCATTACGCTCCATTTGTTTTCGCTCCATTTCACTCCATTACGCTCCATTTCACTCTATTACGCTCCACTTCGTGTCTCTCCATTTCGCTCCCCTGCTAAGCAGACGTCAAGGCGTGGCAGCTGTAGACACGCGAATTTTCCCACCGCGGGCAAATTTTCAAGTTGCGCCGTAGCGCCACAAATGGCCCTTGTTTTGCCTAAAAAGAGTCTTTTCCCAATATTTCTAGATTTCGCCCTTTCTTCCTGGTGCTTTCCCAGGGGGTCTGGTCGCGGATCAACTGCGCGGTCAGGTCGCGGGGGTTCGGGGGCAGCGTCCCGGCGGGGGTCTCCGAGGGCAGCGCCCCCAGAAGCTAAATTTAATTTGCGTCGACTGTAGCGGACGCGATTCAGAACCGTCTTTTAATACGCGTCCAACATTCCCCCCGCGATTCATAAACTGCCTTTCTAATCGCGTCCAATCTTCCCGCCGCGATTCAGAGTCTGATAGCTGCCCAGAAAGTCTTCGCGCGCAGGCCGTAATCATTACAAATCTTATAAGCACGTCCATGTCAGCTGACGCGATTCAAAGATGTCAAATCATAATGTCGCATCAGTAGACAGTGCATTCTTAAGTCAGTATGCCAAGTCTTAATCGCGTCCGGGCGTCCCGCCGCGATTCAAGTCGCGGCGGCCTGCCCCGACGCGATTCATAGAGGCGGTGTAATGATTTCCGCGCCATCAAACCGACCTTCTAAATCGCGGCCTGCCGGCCAGACACGATTTACTTCTTAATTATGGCTGCTGTCCTGGACGCGATTTTGACCCAGTACTTAAACTGAACTCGCAGCTTCAAGCGAAGGAGGCAGGAGGATTCATTTGGTTGGGAGGCGGGGGAGTTTTTTTAGAGGAGAGAGAGATTTTAGAGAGAGAGAGGGAGGGGAATTCTCAAGCGGCAGAGCCCTGCTCGACGCCGTCTACTTCCTCGCCATCCTCGTCTTCCTCTCCATCGAACGCCATCCTCGTCTTCCTCTCCATCCTCCGTCGCCCAACCGGCAGTGCCGTTACGCCGTCCGGCATCTGGGGAAGCCCCCCCCCCTTTCTATTTGCTTTTTTCTTCCTCTGGATCCCACGTGGTCCTTTATGTTTCATTTTCATTTACACATGCATGCATATACACACACACAACACTTATTAGGGTTTAAAAGCCACCACAAAAGTGTGTTCTCCGCCTTCCATTTATGTCTTTACTCTTCATTTTTAGGATCTGTATACTACACCTTGTAGTCTAACCCCTTTCTACTTGTTCTTTTACTATCTTTTTTGCAAGGTAACCGAGCTATAAATCTCCTTTGCCTGCCGGCCGTGGGAGGAGGAGGGTGGACCCACGCCCACATCCCGCGCTTTCTACGGGTGAAAGGTACTGTCTTTTCTCACCCGTTTCCATTCGGTGTCCACGTGCACCTGGTGATCATGGTCCTTTTCTTTTGTTAATTTTCTGTATTTATCCATTCCGTGTATATCTGCATATGCATCTTTTTGTGTGGGTCTCTGTTCTTCGCGCCCCCCCAAAAAGGAGCGAGAAAAACTAGTCCACAACTGGCTCCGAGAGCTCGTCATCGATTGTGGTGGTTTCGTCGTTGACTCCGACAGATTTGTCGTCGACAATTGGAGGCCCTACTTGTCCCTCGCTGATGTTTTTTTTTTGGCAGGTGGGGGGGGGGGGGGGGCGAGCACTGTCGGTGACTCTGTGGCGTTCCTCAACAGTCTTGTCACTGGCTCCAAGAGCTCATCGTCGACTATGGTGGTTTCGTCGTTGACTCTGACGGATTCGCTGTCGACAATCGGAGGCCCTACTTGCCCCTCGCCGATGTTTTTCTTTTTTTTGGGGGGGAGGGGGGGAGCACTGTCGGTGACTCTTCCCCGCCACCACCCCTTTCCTTCCTGCAACAAGATCTACCTTCTCACTCTTATTTCTTTCTACTACTTTTGCCATTTTATCTTTAGCCTTTTTATCCTTCTCTACTATATATCCTCCTTAGAGTCGTCTCTGGTCCCCACCTAGTCGCCATCTCACCTCCCCCCGGCAGTTGTCTCCCCCACAGATCCCTCTCTTTATCTTTTAACTTTGCCCTCAATTGTTCCCCCTGTGTTTGCTCATCGTCTCCTTTCTCAGTCCAAACCTGTCAAGTCCCCTCCCATGTTCTCAATTTAGCCTTCCTCTTTCCCTACTCCGCCCCTTGACATCCATCCCATTTTGTTCCTAGATATCCTCTACCTACCTTCTGTGGCATACCTACATTTTTATTTTAGGCTGTGTTTTTCTCTCAATTTTTGGCTACCATTGAAGGTGTAGGAGCGCTAGCTTCAAGTTCTTCTCTCAAGCCTTTCAATTTTAGCATACTCTTACTTAGGGTTTGGAGGACATGAATCAACTTGTGTTCAGGGGCTACTCAACACATCATGCTTCTTCCAAGTTTATTATCCAGGCCTTCTCAACTGCAAATGTGTATAGTGCATATTTTCTCCTTCCAAGATGGCACTAGCAAGATCTTGGGCTCCTTTTGTTTGAAAATGTGTTTTTTATTTTGTGATCTGGCTTTTTCCCTTCTTCTGTGTGCCATCCACCATGTAAACTATGTGTCTGATCTCTGGTGTTTTCCCTATAGTTTTGTTTGCTTCTTTTGTGTGTTCTTCTACGTGGGGTATGGGCCACTGCCTTGACATGTTGTGTGCAGGCTGGACAATTCCTTCCATCCCTAGCGGCAAGACGCACCTCTCTTTGTACTCCTGTACTTTTGTTTGTTTAAATTATATTTCCATACTTTCCGGTTGAAAAAAGAGAGAGGTTACAGTAAAACTAAAAAATATAACTTTTATATTATGGGGGTGAGAGATTATACACATCTAACACAAAACTCCCATGGGAAGTACCAAGAGTGGCAGAAATTTCAATCATGGATGTACATGTTGAAGTCATTCGAAACTTGCAGAATTTTTGATCCGGAGATCAAGTTTTTTTTTCCCAAATAGTTTACATATAGATAGCTTATCTCTATATAGGTTAACCATGAATTTAAACAAATTTATTTTGGCATCTTTTATCTATTCCTTTTTATCTGATTTATCTAATTATTTCTTCTCGTGCAAAGAATAGAGTTATTACTTTTTATCCATAAAAACTTTAGTTATCCTTAATTAATCTATACAATCTACCCAAATAAAATTAAATTTACCTATATATTTATCCACTCTTATATGCCAAAGTGGCAATGGAGTGAAATTTTTTATTTTTTATTACCTATAAGAGGGGCACATATGTAAATATGAAATCTAACGTAGTGCGATCTGCGCGAACCGCGCCATGGCTCCGGGGATCAGGAGCGGGGACGTTGCACCACGCCGAGTACAGCGACGGCGGCCGGATATCGCCCGGCCGCCTCGCAGACATGCAGATTGGCAGCGGACGTCGTCGCTACACGTCTGCGGCGGCTTTGCCATGGCCGCCGCTGCCTCGCCCTCCGGAAGCCCACGAGCGCGCGATCTCCGGCGCACAGTAGGACGCCGCGCGGTGGCAACGCGCCGCCGTGGAGATCATGTTGCCTGCACCCCAGGCCGGTGCTGCTGAGGGCTGGTATGAGACTTCTCGGGGTGGGGGGTGGGGGGTGGAGATGAGACGCTGGTGGCGCTGGCCGGTGAGCCTCTCTCTGCACGGCCCGGTGGAATCCCCGGTGGTCGACACGATAGACCTTGTGTGGGCGTGGCGGGCCTGACGCGAGTGGAAGGAAGCTAACGGAGTTGGCGAAGCTGTGCCGCCATCGCTGTGATTGTCTTCACGGGCCGGTTGTGATGTGAGTATATATAATAGTAAGTACTAGGGCTGCAATGCCATCAATTTACGATTCTGATTTTGATAATTGAATATAATTTTAATTTTGATTCTTGATAAATTAAAATAATTAATTTTGATTCTGATTACAATGTTAAAATCAAATTTTAATAAATTATGATATTTATTATAACCATGTCTTTAAGTTTATAAATAATTTATCAAAATAATTGATATTGATTCCGATTCTAATTATTTTTCAATTTTAATTTCGATTTTGATAATTTATCATAACATCTGATATCGATTTTGATAAATTATCGATATCATTTTCAATTTTTAAATAGATACTTTTTAATCAAAATTGGATAAAATGCAAATGTAGAGAGATGACATCATATTCAATGCTTGTAATGCTTGTAGCGAGAGATGACATCAATGCATATAGAGAGAGATAACATCATATTGAATGCATATATGTCTATGATACAAATTAGGACAAATTAATTAGGAGTCTCTATCAGATTTTTGACTTATTTATTAGTCTAAACGAAGTTGTAACTCATTACAGTAAGTGTTATCACCTGTTACAGTATACGTTAACCCTGTTACAGTAAAAATATCTTTTTTATAGTCAGAGACTTCTAATTATTTGTCTTAAAAATTAATATATATATGTTGCCCAACTTTTATATAACTAATTCATATAAAAGTGACGAGGTCGATCGAATAACATGAAATATATTTCTATAAAAATATATTTAATACCTTACCTCTGTATTTTGATCATTTTAATTACATGAATCAATCACTAGTAGTGGGAGTTACACAGCTACATCACTTATAATGCGTACTTAATTAGTACTCAATGAGTATTACTTTTGGTTTGCAACAAATATTTTCCTACTTTATATTCATGCATGCAGTGGCGGAGCCAGAAATATTTGGAAGGGGGGGCAATTAATAGGATAATTGTTCATGGGTACTCAACGCAAGGGGGGGCAATTAATAAAATTAAAAAAAATTTCACATGCCCATCAAAAGAAATTTATGCAAAAGAATTAACAAAGAAAATTTTTATGCAAAAATAAGGGGAGAGAATTAATAAAATAATTATTCATGTGTAAAAGGGGGTAAAAAAATAAGGGGGGGCAATTGCCCCCCCTTGACCCCCCCCGGCTCCGCCACTGCATGCATGCATATATGCATGTACGGTAATGAAATACGTAGATTTTATTGTTGGTATAATATAAATTTTATAATGCAAAACAAGTAATTGTAAAAAAATTAAAGGACCGTTGGATATAAAAAATAAATAAAAAATATCTCTAAAATTATGAAGATATTCTCACTTTGCCTAAACATGACAGAGATTTCCCATTCCCACCCGTTTGACTGTTAATTCGTTTTGGGCCCTGAGCAAGACAGCTCTAACCCCCCACAAGGCATATCTCCTGTCGGATTGTTTGCTTCTGATTCTTCCCTATGAATCTCTAGTCCACATATGTCTGTCTTTATATGTATATATATACATATTTAAAATGAAAAATGTACAAGGGACGCAAATATTAAACTTTATTTACATATATATATATATATATTTTCGTCACTTTCATTAATCCTTTTTCTTGAGAGAATTTTGGCATCTACTATATTAATGAAAGTGACGAAAATATATATATATATATATATATATATTATATATATATTATATATATATATATATATATATATATATATATATGAAAATGGCTTACTGCACTTGCATATTGCACTTTGACTAGGTAACAAGTCCATGTGGCACCTCTCACATGAGGAGTGAGGAAGTGACAATCCAATTGTTGGATGTCACATGGATTTGTTGTCTAGTCATATTACACTTAAAGTGCAATATGCAAGTGCAATAAATCTTTCTCATATATATAATATTGTTTTAAGAGACTAATTTAGGAAAAAAGCAAAACGTATACTTGTACATGGTCATATAGGGAGGAAACCTGCAGACCAGCTCAATAGATTCCGTACAGTACATGTTGGACCCCAAAGAAAAGTCTAGCACGTGCAACCGGCACGGGTCACCATCCCATGCTCGAACAGCCGCCAACTTCTTGGAGCCTTTCATCGTTTCATCTCCATCGGTGGACGTCTACCGTTTCGCCTTTGTTTTTCATGAAAGATTCGTATCAAATTTAGTGAATCGAGATGTATGACTATTTCGAACATGTACAAAGAGAAGTTGTTTAGCTCAAGCAAATTCGTTAGATCTGTCTTCGTTGGGTTGATGTCTCCAATACACATGCATGAAATGGACGTAGCTAGAAGAACTTACCCATCAAATATATATGCTTTTGGGCCACCCTTTACTATAACAATAATACTGAAATATTGATGAGGCTGGTTCGACCCCGGAGAGATTTTGATATGCATTTCGATCGGAGAGATCTGAAGTTGGAGATCGGAGGTTGAGGTGGAAGAGGAGAACATTAAAGGGCTCTTGCTGTTGGAGTCAACTCGACTTGCGGAGAAGTCGGTCTTTAACTCTTGAGGATTACCTTCCAACATAAAGTCGGCCGTATGCATTCTTAATTAACTCGATTTGGTTCGAGAAAAAGAGAGAAAAAATGAGATTGAAGTGCGACATTGGACAATGCCTTACGGAGATGTGTCCTCTCTGTTTGTAAAGACAATTGAGGGTCAAAAGAAGAAGTAATTACAATATTCCATATGTGGGACTAAACTCTTTTGCTGCTTTTCTAAGAGAATATGCAAATTATTTTTCTCGATTATACAAATTATATGTGAAGTCATAATTCAGAGTCGGTTTATCATGATCACTGTCAAAAATTATAGTCATCTCGACACGAAAATTTCCCTCTGAAGCGTGAATATCAACGATATATTCACTCATATTCTAGCTTATTCTCACATCTTCAGTAAATATAGATAGAACTTTTCGATCGGTTATTGGAATCATTAATTATAAGACAATGGTTCGGAATCGACATTCCGAGACGGTTGACATGAGACTAGTTTTATGAAATTTCATTTCGAGGCTCAAATTTCTCTTCGAAACATGAATATAAATATACGATTCGATCGATTATTACACCCCTTCAGTAAAATGTGAATATTTCTTTGCTCTACAATTGTAACTAGTTGCGAGACCCCAATTATGACTCGACACTTCGAGTTGATCGCTACTAAGTTGGATTCATAGATTTCTATTATGGTACCTAAATTTTTTTTCCAGAAGCATGGTTGTAGGTACATACACGATTTGATCTAGTATGACACTTTTTCGGTCAAACCATTATAAGTTTCCGCTCGATTATCAGAATCGCTTATAAGATCATAATTTAGAATTGACACTCTAAGATGCTTGATGCCTCTAATATATTACCTCCGGTGGTAATTAAAGCTGCCAATAGATCTCCGATTTCCATTTAGCTGACCCATTTTTGCATTTTTTATAAGATGCAAAATTCTGAAAAGTACTTTTTGATAGCTTAGCGAAGTAGAAATCGATATCCGAATTCTTATAAGATGCGGAAGTGGAAACACCCAATTCTACATCAACTTTTCCATTTTGATAACTTTTTAATATATATTATATAATGTTTTTATAATAAAAGCTCCTCAGACACTTCGGCTTTTAAATTTTTAACTCATTGTCCCTCACCTCCGATTTATATGCTAATGCCATCTTTCTTTATCCCAATTATTGACTAATGATCACTCTCCCATTCTTTCATATATGGTAGCTTTCTTCTCTAATAGTCTTTATATATACCTACATATGTTGGTTATCAATTACTCAACCATTATATATAATTACATGATTTTACCATACTAATTTGATCTTGTCATACTTCATTTAGTAATTATGGTAGAAGAGATTATTAAATTTACATATGAAATTATTCATAAATTTAATAATCAATGTACTTTTAAATTTACAAATTTATTCTAATTTTATAAATGTTATTGTATCAGAAGTTTCTGTTTTTTCGACTCAAAGCGAACATGAATGTGGAAGTGGAAACACCCTTTTTCGTTTCCGTTTTTGACTCTGAAATTTTTTATAGGAAGCAGAAGTGGGGAAACCTATTTTTGATTTCGACTCCGACCCAATGGCAACCCTAGTGGTAAGACATCATTTTTTACTAAAAAATCTTTCATTTCTCTCTCTAAAATTATAATTTTCTTAGACTTTCTCCATGTTTATAAATTTTTTTTAGGGTTAGTTTTTTTTTAATGCACATATGTACATATCTCTTTTGAAGTGAAAACTTATGGTAGAGCTGTGTTATATGTATGTACTTTTCATGTGCCAATTTAATTAAATTATCGCCTTTACATTATTTGCCACTTTTAATGATTAAAGATGACAAATAACTGACAAAATAGTTTGTGCATTAGGAATAAGTCTCATGCGAAAAAGGTTAGAAAAAGTGGTGTGAGTACTATAGGCCAATTCTGTATACATGAGAAGTGACTATTTTTCTTTCATCAGATATAATCAAAGAACATCATATTGGGGACAACATTTTTTTTTTTTGGGGGGGGGGGGGGCGAGATTAGATTGCTACTGCACTAAATTTCAAGTTGTAGATAGAGATCACCATATTTTCTTCTAACTTAATTACTTATCAATCACACTGCGAATTAGAATTGTCGAATTCTGTGACATTTGCCATGTAACTTTCCTCAATAGAGATGTTTAACTGGGCTTTCCAAATCTATCATGCCCCAACAATCTCACCCTCCATGCCCCGCGAATTATTGTTCATATTATTAGAAATGTACGGTACAAATGACATAGTTATCAATATTCATAACGATGTATGGTAAGAAGTGTCCCACATCACGGAGACATCGTCTTGTTCTGAACTTCTGCGTATGTCTCATCGTCTCCAATGTATAGATCATCTCCATTAGTAGGAAGACACGTAAGAGCTACTCCTGAACAGCCCAGAAGGAACAACAAGAGCTACTGCCGAACGTTAACACTAGCTAGCTGCACAAAGTGCGATGTGATCAAACAAGATTCTAAGATAAAACATGAAACGATCGATAAACATGTAAGTTATTAGATGCCAACTTCGGAACTGTTTCTGAAATGCGGACTACAGCCTACGGTAGTGTGCTGTGATCTAAGAACGCCACGGAACCCGGGCTGAGGAGCGGCGAGTTGCACACGTCAAGCACGCCGAGTACAGCGACGGCGATGGGAGCTCCGCCACCGTATCGCCGTTCACGGGTGGCACTACTGCGCGCTCCGCCGGAACCCCAGGAGGGAACTCCGTCGATGCGGGAGAGGACGAGGGGAGCGACGGCGCCACGCCGTGGAGAAACGCCTGCACCATCGGCGCCCCCGCGGGCTGTTGCGGCGGAGGGGGCAGCACGGGCGGCGGCACCTCCGGCAGGTGGCGGGGGGTGAGGAGGCTGGTGGCGCCCGTGAGGCTTTGCACGAGCTGGCGGAAGCCCCAGGGGTGGACGCGGTAGACCTTGGGGGGGATGGGCAGGGCGGGGGGCCTCTTCCAGGCCTTCCCCGGGGGCTTCCTGACGGAGAGGGGGGAGGTCGCCTGGCTACGTGATCTGTTGCCGTTTGCTGCTGCCGCCGGTGTTACCTGCAAGGTGGCTGCTGGTTGTGATGTGGGCAGAAGAGTAGTATTCTCCATGCTCCCTCAGGTTGTGAAGGGTGCTGTCTTCCTGCACTCTGCACCCTTTTTAGAGAGAGAGAGAGATGGGTTTGGAGGTGATCCCTCTTTTCTGCGCACTTTGCAACCAGGATTTGTGTGTGTGTGAGAGAGAGAGAGATGGGTTTGGGGGTGATCCCTCTCTTCTGCACCCTTTGCAACAGGATATGTGTGTGTGTGTGTGTGTGTGTGTGAGAGAGAGAGAGAGAGAGAGAGAGAGAGAGAGAGAGAGAGAGAGAGAGGAGAGAGAGAGAGAGAGAGAGAGAGAGAGAAGAGAGAGAGAGAGAGAGAGAGAGAGAGAGAGAGAGAGAGAGAGAGAGAGAGAGGAGGGAGGGAGAAGGAGATACGGGTTTGGAGGTGATCCCTCTCTACTGCAACCTTAGCAACATGGTTTATGAGAGAGAGAGAGAGAGGACAAACCATGCAAGTGCAAAAATCAGAAATTTCAGATTCTATGAGGGCTTTTACAGATCAATTTTCTCTAAAATATTTTGATAAAAAAAAACTGATTACGAAAGGTCCCTCTCAAGTCTAAAGTTCAGAGGATTTGGATCGTGTGGGGAAGAAAGGATGTGGGGTGCAGAGGAGGTTTTATATGGGTGTGGGGGAGTTATTCCAAATGTCTTCTCGGGGTCCCGGCGGCCGGTTTAGAAACATGGCGATCGGCCACAACGGTCAAAATGGGCAAGGCGACCGGTAAACGGCGGCGCCCCTTCTCGCCGCCTTTGCACCCCCCAAACACTCCCCACACCGCCGTAGGTTTTTTTTGCCTCCCCTTTTCTTTATCAGTAAATTCCCAACAAAAGGCTCGGTAATGTTAATTTCATTAATACTAACTGACTTCATAAAAATAAGGAAATAAGTTAACTTTTATTTTAACCAAATTAAAATGAGTTTTTCTTGTGTGAGTCTTGTCATGACATATTATTTAGTTCTCATGCATATATACGTCGTCAATTAGGATATATGCAATTTTAGTGTACCTCTCAAAAAATATTATCTTCGTTCAAAATTTTATTTTTATTTTCTAAGAAAATGATCTCTTGAAAGAAGAAGAAGAGAGAATTTATTGTTAAAATGATAATTCTGTGAGAATTTATCTGACAATGACATTGGCGAAAATATTTTTTGTTACATGTACCAAATGTCTTCAAAGATCTCTCACTAACCGCCCATAATAAGATAAACACTTAGTACTCAACCAAAATGATTGACTATCGATATTGGTTGACACAAATAGATGTAAGTTCCGTTGCCAACGTGATAGCGGAAATATATTCTTCATTTTTGCCACAGTTACAACAAAATCTTTTTAAGACATGTTTAGTGATACGGGGGTTTCAAGCAGGTCGGCTAATCCCGAGTGTAGTCGACCACTTCTGAGAATAGCCCGACATTCAGCAGCTTTGGCTGATTGGCATGGACCTCACCTCGGGTAAAACCAGTCCGGTTCAGCAGTCAACGAGAAGGGCGATGTCCAAACTGATCAGGGCATTCCTATCAGCTCGGATCTCGGGTCATCCGACCTCAGTAAGACCATTGACCGACATCTTGTCTATTGTCTCACCAAATACCAGCAACAACTCGGGTCACCCGACCTCAGTATCTGCAGCTCGGCCCAAGCGGGCCCGTCTACATCTCGACCTGAGCATTCTCGTAAAACCCTTAAATAAATCTCCAATTGAGCACCTCGGGTTGTCAAAGTTCAGGCCACGCCGACCTAGAGCTCGGCGTCCTCGCGCGCCCCATCAGTCCTTACGGGGTCAACGGACAAATAAGGTAACCACCAAGACTCGCGGAACCGCCAGTTACGGCCATTAAGGCCACGATCTCAGTGATCAGACCTACAGGTGGCAACCACGATCATCGCAACTCAGCAGAAGCAACAACACCCAATCCGGCGGGAATCTCGGTAACTCCCAGTGAGATTGGCGGCTCGTCCAGCTCACACGTACGTGTCCTAAACTATATAAAGGGTAGACACTCCACAGGCCAAGGTATACTATTCTCCCCCCACGCTAGGCCATCCTGCTCGGCTAGCAACTGACTTGAGCGTCGGAGTGTCTCCCTGCCGAGCCCACTCGGCGGGCTTTGCAGGTCAGGTCGGGACGTCGGAGGCAACGTCACTCGTCGGCCAAGCGCGCCTCAAAGGGATTCCTCGGCTTGGTCGTCTCGGCTCTGTCTGGCGAGAAGTGCCTCAACAGTCACCTCGACTGGAGCCGAGCTATGTTACTATAACAGTAATATTTAGTATTAAGATAGATCGGGAATTGAGTGATGATATTCTTAAAATTTTAAAAATATCTTCACTCTATCTCTGATTTATCTTGATACCAAACATATCTTTAGAGATTTTATATCTTGAATGAGAAATATTTGTTATTTTCTTGGATGGATAGCAAAAGTTATATATGGCGGGCTTGATACTTTTCCAATTCTTTTATAAATTTATTGATTATTCATCCCATTTCGTGCAAATATATAGGATAAATAATTAGCAGGTGAAACAAATATTTATCTATTTTATGAGAAAAATAAAAAAAGGTTAAAATTATTTTAGAGTGAGATCCATACACCGCCCAGAATAACTAATCTTATTCAGGTTCTCGTTTGTAATGAGAGTACATATATGTACATACGAATGAGTGATGGAGTCTCACATGATTAATTTTTTATTATGAATATTTCATGTAAATATTTAATTACATTCAATATTTTCTATATGACTTACTAACATGATTTTTTGATTTGTTCTCACCAATAAAGATCCGGATACATTGCATCTATATAGTTTCGTAAACGCTCACACAACAGTAACCCGGGCCCATTAAAGAGGGACCCGGGACCATTAAAGTCGTCTCACCCACCGACCATTAAACGCCTTATTTGACCGTTAAAATCCAGTGACCCGGCGGCTTTAGAGCGATGACCACCCACACGTGTCAGCACCTTACTTCACCAGCCGCCAGCGGACTTGAAATCTATAATTTTTTAATGTTATTAGTAGGTGTTATTTGATAGAAGATTATATTGTCTAATCGGATGGCTCGTTAGTTTCCTTAATATTAGGTGTTAATTATTAATCTTGTTAACAAATATTTCAGACTATTTTCGTATATTGGAAATTGATGAGAGTATGTAGAGAATTCTATCGACTCAATATCTAAATTTTATGTTAAAATTTGACTTTTTAACATAACATCAAACCCCATAATAGGATTCAGACCGCACATCTTGTGTTTATAATCTACTAGTTCTATACCCGTGCGATGTACGAAAAATTATCAAATTTGAATAAATAAAATTTATAAGTCGTATACATAAGATTAATAGTATTTATTATTAATATAATAATTTTAATAAAAAAATTATTCAAAAATATGTAATACTCTTTATTATTTTTAAAAGGAGAGAAAATGTTTTGACGAAGAGAGTAAAATGGGAAAGAGTTTTGAGTAAGGATGCGAGTTTTTAGAAAATGTGGGATGTTTAATAGAAACTTTTAATGAGAAAGAAAGAGAGGAGAGAAGTTACATAGCAAATTTTATATTAGCAAGTATGGCGGGAAAAAATTCATCTTAATACTACCATGTGTATTTTCAAAACTGAATATTATTAATATAATATAAATGTGATAGAACTTAAAATTGATCTACAGATGAGGAGACTTATTAGAATAGTCTCATATTACAAATGAACAAAATATCTCTTATGTCTATAATCGTGGTGTTTTCTCCGCTTATTATTTTAAGATTTTGAGTTGAATAATTTTAATAAATTTAATAATAGTGTTAATATGTTATTTAAATTTGTGTATAACTTTAATATCTGGCATAATATATAATACAGCGGAGCGATGTGAAGCACAAAGACTCGTCGCACTGTCCATTTGAGTTTGCTTGTGCAGTCTTTTGTTTTCGATTTTTTTTCCATAAAAAAATTAATCTGTGACATCTTAGTAAATCCTCTATCTATTATGGTCTCTTTTTGAAATATTGATAGATTATCACTAAATATCAAGAGTTTTCAAATGTTCGTCACACTCTTTTTGTTTTTTTTCTTTGGAGGGGAAGGCGTAATAAAAGACCTTAAAACTCTATTCATTTCATTAGATAAGATCAAATACATAACAATAGCACCTGAGTATAAACCCGCAAGGCATCAAAAGCTATAGAAAGGACAATAATTAAGCAAACTACAAAAGACTATGAATTTTAGAAACACAAAACATAAGACAAATAAGGAAATTTTCTAAGAGATGTAAGAGAACAAAAAACACTTTTACAAGTCATAGAACAAGATCAAACAGATCTAAGAGATGTAATGATGAAATACAATTGAGATAAAAATATGTTCTTAATTAAAGAGATAAAATTTAATGTGATATGTTAGAATGTGTATAATTATCACTTTTTTTTATATAATTTGATAATATTTAAATATGTATAAAGAGAGATATATATATTTTTTAAAATAAAATATTATAATTAATAAATTATTTTAGAGATAAATTTTATCTCCCCTCCATAAGTAGGTGGAATAGTTATCCCCCATTTATCACCTTTTTTATCTTAAATAATTTTTTTTTATCAACCCTACTTATCTGAACCCCTCCGCCCCACCTCTTAATTCTTCGAGACGACAACAAATTAGATGTTAACATTGTCTTATGCAGACCCTACGCATGACAGCTTTGCATGTGCCGACATGGTAATTTGCGTTCAAAATTTTGGCAGGCTTTGCTTGGCTGCTCAAGACTGATCTCCTCCATGTGACAGACCATGTCTAGCCGTCTGTTGCTACATCCACCAGGTGGGTATATCGAGAAGTCACCATCACAACCGCCAAGTTTTTGGATCCTTTGTGTGACTCATTGCTCCTCCTTTTCCAAAGAGTTGGGTGGGGTGGAGGACATTTTTTTTCTTTTTCAAAAACTATCTTATTATATTATTTTTTAAGAAAAATTTCATTTTATTACTCCCGACCTCTCATGAAATTTGAACATCAGAGCTCACAATTTGATCTACACGTACAGAGGGGGTGTGCAAGCACTAAGGGTGTAAACGGAATCCGATAATTTGATATTTTAATTCGATTTCGATAAAAATTATCGGTTTCGAAATTAAAAATAATATCGATAGTTTATTAGAATCGGTATCGGATATTCTGATAAACTATCGAAATCAAAATCGGAATTGAAAAATAATCGAAATCGAAATTGGTATCGGTTATTCCGATAATTATTCATAAAATTAAAAGAAAAAATTATGATAAACACCTTATCTTATTGAAATTTCGATTCCGATAATATTATCGGAATCAGAACGAAATCGGAATTAGTCATTCGATATTATCAAAATCGAAATCGAAAACTATATTTCGATTATTGAAATCGGAATCGAAATCTATGTTTCGATTCCGAACTCGACCCATTTGCAGCCTTAACAAGCACACTATACTGTGATGACGTCACGTCATCACAATGTAGTACCAACAATCAATCACTATTCGATATATGCACACACTCCTTCCGCAAGATATGCGTCAAGACTTGCCCTTATTATGTCACCATTTCAAGGGCACGGACATGAGAGCCATCGTGGTGATGGATGGTGCAATAACAGGTGCAATTAGGCGCCTTGGTGGCAATATTTAATGGCATAGTGGTGATTGACATTTGACGATGACCATAACAATTAATAACAACAACAATGATCGACAATAATTGATGAATTACAATTGTTGATGGTGCAGACAACATTTAATAACATCTCATACCTGCCATACTACGTCCTACATAACATGACATGAAACAATAAAATAGTGACATGTAAAAACTCATCTTCTAAAACTTTCACTTGGCCCGGCCAGTTCAATCATTTGCTTCAAAATATATTTTTAATGTGGAGTCAAAACAGATGCCCCGGCATTCAATAAAAGCCTTCTAGATACCCTGTGCACAATTTTCAACCAGATCTTTTATGGTTCTGCAGTGAATTGATGGCTAGTATTTAATTGATATTTCCAGCGTATATATGGGGGTAAAAGGGCTGGCTTCTTCAAACTATATTAACGTGACCTTGTACAGGTCGATGCATGTACCTTTAAACTGGGGAAGAAAGAGTTCACACCTGTGTCGTTCAAAGTTTTGAGTAATCTATGGATCTGTCTGTGTCAAGTTTTCTTGGGTTCCAACATCACCGGTAGCTGGTTTCATGCGAGACATTTGAGAGATCAAGACTTGCTGTTAGACTCGTTTATAATTCACAAAAATACAAAAGAGGTGAATTTTATAATAATTTGACGTTTACAAAATTCACTTCACTTATGTCTGAGATGGACAAGAGACGAGTACCTCCATAACTGATAGCAACCTTTTATTCTCTTGAAATCAATGGCTCTATCAATCTAGCTGTCAATTACATGCCATGGGGAGTTGGTGCTAGTGCTAGTTCATGCTGCCCAAATTTGATTCTCTTAACTCTTCATATCCCTATGTTACATCCTGAGTTTTCTCTCTCTCTCTCTCTCTCTATATATATATATATATATATATATATATATATAATATAACTCAGTCTTGGTACTGTCACGTGATTGCATCAGGACAGTTCTATTCTCTCCATAACATCTTCCTCCCTAAAAATAGAAATACAAATAATTTAAATAAATTAAATAATTATCTTCTTACTCTCTCTCGCCAACTTTCTCTCCTATTAAACTTTTCCAAATATATATCATTGTCTCACTCTCACCTTTCTTAAACTAATAAAAATTTGCTAATATAATTTCCCTCTCTTTTCTTTCCCATTAAACATCTCTCCATTCTTAAAAACTCACGTCTTTATTCAAAATCTACTTTCATAAATAATAAAAAATATTATCTTCATATTATTTATAAAATTTATTAATTCAAACCTAACAATTTTTCATGCAATATACGGACATAGAACTAGTATATATATTACATAGAAATTATTTTATATTTACACTTGCATGAATTAGTTAGTGATCTTATTTTTCACGAGAAATACTTTGTGCACGTTTGCACGGTAAAAAACGCCACGCTGGAATTACCGGGTCGCTGGTCATTGGTCCACGTGCAACCCGCCCACGTCAGCCGCCCTTACACCTCGCTGCTGCTACGCAGCCTCCCGATGTGTTTCATCATGAAACCGTCACAGTCACGAAACTGTAATTGTGTGAGATATTTTTTAAACCCAATTTTGCCATTCCCGCCTTTTGTGCCAAAATAATATGAGAAGAGCCTCCTCATTGCAACATCTAAATGGAGTATGAGTCTTGTCACTGGAATCTTTTTATTTATCATTAGAATCTTCTATTTATCACAAATAGAAAGATTCTAGTGACAAATAAAAAGATTCTACTTTACACAGACTTACGAATTGTAGTGACAAATAGAAAGATTCCACTTTACATAGACTTACGAATTGTAGTGATAATAGAAAGATTTCAGTGACAATACATTCATTGTAGTGACAAATAGAAAGATTCCAGTGACAAATTACATTTTTCAGTGACAAATAGAAAGATTCCAGTGACAAATATAAATTTTTCAGTTTACATAGACTTACGAATTGTAGTGATGTGGGCACCAAAAAATTTATTTGAGCCTTTTCACAGCAGCCCAACCCATCCAGGAGCGGCCCCTAAAAGACCACTAAGAAACCTCTTAAAAGGCCCATCTA
Source organism: Colocasia esculenta (assembly GCA_014218235.1). Classification (NCBI taxonomy): domain Eukaryota; kingdom Viridiplantae; phylum Streptophyta; class Magnoliopsida; order Alismatales; family Araceae; genus Colocasia; species Colocasia esculenta. Next base: position 175,386,701 of record CM024760.1, read on the forward strand.
AAAGTCCATTACCTAGTGGCCCATATACCCTAGGTAAGGAGGTGAGCCTAAGCAAACTTAGCACCCCCCACTACCCAGACAAAAGGCTGCTGTAGCAGCAGTAGGAGAGAGTGGCTGGCAGTTTCCTCTCCAAGCCACTGGGTTGCGTGAGAGGTAGAAGGGAGAGCAGGGGAAGGGGGCTTCTTCTCTTCCTCCTTGGGTGGTGGTGGGAGAAGAAAAGGAGGTTGCTGTGGGCTGCGCAAGAAGCTGAGAAAAGCAGTGGGAAGGGCTGCTTCTTCCTCTCCTGCCATCTACGCAGGAAGGCCATCTACGCAGGAAGGCTCTTCTCCTCCTCCTTGGCCCAGCTGCTAGCAAAGCAAAGAGGGCGGCTTTAGCTGGTTCTGTGGAGGGTGGAGAGCAGAAGCTGAAGAAGAGGAGCAAAAGAGAAGAGTAAAAGGCCTGCATAAGGAGCTTCTTCCCGGGTTGGCTTTCACGTGTGTTCCCAGGAAAATAGAGAAGCAACAGAAGGGAAAGAGAAGAGGGTGAGCAGAAGGATTAAGAGGAGTGAGGGGGGGGTCTGCTGTGGCAGCCCCCACTTCTTTACTTTATTTGTTTTTTTTTTCTTTCTTCTCTCTTCAGTTATGTAATCTCCCCCCCTCCAACAGTGAAAATATCCATGTATTCCATGTTCTCTTGCGTGGCATCTGTTTTGAGGAGCTTTTGTGTGTGTAAAAAATGGTTTAAATGCCCTTTTATCCCCTTTGTCTACTCAAGTTTATAGAGACCGAGGTCTCTTATGTGCATGAGATATGATGTGTTCCCCTTTCTATGTTCTTTTCCTTTGTTTGCTTTCTTTTGTATTCTTCCTTTGCACAAGAATATCCCCATCACCTCATCTGGAGCAATGAGAAGGGCGACTGGGTATTCCTTAGCCCATCAAGGGCAGTCCATGAGGAACCACCCACTGCCATATCATCTTTGCTTCAACATACCCTTTTTTTGTGTTTCTCTCTCTAGGTTTTATGCTCAAACCGTGACTGTTGAAAGCCCAATACAAGGAGTTCATGTAGGGCCATGTATGTGCCTCCTTTGATGGGTATAGGAGCAGTCAAGGCACTGTTCAAATCCCCTTATCATTGCCTCTGTTTTACTGTCTCAAATCCTGCCGAATCGCTTTTCCGGGTGGCTTTGAACATGAAGGGTTCGGTATATAATATCCATGCCCGGTTCAGGCCCATGGATGGATTCTTCATATGTTAAATAGTCCTTCAGCCCGACCGGACGCTCAGATCATAGCCGGATTTTGAGAACCGTGTCTTCAAAGTGCTGTCGATTCGCTGTCCCTTGCGGTTTTGAACATGAAGGGTTCGGTATATAATACCCATGCCCGGTTCAGGCCCATGGATGGATTCTTCATATGTTGAATAGCCCGTGAGTCCGACCGGACACTCAGGTCATCTCTGGATTTGAGAACCGGGCCCCCAAAGTGCTGCCGATTCACTGTCTCTTGTGGTTTTGAACATGAAGGGTTCGGTATACAATACCCATGCCCGGTTCAGACCCATAGATGGATTCTTCATATGTTGAATAGCCCGTCAGCCTGACCAGACACTCAGGTCATCTCTGGATTTTGAGAACCGGGCCCCCAAAGTGCTGCCGATTCGCTGTCTCTTGTGGTTTTGAACATGAAGGGTTTGGTATACAATACCCATGCCCGGTTCAGACCCATAGATGGATTCTTCATATGTTGAATAGCTCGTCAGCCTGACCGGACGCTCAGATCATTTCTGGATTTTGAGAACCGGGCCCCCAAAGTGCTGCCGATTCGTTGTCTCTTGTGGTTTTGAACATGAAGGGTTCGGTATACAATACCCATGCCCAGTTCATACCCATAGATGGATTCTTCATATGTTGAATAGCCCATCAGCCTGACCGGACACTCAGATCATCTCTGGATTTTGAGAATTGGGCCCCCAAAGTGCCGCCGATTCGCTGTCTCTTGCGGTTTTGAACATGAAGGGATCGGTATACAATACCCATGCCCGGTTCAGGCCCATGGATGAATTTCTTGTATGTTGAATAGCCCGTCAGCCTGACCGGACGCTCAGATCATTTCTGGATTTGAGAACCGGGCCCCCAAAGTGCCGTCGATTCGCTGTCTCTTGCGGTTTTGAACATGAAGGGTTGGGTAAACAATACCCATGCCCGGTTCAAGCCTATGGACAGATTCTTCATATGTTAAATAGCCCGTTAGCCTGACTAGACGCTCAGATGATTCCTGAATTTTGAGAACTGTGCGCAAATAGGGCCGCGAAATCACCATGATTGACTTTTTGGACAAAAGGGCTGGATAACTTAATTCCCACGTCCCGTCTGGAATTGAATAGAACCCTTTCATGTTCTGGATGCCATTTCTTTCCAACCCGGCCTTTGAGTTCTCCGTTTTCCCCATGTTTTGTGCATGGCAAGGGCTGCCGAATCACTTTGGCTTGTGAACAGTGCTGCCGATTCGCCCCTGCCGATTCTCCCCTGCCGATTCTCCCCCTACAGAATGGGTCTAGCTGCCAATTCGCCCCTGCCGATTCGCCCCTGCAGAATGGGTCTGGCTACCGATTCATCCCTGCCGATTCGCCCTTGCCGAATCGCTCCTGCAGAATGGTTTTAGCCGCCGAATCGTTTTGCTTGCCGAATCAAATAGATTGTGCATGACAATGTTTGGGCATATAAGAGTCAAATGAGATCAAATCACGAAAAGAATCATGATAATCAAAGTATATGTCAAAGTCATTGCATTCCCAAATAGAAAGATTGTGTAATAAATAAAAGAACAAACAAACAAGCATGCAATTGACCTTTAAAAGATGAAAAGCACACACATTCAACTCTCTCGTAATCCCAACTGCAATTTTGTAGTTTCACTGCACATCTTTATCGGATGTTTCCGTTTCAAGGTCACAAGACTTTTTAATCTGGCGATTAATTAAGGGTTTTCTCTTTCTAAAAGAGATGTAATTAACGTCGTTGCGCTTAGGCGACGACGGGATTTTGGTCCCGACCCGATCTTTACAATCGTTTGACGAAGTCAAGTGGTGCGCATAATAGACCTAAAGTCCTTCGACTATCGGAGGTAGAACATTGGTTGTCACTTCGGTGACTGGCACGCCTGCGCTATGCGGATTGCCGATTCATCTCACGTCGCCATCGCTCGAGCAGCACTCGATGGGACTTGGGTCAGCAATACGCATCCATGAGAAACACGAGAAACATGATAAAAAGATAAAAAGAAGATTTTTCATAAATCCATTTCCACAAGTGACAAATAGGTTCATTCTAGTGACAAATAGAAAGATTCAAGTGAAAAATACATTCCTTTCAGTGACAAATAGATAGATTCTAGTGACAAAAAGAAACATTCCATTTTAAATAGACTTACGAATTGTAGTGACAAATAGAAAGATTTCAGTGACAAATATATTCATTGCAGTGACAAATAAAAAAATTTCAGTGACAAATAAAAAGATTCCATTTTATATAGACTTACGAATTGTAGTGACAAATAAAAAGATTCCAGTGACAAATACATTCATTTCAGTGACAAATAAAAAGATTCCAGTGACAAATAGAAAGATTCCAGTGACAAATACATTCATTTCAGTGACAAATAGAAATATTCCAGTGAAAAATACAAAGATTCCAGTTTACATAGACTTACGAATTGTACTGACAAATAAGTTCATTCCAGTGACAAATACATTTCTTTCAGTGACAAATACAAAGATTACAGTGACAAATACAAAGATTCCACTTTACAAAGAGTCAAAAATTTCAGTGACAAATAACTAAGAGTACATAGCATTCAAAAAATAATAGAAGAAGTTTAGAAACAAATAGAAATTTTCAATGACAAATAACTAAGATTTATTCATTGATTACAGTAGAAAATGGAGTGCAAATAACAGTCACAAACATAGTGAAGCGTGGGGATGCTGTAATGGAGGAGGCTCTTATCAGATTATTTTGACACAAAAGGCGGGAAGAGCAAAATTGAGTTTAAAAAATATCTCACATAATTGTGGTTTCGTGACTGTGGCGGTTTCATGATGAAACGCCTCGGGAAGCCGCATAGCAGGCGGCGAGGTGTAAGGGCGGTTGACGTGGGCGGGTTGCAGGTGGACCAATGACCAGCGTCCCGGTGATTCCAACATAGAGTCAAAAATCTCTTAAAAAGTGATGTAGAAAAAGGCGGAAGAGTTAGGCGCACCAAATTTACATGATATTAAATTCATATGTAGTTAGGATAGAATTGAATGGAAGAGTAAGAATAAGATGCATTACCTCGTGAATTTTACTTCATATAATGAATGGTCCATAGCCCACTACCTCTTGGTTTCTTTACAAGCTAGGTTTCAAGTTTGCGTTGCCATACCGTATCTGTCCAATTGAAGTGTTATGAAAGTGATCTTCTCTCACCATTCTCAAATGAGAACCATAGGACTTAGAAGCAAGACCTCCGTTTAGTGTTTTCCAATGGCTCCCTGTTCTAAAACCTGTAACATGTAGTGGGTCACCTTCTTAAAACCTGGAAGGTGGAGATCAATAACACACACACACACACATACAAAAGAAGGGACAGAACAGAGGACTGGTTAAATCAGCATCACCCATCCCAGTTACCCTACAGGGAGAATAAACAGTGGAAGCATGGTGTGAATGCTGGATCATACCTCTGTGTGGGTGGTCGGGAAATCCAGACAGGAAAAGGAACCTCAGCTCGAATTAACCTGCGGACAGGCCCAGTTGATCAACAGATTAGCAAGAAAAATGAGAGAAATTAATTGATAGGTCCCTTGGGCTAGGCCTAAGAAACTCTATATAGACCTGGCCCGGGAGGAGGTAGGACTCTTTAAGCAGCGTTCGGTAATGTTTGTCAAAAAGAGATAAATAGACAAAAGCTTGATACATCACTTCGTGGCCTCGTCATCCGTGCACATTTCATAAAAGGGCGACGAACACAAAAGGAAAAGATTTCTTTCGTCACCCTTTCGCGAGTCCCCATCATCCATACCCAAAAATCCGTCAAAAAATAGACGGAGACCCACTTTTCGGCAGTGGGGAGAGAAGATGGCGTTTCTCTTTATCTCTCTCATCCCTGCAAAATTCACCCGGCATCAAAGTCGGAGCTGCTTGGGTTCATTTGGGAACGCCTACTATATTGTTAGAGATTTTAACTTCAAAATCTCTACTATGGTGTTCCCATGTAACTGGATAAGTTACATAATTACAGAATTTATATATTTATGCAGTTACACAAGTAATTGTGTAAGTACGAATTAAAATAACTAGATAAATCTTTCTAAAACTAAGTAAGTATATAACTAGATAAGCCATAATTACAGAGTTACAAACTTTAAAATTTCTATTTAGTTACATAGTTACATGTGTAAATGCATAAGTATGTAATTACGTACTTACACAGTTACACGATTTACATACTTACGCAGTTACACATGTAACTGTGTAGGTACGTATTTACGCAGTTACACACTTTTGGTATATTACGAATTAAAATAACTAGGTAAATCCTCCTAAAACTCTGTAAGTATGTAATTAGGTAAGCCCTAATTACAAAGTTACAAACTTATAAACATGTAATTGCATACTTACATGTGTAATTGGGTAAGTTACACAGTTACATGGTTTACATACTTACATGATTATATACTTACATGTGTAACTGAGTAAGTTACACAGTTACAGGATTTACATGTAACTGTGTAAGTACGTGTGGAAATGGAAAATTTTAATATTTTAAAGATCTATTTATCATGTTGTCTCATGTTCTCATGGATGCATGCGTATTGCAAATCTGAATCTCGTCAAGTGTTGCACGGACAATGATGACGTGAGATGAATCGACAATTCGCACAGCGCGGGCGTGCTAGTCACTGAGGTGACGATAAGTGGTTTGCCTCTGAGAGTCGAAGGGCTTTAGGTCTATTGTGCGCACCGTTTGACTTCGTCAAACGAAGGTGAGGGTCGGGTCCTAGACCAAAATCTCGTCGTTGCCTAAACGCAACGGCGTTAATTACATCCCTCTAAGAGGAAAAACCCTTGATTAATCGCCATATTAAGAAAGCCTTGTGGCCTAAAGTAGAGACATCCGATAGAGGTGCGAAACGCAATTTAAATTTGAGCTGAAGTGCTATTAAGCAAAATGAATGTCTATTCGAAATCATTTGATCTTTTATTTAGCAAATTATTGAATCTCTTTGCCTATTTACTCATTGGTCTCTTTTATCATGAAAAAGCTCAATTTGGTCCGTTGGATCTATTTAAGAGAGAGAAGTCAGGAAATGGTTTGTTTGATCATCACAATTTGGTCTTTTGTTGAAAACAATTTCAATTTGATCCCCTTTTTTTATTATTGTAAAACATGGGGTGATCTTTTATTTACTTGGAAAAACTTGATTTGGTCTTTTGTTCTTTTGTAAAACATGAGATGACCTTTTGTCCTTTATTGCTTGAAAATGTTCAATTGGATCTTATGTTTCTTTTATCATGAAAAGGTTTCAATTTATTCTTGGTTCTTTTGGAGCATTTAAAATGGGGTTCTGTTCACGATTCGGCGCTGCTCGACCGTCGGGTGGTCAATTGGCAGCAAGGGCGCGCATTCGATCCGACGGGCTCATCTGATTCGGCGCGACAGATCCATTCGGCGGGGCATGCAGAATCCATTCGATTCGGCGCGGCAGACCCATTCAGCGGAATATGCAGAATCCATTCAATTCGACGCGGCAGACCCATTCGGCGGGATATGCAAAATCCATTCAATTCGGCGCGGCAGACCCATTCGGCGGGATATGCAGAATCCATTCGATTCGGCGCGGTAGACCCATTCGGCGGAGTTCAAAGCAAGAACTGAATCGGTGGGGTACAACTGAATTGGCAGACAACACCGAATCGGCGCACATGCGGAATACTGTTGAATCAATTGAAGGTTGACGATTTCTTTTAGGAATCTCGCACCGATTCAAACCTCGTGGGGAAAATTCGGCAGCATTTCCCCTTATCGTGTTCGATAAGGGGAAAGCGCGGTACGCATCCACCGTATACGGAGATGGCACCAAAGGAAGGAGTGTATGCCGAAGAACGACATAGCTATAATGGCATATGACGCCGGTCCCCAAGGCACGCCAACGGGGATCCGGACGATATCATGACCATGCAAACCCACGGGGCGGCTGGACAACGTATGGACTCATCCATCCGGACATAGACATTATATTGTCCAACCCGGGGGTACGGATGGGTCTTATATTGGTCTATTTGGCTATTGATCGGTTGATGTCAAATTGGGCAATGGTTTTGCTCATGTGACTTCACCAAACAGGGCCACTGAACGCCGAATTGGTGCACCCTCCCCCAGCCCTGCAAGACTGCCAGGACTGGTTCTGGGCCGAATCGGCACAGGGGGGCCACCTGCACAAACAGTGACAGACGCCTCTCTCTGGCAGCAGCCATGCTCATGGCAGGGGTTACCCTGGGCTTGAGATGATTTTTGAGGTTTGATACGGGGAGCTAAACAAGAAGGCATGAATAGTAACAATTCAACCTCTTGGCTAGCGAATGGGAAATACCTGAATCCAAAGGAGGCTCTTAAAGGGACTGCTTGACAGTGATGAGATACACATCAAAGGGTTGAAAAACAGTGAAATAAATCATCCATTGAGAGGGGTGAACAATGGTCTATTGGGCTCTTAGTGGGTCTCTTGGGGATGGTCACTAAGCAAGAAGGCATGAGCATTACTTGCTCAACCCCTTGACTAGCACAATGGGCATGCATTGACCCAATGGGAACTCTTAGTGGACTGTTTTGACAGGGGTAAAACATTCTTTTGCAGGGCTAAAACAGTGGGAAACATGGCCGATTGGAAGGAGTAATGAGGTGGGATGCACATGCATTACATAGGAGGTAGGACTTTGCACCCCCAAGACCTCATTTATTGAGGTATGGAGGGGCTAAAGACCCCTTTTATGGCTTGTTGGGATGGGGAAGCACAACATACAATGGGTGAGCTCTTCCATCCCGGTGCCCTTTACCCATGCAAAGGAGAAGAAAACTTAAAGGAACTTGCATGAGAAGAGAATATACTATGAATTGAATACAAGGGAATGGTCCGTCACATCAAAAGAGGTGGGGATAAATATGTAAGAGGGTGTTCTCTTGCTAAAGAAGTGACATGGTACAAAGGCTTGAAAGAAAGCAAAAGGGGAGGAACCCAACGTGCCACTTCTTCCCCTCTCTCTTCCCTTGATGGGACAAGACAAAAGCAAAGAAAAAAAAGGAAAGAAAAAAAAACAATGGAGAAGAAGAGGGGCGCTCTCTCTCTCTCCCTCTCTCTTTCTCTCTTCTTCTTCTCACCTTTTTCCTTCTATTTGTTTCTTTTTCCTCTTGCAAGCTCTCACGGGAGATGCTCCTTTGCTGCCTTGGAGGAGAGGAACGCAGGAGCTCCTTCCCTCTTTGCTGCTGCTGGTTGGAGAAGACCACTCCCAGCCCAGCCTCTTTTCTCTTTTTTACGCAACCCACCTCCTCTTTGGCTTTTTTCCCTCAAAGCCTTCTAGAAAGGCCCTTTCCAAAAACTGCTCCAACCATGCCCTTGGCCCAGCAACGCAGCAGGCAACTTTTTGCCAATTTGGAACTCCCTTTTGGGAGGTGTTCCAATAGCGTATTCTCACCACCCCTTTATGAGATGGGATAAGGCTATTTACTCGTGGGCCTTTTGGGCCTCTTTAGCGGGCCTGTTTTTGTTTAATTTCTGCTCAGCCCCCAAAGGGCTTGGAGGAGGAGCCAGCGGTGCGGGAGATGGGCCGGCGGTATGGGGGCCCATTAGCGATTTTTGGGGTGTCCACAGTACGTACTTACAAACTTTTGGGATAACAGTTACACACTTTGAGATAACGGGGGAGGATAACGGGGGCAAAAAATAGGAACTTAAAAATAAGTCCTGCATAAAGTAAGGATCGGAAGGCTTTGAAAAATCTGACAGGGACCTGAAAATAATATCAGATCCCTGCCTGGGACTGATCATTAATTCTCCCTAGATTTTATTACTGGATTAATCATCTTAAATGGATAAGTATGCTAGTTTTGCCCTATCAGAGAGTGAGGTAAATTAAATCGAATTTGAGTGCGATTAGAAGGAGAGAGATTTTAGGTGGGCAAACCCACGCCTACCTTTCTCGAGCCGACAAGTGGGTAGACCCACGCCCAATTGACTTCGGGCCTTAAAATAGTGGCGGATCTAGAATTTTCATTCAGTGGGTGCACCTTTAGACATCTCTTCTTGATCCAGTGGGGTCATTAATGGTGAAAATTTACCTCATTAATAGAAGCTTTTCCATCTAGTGGGGTCACATGACCCCACTGGGCTCAATGTGGCTCCTTAAAATGGGCTGGCGGGCCTACTGGAAGATGGTTGGGATAGGTTGGATCAGAGCAACTGCCAGGTTGTGGGCTTGTAGTGGGTTATGGGCCATGGCTTGGAGTGATGCTGGGTGGGCCTCTACTTAGTAGGGTTGGGCTGGCTGGTGGGTGGGGAGAAAAACTCTCATGGGCTTGGGTTAGATCGGCCCAACCAGACGACTTGTGCGGTCCGGTCGAGTCTGGTCTGAAGAGGGCCAGGGCACTGACCCAATGCGGCGACAACCAGAGCTTCGTGAAGAGATGAAGAGATTTGAGGGAAGAGGGCGTCATGCCAAGACAATCTTCTTTTCAACTTAGAGAAATACTTGTTGCTAAGGTGAAACTATCCGTAGACACATGTAGAGATAGGTCCCGCTGTCGATGGAACAGTGGGACCCACCATCGTGTGTCTATATACACACATCCGAGCACTTTTCATCCCGTTTCTTTTTATACACAAACCCTAATACAGCTCTTTATATGAGGACATCAAAGGCCACCGTATTGGGCACAAACTATTTAAAGCCGATACATAAGAAAATATCAAAGCCTAATAAGAATATTTGTACATCTCTGGCCAGAAACAACAAAAAGCACAAGGCCCATGCCGAAGCCCACCCATGGTCCTCCATCACATAAACAGACGGGGTTTTTATGATCCAAAAGGCCTTAATCAAAGAAGAAGAAAAATCTCAAAGGGATGAGAAATGATGATGCCCACCGAAAGATATAGGTCTGCATGCTGCGTTGATTCGGAGCAGGTGAGCGTCTGTCCACCCCGGTGTTCTTTTTCACTGGAGCTGTTTCCAATCGTCGGGAGTAGGCTCCTGAACTTGCAGAGGTTTAGACTTTGAGAGCGAAGGGGCGGGTGGTGAAGGTGCCTTGCATGGTTGGACATCCGCGGAGGGACAGATTGGAGAGAGTGCCGACCCGTCGCAGGCCAGCCCTCCACCACCAGCCCGTCGCATGGCCGCACCACTGAATCTTCAATTCCTTGAGCGAGAGAGGCAGGAGCTCCGCCCCCCGCGCGGAAGGAGGCCACTGGATTCTGGGGCACCTGACAATCCACAGTTTCTTGACGGTTAACAAGTGTCCGAACCCCCTCTCCGGGAAGCTCACGAGTTCTGGGCACAGCTCGATCACCACCTCCTTAAGGGTGGGCAGCTGGTGTTGCAGCAACCCAGCGACGGTTGTCAGGTTGTGGCAGCAGCGGATGTGCAGGGAAGAGAGCTCAGCAGGGGCCAAGGAAGATTCAGAAGGGGATGCCACCTTCGTCTCCCGTCCGCTGCGACCGCGTCCCCAGAGACTCGGAAGACGAGACAGACCCACCTTCTCCAGGCGTAGATTCCTCAGCTTTTGAGGGAGAAGGAGTAGCTCCCCAAGCTTCGGGCAATCCACGATTTGAAGGTCTCGGAGACAAGGGAAGTATGGTGTATCTGAGCAAGGATCTTGCTGAGACTTGGAATGATCGCCGTGCCACACCGGACCTGTCCATTGATCCCACCGAGGCATCGATGTGATTGCAACAAACTCAAGGAGAGGCATTTGGCTGAGGGAAGAAGGCAGAGCTTGCCAACTGGGGCAACACTCCACAACAACATGCCTTAATTTAGAAAAGGAGGAAGCCATCGTTGGAGTTCACACCCCTGTAACCCCTGATGTGAAGCTCCTCGATGCTGTCTCCATTGGGTCGTAAGGTTTGGAGTACCCCCTCCGCCTTCTCCTGCTCCTCACGGGTCGCGGGGATGTCATTTCTCTGTCTTATGGTGCTCCATTCCAACCGCAACACTTGAAGGCATTCCATGCTGTGCAATCTGATCTGAACTACCCCTGCCTTGGACTCCACCTCCTCCAGATTCCATATATATATATGTATACTGTCAAAGCCGGCACCCGACCATACTCTTGGTGATGCATGGGAAGTTTGAGCAGGGGCAAGGGGTGGGCTCTCAGATAAGGCGGATTCTGTTAGAAAAAACCCACACACACTTGAACACGAGGATTGGTGCTGCCAAAGAGTGCAGCGTTTTCTGATATCTGTTCTCCTATTTAACTGAAAGAAAATAAAACGTAGCATGGCCTTAACTGGCCATAACAACACACGCTTAGCCTCCGCAACGGTCATGGCCTTAACTGGCCATAACACACACACTTATGCCTTCCGCAACGGAAGCATTTAAACGGCCTCCCCACGTTCTAAAAAAAACGGAACAAAAAAAAAAGGAACGTACGAGACTTAAACACAGGATTAAGCTAACAAACTCCCCCTAATCCTGATGTTTATTCTACTTGATCTCGACGACGCCAATCTTTGAACGGAGCTCTTGGAACTTGACCCGACCAAGTGGTTTCGTGAGAATGTCTGCCAATTGCTCGTCAGAGCTGATATATTCAACATTGATCTTGCCTCCCTCGATGCACTCTCGAATATGGTGATACCGAGTATCAATGTGCTTGCTCCGATCATGGAACACCGGACTCTTGCAGAGAGAGATGGCTGACTTGTTGTCCACCTTGAGCACAGCTGCTTTAGGCTTGCTACCGCTGATCTCACTTAGCAGTCGTGTGAGCCAAACACCTTGGCACGCCGCGGTGGAGACGGCGATGTACTCAGCCTCACAAGAAGAGAGAGCCACCACCTTTTGCTTCATGGACTGCCAGCTGATCGGGCTTCGGCCGAGGAAGAAGAGAACTCCCGTGGTGCTCTTGCGATCATCGACATCACCGGCCATGTCGCTGTCGCTGTACCCGAGCAGGTGCAGCTGCTCCTCTTCCTTCCTGACGTAGAAGCAACCTTTGTGGAGAGTGCCGGCTATGTAGCGCAGAATGTGCTTCACCGCCGCGAGATGGTCTTCTCGAGGGGACTCCATGAACCGGCTCACATATCCCACGGCATAGGCAATGTCGGGCCGTGTGTTAACCAAGTATCGAAGGCTTCCAACGATGCTCCAATATTTGGTTGCGTTCACAAGTGGGCTTGCACTTTGCTTGCTCAACTTCAGGCACGCCTCCATGGGCACTTGACAAGGGTTGCAGTCGCCCATACCGCTGTTCTCCAAGATCTTGCGCGCGTATGCCGCCTGGTTGATTGTGATGCCGTCCGCGCGTTGATGGACCTCAATTCCTAAGTAGTAGTTTAGGAGTCCGAGATCGCTCATCTTGAACATGCTGTGCATCTCCTCCTTGAACCTGCAAATCTCATCCTCATTTGATCCGGTGATGACCAGATCGTCCACGTACACGCCGACAAGGAGCCGGGAGGCACCTTCTCCATGCCCGTACACGGCATGCTCCGCGGTGCTTCGTAGCAACCCGAGCTTGACGAGGCTGATGTCCAATTTGGAGTTCCACGCCCTCGGCGCTTGACGCAACCCATACAGAGCCTTCCGCAATTTGAGCACCTTGTGCTCGTGTCCCTCACAAATGAAGCCCGGGGGTTGGGCCACGTACACCTCTTCTGTCAGGTTGCCGTTGAGGAACGCCGACTTCACGTCCATGTGATGGACTTGCCAACCTTCATGTGCTGCCAAGCCAGCAGTAGCCGCACGGACTCCATCCATGCCACGGGGGTGAACACTTCCTCGAAGTCGATCCCCGGACGTTGCACATAGCCCTTCGCGACGAGCCGCGCCTTGTGCTTGATGACAGCACCTTGTTCATCACGCTTCACCTTGAAGACCCACTTGATCCCAATGGGTCGGTGGCCGGAGGGGAGGTCAACTAGCTCCCAGGTGGCGTTGTCCTCAATGGACTTCATCTCCTCAAGCATCACCTTGCACCAGCTTTGGTGCTGCTCGGCCTCGCCGAAAGAGGTCGGCTCGTCGGCCGTGGTGAAGAGCAGCTCATCGCCGTCGTCGAGTTCACGTGACGCATGGCCTGGAGCTGGAGCAGCAGCTGACCCGATGATGTTGGTGATGGTGCGGAACCGCAGCGGGGCATCATCGTGCTCGGCGTCAAGTGACGCCGCCGCATCGGATGGTGGTGAGGTGAACTCAACTTCGCCTGTGGGCCATGGGCGACCTGGCATGCGCGCCTGTGGCAGCGGGCGTCGATGCGCTCGTGGTCGCATATGTGCTTGTAGCAGGGGTCCATTCCGAGTCGCCAGGAGTCGACTGCAGCTCCTCTGCGTTGTCTGGCGCTGCTGCGGGCGAACGTCCACCGACGGGCGAGCTGGAATGAGGTGGTGTACGGCTTTCTTGGCCACGTCCATCAGATTACCTGGTTCAGACACTGTAGAGAACTCAACATTGAATGGTTCATTACATATCACCGCACCTTTCTCGCCATGGGTCTCCAGGTCCCATTTTGCCGATTCGTCGAAGACAATGCTGTGCTTCACGTACACACGTTCGTTGGTAGGGTCGAACACTCGGTATGCTTTGGATCCCGGCTCGTACCCAACGAAGATCATTGGCGTGCTCCGATCGTCCAGCTTCTTCAGGTGCGGCTTCACGTTCTTGACATGCGCGATGCAACCGAACGTGCAGAGGAAGTGCACCGCTGGTCGCTTGCCATGCCATACTTCATATGGCGTCATCCCAACAACACTTCTTGTCGGAGCACGGTTGAGGAGGAAAACAGCAGTGGAGACGGCTTCTCCCCAAAAGTTCGCAGGTAGACCCTTGGCTTTCAGCATGCTCCGAGCCATGGCGACGACGGTCTGATTTCGGCTCTCGACGACTCCGTTCTGTTGTGGAGAGTAGGGGGCCGTGAGCTGCCGTTGCACACCGCGCTCGACGCAGTACTCAGCAAACTCTGCTGAGGTGAACTCGCCGCCGCGGTCAGTGCGGAGCACCTTGAGCTTGCGCCCCGATGCCACCTCCGCCAAGGCTTGGAAGCGCTTGATCGCTGCCAGGGCTTGATCCTTGCTCGCGAGAAGGGTAAGCCACATGTACCTACTCTTGTCATCTACCGGGAGCAGGAAGTAGCGGTTGCCGCTCGGCGTCGTCGACGAGATTGGCCCGCATATGTCGCCGTGGACGAGGTCGAGGACGTGCTCAGCTCGGTACTTCCCTTGCGCCGGAAAGGATGCCCGTCTTTGCTTCCCAACGAGGCAGCTGTCACAGATCTGCTCCACCTGAGCGATCTGTGGCAGCCCTCGCACCATGGCGTGCTGAGCGAGCTTGCGCAGGGCCTAAAAATTCAGATGACCGTACCTCACGTGCCAACGCCATGCGTCCTCGGAGCTTCTAGCCGACAGACACACCGGTTGTGTGATGTCAAGCTTGAGAATGTACAGCCGGTTTGGGGAGCGCTTGACTCGAGCTAGCAGCCGCCTTTCTCGGTCGCGGATCCTCAAGGTGTCGCCGTCGATCAGCACCTGGCACCCGTTCTCATCTAGCTGCCCAATGCTGATGATGTTGGAGGTGAGACACAGGATGTAGTACACCTCCGTGAGAGCACGGTGTTCGCCAGTCTTGCACGCGAACAGTACCGTTCCGCGTCCCTTTATGTTGACGACGGATCCATCCCCGAACTTGAAGGTGCCGTGGATGTTGGAGTCGAGCTCGGAGAAGGCAGCACGGGACCCGGTCATGTGGTTTGTTGCACCGATGTCGAGGTACCACATGTCGGTGTCGCACTCCTCCACCCGGTCCAGCTGAGCGAAGACCTTTTCCTCTACAAGCTGTAGTGGATATGTCTTCAGCGACGGTGGAGAGTCCGAGTTGACGTGGACGCTTGCCATCAAGAGCGTGGGCTCGTCATCCTCACTTTTCGTGAGGTGAGCTTGTTCCGCCCGCTTCGGCTTGCCGCGGCACTCTCTCGCCCAATGGCCAATCTTGCCGCCGTTGTGACACTTGTCCTTTGAGACGTCACGACCCGCGCCAGGCTTGCCATCGCCCGTGCCATCGACATCAGGCTTCCTCCTCATTGGTTTGCGGCGTCGGTTCCCAGACTTGGAACCACCAGAGGGTCCCTCTCCCTGCTTCTTCTCCTTCATGCGCTTGATCCACTCCTCCTCCGTGAGCAAGAGCTTCCCGTCATCTCCCTTGGTAGTCGATGCGGGGAAGCGATCTTCAACCGCCTTGAGTCTCCCGGTCACCTCCTCAATCGAGAGTGTTGAGAGGTCGAGCAGGGTCTCAATGGAGAGGGCGATTTGAGAGTACATGGATGGTACCACACGTAGGAATTTTTCGACCACTTTTTGAGACGGCTCTGGGTCGCCGAGGATGCTCAGTTGGTTGACGATCCCAGTGATCCGCATCGCGAAGTCGTCCACTGTCTCGCCGTCGCAGAAGCCGATGCCTTCGTACTCCTTTCGGAGCTGCTGCGCCTTGGCCTTGTGCACTCGATCGATTCCGACGCGCATGGTCTTCACAGCGTCCCATGCATCCTTCGCGCTCTCCTTGACAGCAAGTGTGGAGATCATCTCTGGGGGAACGGCTCGTAGGATGGCCTCCAGCGCCATCCTATCCTCCTGCAGCTCAGCGCCGCCGGTCTCGACGGCGTCCCAGAGAACGCGCGCCTACAGCATCACCTTCATCATGAGAGACTAGTCGCCGTAGTTGGTCCGCGTCAGCGTTGGGTAGGCTGCTGATCCCCCGACTTCCTTCACGATGCGCTGAACGACTATCTCGCGGCCACCAGCGTCACGGTGCCGCTGTCGGCGCGGAGGAGGAGACGGAGATCCACGTCGGTCTTCCCTTGTCGGCGTCAGAGAGTGACCGCCGTGTGGGACTGACATCTTGCCTCAGATCACCAACAAAGCTCTGATACCAAATGTTAGAAGAAATCCACACACACACACTTGAACACGAGGATTGGTGCTGCCAAAGAGTGCAGCGTTTTCTGATATCTGTTCTCCTATTTAACTGAAAGAAAACAAAACGTAGCACGGCCTTAACTGGCCATAACAACACACGCTTAGCCTCCGCAACGGTCATGGCCTTAACTGGCCATAACACACACACTTACGCCTTCTGCAACGGAAGCATTTAAACGGCCTCCCCCACGTTCTAAAAAAAAAACGGAACAAAAATAAAGGAGCGTACGAGACTTAAACACAGGATTAAGCTAACAGATTCGACGGGGTTGGCGATGCGGCGAGTGGGAGAGGGAGCCCACCGGGATGCACACCCGACGGAGGGGGAATTGGTGGAACGGAAATTCCAAGGTTGATGCTGACACAATTGTTGTATAAGGTGGTGATCGGGAGGTGGGCCCACGACGGCGACGATGGTCGATGGTTACGATGGTAGCAGCTGCCGTTGGTGTTAGGGTTAGTGCGGAGGGGAGAGCGGGTGGAAGGGGCCCGACGCCATCTTGCTCTCTGGTTCAAGAATGGAGTAATCACACGGTTCTTTATATCTCGTTCGTCTATACACGTTGCTCTCTGGTTTGCTCTAGCAAGTCTTCCTCGCCGGCGGAGATGGCGATGAAGCCAGAGCCCTATGTCCCCCATCTGAAGACTGTTGCCGTAGTTGTAGATCTCGAGTTGGGGCGGGCGATCGAGGAGTTGAAGCAGATCTCCCCGCTCCCCAAGGAGATCCGGAGGCTGATCACCAAGATGAACCGGATCAAACTAGTCCTGAATGATGCAGTGAAGCAAACCAAATATTACAGCTTTTCTGTTCTTCGACCAGACTGGATCAGGGAGGTCAAACAGGTGGCCAGTGATGCCGAGGACCTGGTCGATGGGTGGCTCACCAGCACAAGTGCCGCTGCGCAGTCGGCAGGCTCTCACACATGGGCCAACGAGGTACTTTCTTGGCTTGGCATCAAAACAGCAACGACGAATGGCACCGTGAGGTACCAGATTTCTGAGATCGATTACAAGTTACATTTGCTCGAGCGCGAGCAACTCTCGCTTGGTCTCCCACCATCAACTTTAAAGCACTATAGCCCTCTTGAATTGCCAAGAAAGGAGCTGATCAGTAGTTCCTTTGTGCCAGACGAGACCTTCGTGGTAGGCCGAGACATAGAGAAACAAAAGATCATAGAGCTGCTCTTGTGCCCTACTGATCGGGCAGCTGAATCCAGCAGCAACAGAAACTTCTCTGTCCTTTCCATCGTGGGCCCTGGAGGGATTGGGAAGACCACCCTTGCTCGACTGGTTTTTAGTGATGAGAGGGTGAAGAAACATTTCCACTTGATGATGTGGGTGCGTGTCTCCTTTGATTTCGATCCCATAAGGCTCCTCAGAGAGATGATTGAAGCCGCCCTTGCCTCCAAAGGGAAGCCAGAAAGATGCAAAATCGCCGATGGAGACGCCATGCAGCAGAGACTCCGCGGGGAGGTAGAAGGGCAGACTTTCTTGTTGGTGTTGGATGATGTGTGCAAGGCAGATCAATCTAAGTGGGAGGAGCTGTTCAAACCTCTGCATTCTGGGAAGAAAGGAAGTAAAATAATTGTTATAAGTCGACATCCGGAT
This sequence comes from Colocasia esculenta, assembly GCA_014218235.1. Lineage (NCBI taxonomy): Eukaryota > Viridiplantae > Streptophyta > Magnoliopsida > Alismatales > Araceae > Colocasia > Colocasia esculenta. The sequence goes on from CM024760.1 coordinate 175,404,514, forward strand.
TTTCCGCACCAAATACGTAGTCTGATGGATCCTCCGATACCATTAGAGGGCTTGTCTTCTGCTGATCTTTGGTCTCTGTTAAAAAGGTGTGCACTCGGTGGTGTTATTGATGCCGATGGTACTACTTCTGCACAATATTCTCATCTAGAAGCCATAGGAATGAGCATCGTGCAGAGGTTGGGAGGGTCGCCCTTGGCAGCTAGAATAATTGGCTCTCTCCTAAAGAAGAAATTAGATGTCCACCATTGGAAAACTGTACTGGAAAGTAAGCTCCGATACCTTGATTCAGATGAGCTACAGTGGGGAAAGGGGAAAGATGGCATTTTGCCGGCTGTGCTACTAAGTTATGAATACCTCGATGGAGCTCTAAAGCAGTGCTTTGCTCATTGTTCTTTGTTTCCCAAGGGATACACATTTGATAGGGAAGATGTGGTTCAACAATGGGAAGCTCAATGTTTCATCAGAACAGAGAGAGGTACAAGAATGGAGATGAGCGGGAGTAGGTACTTCGACGAATTGCTATATCTGTCTTTCTTTGAATTTACGACCTGGTATGCTATGCATGATGCTGTACATGACTTTGCAGAGTGTGTATCCTCAGATGCTTGTTTTAGGTTGGAGGATGAAAGGTATGAGAAAATTCCTCTTACAGTTCGCCACATGTCGGTTTGCCTCTCTAAATGTGATCCAACAAGGCTACACAGTTTGTCCAGGTATGAGAAGCTACGGACCCTTCTATTCTTGCCAGGGTTTGAGTTTGATGGCTTCATGAGCTCGCACGTCCTTGATGAGATGTTCTCCAAGTTTAAACACCTCCGTGTCCTCGGATTACGTCACTGTCAAATCAAAGAGCTGCCGGAGTCAGTTGGTGATTTGAAGCAACTCCGATATCTCGATCTGTCTGGGAATGAACTGCTACAGCGTTTGCCTGAATCCCTGGGAAACCTCTGCCACTTGCAGACTTTGAAATTGGAAGGCTGTGGAGTTCTTCACGCATTGCCGGCTAGAATGAGCGAGCTGACTAGCTTGAGGCGTCTCCAAGCAGACGATGTGTTGGTTTCCAACATAGATGGGCTGGGGAAACTGACAAATCTGGAAGAACTGCGAGTAAGAGGGAGAAGAGTACGGGCGTTGGAAGGCATGAGCATGCTTCGAAAGCTGTCCGTATGGAACCTTGAGGAGGTGGAGTCCAAAGAAGAGGCAGTTCAGATCAGATTGCACAGCATGAGTTGCCTTCAAGTGTTGCAGCTGGAGTGGAGCACGCAAAGACGGAGAGATCGTATGCCCATGAGCATCACCCGTGAGGGGGTGGTGGTGGAGGAGGAAGAGGAGGGGGTACTCCAAGCCTTGCGACCCAATGGGGACAGCATCGAGGAGCTTCACATCTGGGGTTACAGGGGAGCCAAGTCGCCGGACTGGATGGGAGCTCCCACAGTGGCATCCTTTTCCAGACTACGGCATGTCGTCGTGGGGTGCTGCCCGAGCTGTCCAGATCTGCCTTCTTCCCTCTGCCAGCTGCCTCTTCTCGAGTCCATAAAAATCTCGTCCATGCCTCGGTGGGAAGGGTGGGATGCTGACCGTTTCAATGCTCTGCAAGATCCTTCCTCGGCCCTGCCATTCTTCCCTCGCCTCCGCGAGCTTCAAATCCGGAAGTGCCCGAAGCTGACGGAGCTGCCCCTTCTCCCTCGAACACTGAAGAGTCTGCATCTTGAGGCGGTGGGCCTGGCTTGTCTTCCGGGTCTCCGGCCTCTGCTGCAGTCTTCTGGATCGTCGTCGTCGTCGGCCTCTGTTGCACTGTCTCGCCTGCATATCCGCAGCTGCCACAACCTGACATCCGTCAGTGGGTTGCTGCAGCTCCAGCTGCCCTCTCTCAACGAGGTAGTGATCGAGACGTGCCGACAGCTGGCGGGGTTCCCGGAGAAGGGGTTCGGACACCTGCCATCCCTGGTGAAACTGTGGGTCCTCAGGTGCCCCAATCTCCAGCGCCCTGCTCTCCCGCCGACGAAGTATCTGCCTCTCGTTCTCGAGGAACTTAGAGTTCACTGGTGCGGCGATGCGATGGGCTGGTGGTGGCTCGCTGGCCTGCGGCGACTCCGCTACCTCTCCAACCTGTCACTCCGCGGAGGTCCAGCCATGGCAGGCACCTTCACCACTGCCTCCTCCTGAAAATCTCAATGTCGTATAAGCTCTAGCTAGGAGCCCAGTTCATGACTGCATGCCCTGTGATTGGAAGCAGCTCCAGTGGAAGAACTCGAGGAAGACGTGCGTGCCTTGATCGCTACAAACCTGTATCTTTTGGTATGCACCATCATCTCTCATCCCTTTCCGAGATTTTCCTCTTTGAACGAAGCTTTTAATAATTTCTTGTAATTTCTTTCTGATCACTAAATATTAAGAATCCTGTGTGTTCATATATATATATATATATATATATATATGTTTTCTCTTCTTCTTTCTAAGAGATCATAAACATACCAAAGCCTGACTCGATCGAGGATTGGGGGGAGGGGTGATTCGCCAGCAGCCAATTCAAGTACTGTCACAATTCGGCAGGTTCATGCACTGGGAGAGGGTAGTCAATGAGGAAGGCAAGCACAGAACAACAAGAGCTCTTTGGGCTTTACAGGTGTTCAACTCATTAGTACCCAGATTTCTTCTGGAGCCATTATCTTGCTCCATTCATCTCATTTCTTGCAGAACTGACTGATAAGTATGTGGCTTGCTAGAAACAGAGACGAATTCTGGCACAATGTTGAACAAACTTGTGGCTCAAGAAAATTGTGGGCATTACGTAGCCTCACAGCATTGGAAGCATTTCTGGTTCCTTACATAAGGTAAGTGAATAACTGCTGATTATATTTGTTTGAGTTCTCTTAATTTATTTTGATGTTTGCACAATTCAGTATGTTGTTGAGTAATATTGGAATTAGTAAATTGCAGGTTGCATGTTGATATCTTGAAAGGAATCAAGAAATTTCGGAAACAACTTTTGGTGTATTATGATGGTTAGATTGTTGGGGATGTGTATTTGATGCGGAAGCCATCCCACATGCGAGGAGGAAGACGACGTCGGAAGTCGATCAACGTACGGACATCGAGAAGAGAGACGCGTAATCCGCTGCGCTCTCCGCCGGGTTTTCTCTCTCTATGTGTCTGTAGTTGTGTGTATGATCTGATGGAGAGTCTCACATGTATTTACAGAGAGGAGGGACCAGTCCCAATAGACCTGAGCAGGATCTCACCCATAACAGGAACTTAATGGACATTTAATGGGTTAAGCCCAACAACATGTTCCTTTAACTGGATCTAATGATGTGTCTTAAATTGTGCGGCCCAAAACAAGTGGACCACAATATTGGGTAAAACCCAACATAGACATCAAAAATCAGACACCATATCATTATGTGGGCTGAGATGTCATTGCCAAATCATGGTTTCTCAGTTTTGGTGTTGCATCCATGGAAGGCTCTCTAGCTAGAACGGATATAAAGGAAAGAGGGGTGTCTCCTCAGGTTTTTAAATGCCTCCATCAACAAGACAATTCTCTGAATTTTGGGCCGCTGCAAAAGGATGTTTGAACAAGCCAGACAATTCTCTCTCTCTCCCTCTCCCTCTCTCTAACCAGAGAAAGCAAGGGAACAGGATCAGATGCCCATCGCCAAAGCCTCTCTGCGGAAGTGCCAGCCAGCCACAACGGACTTGAGAACTCACAACCGTCCAATACTTCGCTTCGAGAAATACTCTATGGAGTCCGGTTCTCGGTTCTTCACAGTAGATGAGGATCCGATTCAATAAGTATTAGAAGATCTTTTAGATCAAGAAATCAAGTGGAATATGGGGAGGAGTAGGGCTGTTCATGGTTCGGTTCAGTCCGGTTTGGACCTTTTTTTGTTCAAACCGGACTGAACCGAAATTATGTTCGAATCGAACCGAATCGGTCGGTTTGAACCGAAAAAAAAAAAAAAACACAAAGAAACGGCGGATGGGCGGTCCTGGGAATCAAACCCAGAACCACCCCATGGAACAGAAAGCGCTAGCCCACTGGGCTAGGCTTTCTTTGGTGATATTATTTATTATTTAAATATATTTAATATATATATCGGTTCATTCGGTTTTCCTGTGTGAAACCGAACTGAACCGTCACATTGTTCAACCCGAACCGAACCAGTCGGTTCGGTTCGGTTTTTCAGGTTGAACCGAAAAATGAACACCCCTAGGGAGGAGGAGATGGAAGAGATCAAAGGAGAGGACCTCTGGTCTGCACTGGCACTCTCGCCTCGCCGCACTTTCCTTCTTTTTAAGTGTTCACCGGATGTTCTCCTAACTTGTATCCTCTGTTTCTTGGCATTGTAGATCAGCCGTTTGGAAGTAAGAGGATGATTGCGCTATTACGGGGTTGTTGGACATGTTTCTCTCCATCAACTATATAGATGAGCTATAAGGAGTGGGAGAAGTCCCACCTAACAATATCGCTTTGCCATTCTTCCTAGGTGGAGAAAAGGTGTTAACTTCCATCATTTCTGAGCCTATCGATGAGACCCACATATCTCTTTTGAGGGGCACTGTTACTGACCTCAGATGACATAGGTCGTAGGTGATAGGGTCCTCCAACACCTATCATGAATGAGAAAGACTTTGTGCACTTTTAAAAATACACAAATTGCAATCTACATGGACAACTAACCTATGTGGCACCATCCACATGGGTTGGTAGCTCACGTGACACTCAAAAAAATGGTGCCACATGGGCTAATTGCCCATGTAGATTGCACTTTGTGTACTTTTAAAGTCTTTCTCATCATGAATTATGGGGCTGGCTGGCCATGTCATGACATGACGGGGATGTATCGAGTAGTAGGAATAAGGTGTCCAACACCATATAGAGGAAGGTCACATCTAGATCCATTGGACCAATGACCTCGAGTAATTCGTCGTGAGAAGTAGGTGCTATGTTGGGTACGTCAAGGGTCATATTTGTGAGGAGAAAAATTTAGTATATTTTTATATTATATTTTAAATACAATATAATTATATAATAATTTATGTGACACTCATCATATGGAGAGTGATAAAGTGACAACTCAATTATTAGATGTCACATAAATTTATTGTCTAGTTAAGTGTAATATGAAAGTGTACTAAATCTTTCTCATCTACGAGTTGAGGTTAGATGGAGATCCATCTTGCCCCCGTAGGACTTGGTGGATCCATCTTGCCCCCGTAGGACTTGGTGGATCCATCTTGCCCCCGTAGGAGTTGAGGTTAGACCACGCAATCTCCCCCTCCTTAAAATATATCTCATCTATTATTTCTTTTTTTTTTTTTTTTTGGGTGGGGGTAAGTTTTGTATATATTCAAAGAGAAATCAGTCTAGAGACCACAAACTGTGATCTGTAAGAGTCTAATACATCATTACTACATATTCACGGTCACACTGGTGGTGGTCTATGAGTCATACAATTATATATTTTTTACATAAATACCACTCTTAAATATTTAATTGTGTGATAATCTCTCTTAAAATTACCTTGTATATATCTCTCTTAATTTAGGTGATCACAATATCTTCGAAGATGATGTCTTCACGTCATGTGATAGAGTAGAAGGAAAACGTCAACGAAAGTCCATTGAAAGTTAATTTTTATGTCAACCTCTGCCATCTCCCCCACCCCTCAGTGGCCCACCTCTAGCCCACCCCACCACCTCTCGCTCTCTCTCTCTTTACAGTCAAAGCCCGCTAGGGTTGCAAACGAACCAACACACTCGACAAACGAACCAATACACTCGACAAGTAACTCGAAACTCGGCTCGATAAAAACTCGACTCGGCTCGTTTACTAATAAACGAGCCGAGTTTGAACAAAATATAAGCTCGATTCATAAACGAGTCGAGCTTGAACAGAGATATGCTCGACTCGAATACGTTCGCGAACAGCTCGTTAAGATACTCGATAATATGCTTGTTAAAATACTCGATTAGTTATTCGTTAATATACTCAGATTATATTAATTTTTTATTATAAATATGAAAAATATTAATATTTATTTTTTTTAAAGAATTTTTGTTAAGGTACGAAATACTTATGAATACTAAAATGTAAAAGATTAAATATAAGTGTGTAAATACACAAATTATGAAATGAAGGACTGTAGACGAATTAATACGCTCGACAAGAAACTCGAATTCGATTCGGATGTTACTCGAATTTGACTCATTTAGTAAAGTAAACGAGTCAAGCTCAAACAAAAATTTAAACTCGTTTCATAAACGAGTAAACGAGTTGAGTATGAGCAAATGTCTACTCAGCTCGTTTAAGCTCGTAAATAAATTTGTTTAATTTTTTAATTATAAAAATTACAAATATAGTTGTTAAATATTTTAAACATTATACTAAAATAATTAAACGAGTAATTTATGAAGGATCTTGGGGTATGACCTTGAAATAAGATAAATTTGGGTCTTATAAACAATTAGATTTTTACTTGTAAATTGAATTAGGCTTATATATATACATAACATGGTTATATATATATATATATATATATATATATATATAATTGGACTCGTTAAGATACTCGTTAAGAGTTCGAACTCGAGAGTATTTAAACGAACCAAATTTGAACAACAATTTTCAATACTCGATAAAGCTCGAGCTCGACTCGAACTCGATTAAAATTTAACGAATAAAATTTGAACAGTATAATATTCGGCTCGACTCGACTCGTTTGCAGCCCCAAACCCGCACCCGACCATACTATTGATGATGCATGGGAAGGATGAGCAAGGGCATGGGTGGGCTCTCCGATAAGAGGGATTCGACGGATGCTATTGCTGCTACAGGTGGTGATGAGGCCCCACCCGCACTTGGAGTGTCCACTGTGTCACCAGACAGAGAGAGATCGAGTGTGTATGTCGAACTTGTGGTGAGAGAGAGAGAGTCTTGTGTGGACAGTAGGAGAGAGAGAGAGGAATATATATATAATTATAAAAAATATGTAAATAATGAGGCGCCTTTCGGACATTTCCCGATAAAAATGTGTGGTGGCCAAGTCTGGTCACCTAGGCCCGTGGTGGCCCATTACGGCCCATTCGTGTCCCGTCAACCCATGTGGCACCGTCATCGAAGAGCACGCCCTCTCCAGGATGGCTCGAAGACCTCCATTGTGTGACTCCCGTGATCGGAAGCTATCAGGTTCCGATACGGGGTACCTCCGAGCAGATCAGCCGCCTTCCCTTGCCGAACAGCTATGAACAGCTCCCGAGCCAGAACAGTGATCTCGCTCCATGAGACTACCCTCGATGTTACCGAACAGCATGTTCGATCCCCCACGAGGGTCACCTGCTCGGAAAGCATTTCCAAAGGGTTCCGAGCAGGCTCTCTGGCTTCCAGAACGGTTGTAACCGCCTCAGGCCACGTTCTCCACCATCAAGTGGCGTGAACTGCCTGGCAGCCCAACGGGCATCGGAGTCATAACTCCTCCCGTTACGCGCGTGCGTCAAAGCGCCTCTTCAGGCACGATCTGCCCAACGTTACGCACGTTGGCCTCTGCACCAACGCCTATAAAGGCACAGGTGCAGTACCATGCAACGGTACGCTCTCTTCCCCTCGCGAACACACTCTCGCATTCCGAAACCCCCTGCCTTACAAGCTCTCCACTGACTTAGGCATCGGAGGGTTTCCCCCGGTCTTCACCGGGCCTCTGATCCCATTCTGGTTTTGCAGGTTCTCTTCGCCCTCACCAGCAATCGTCCTTCCTCTCTCATTCTAGTGGAGGCCCGTTTGGCTCAGGCCCAAACAGGATCGTACCACCACATTTGGCGCCGTCTGTGGGAAGCGACGCTGCCATGGCTCGAGGGCGATCCTCATACCAGAACGTGGGAAGCAGGGCGACGAGGTCTCGCCAATCACGAGGGGCCTCTCGTCGCCAATCTCCTCCTAGGGACGTCGCCGGCGCTGCTACCGGCGCGAATCACGACGTCCCAGTACCAACGGCTGCCGCACCGGCGACGGCCCTCGAAGTGGCAGAGCTTCGGGGGCAGATGCATCAGCTGACGGGCGTCTGCCTCGCCCTACAGGCCCAGTTGGTGGGGGTTGCGGCTCCGGCGGCTTCCCTGCCGCGCGAGCGGCAGGCGGAATCGTCGCACCGCCACTCCCGCGTCCCCCCGGTGCCTCAGGAGCAGCAGGCAGAGTCGCCGCGCCGGTCTCACCGGCCCCCGTCGGAGGAACGGGCACCAGAGCGCCGCGGGCGTTCGCCCCGACGCTCTATCATCTCCCCTCGCCCGCCACGATCAGTCGTGGGAGGCAACTCCCACGCCTCTGGACGAGGGGGCCCCGCCAACTCCGAGCAGGAGCTCGCCAGGCGCCTCAAGCGCGTGGTTGATCTTGAGCGCCGCGTGGACGCGATGGTTCAGCGTGCGGAGGGGAAGGCTCCAGCGGAGGATGACTTGGACTTCCGCTCCCCGTTCAGCAGGGAGATCCTGGAGGCCCAGGTCTCCTCCAAGCTCCCTCTACCCACCATCGCGCCCTACGACGGCACAACAGACCCGGCCGATCACATCCACGGCTTCGAATCGCACATGGTGTTCCACGGAGCATCAGATGCGGCCAAGTGCAGGGCCTTCCCTGCAACGCTAAAAGAGACCGCCAGGGCTTGGTTTGAAACCCTCCCTGCGGGCTCCATTACTTCTTTCCGCCAGCTGAAGAAGTCCTTTAGGGACAACTTCCTGGGCGGGAGATCACAGCCGCGAACGGCGGCTTCCCTTCTGGCTGTGCGCCAGAAGAAAGGCGAGGCGCTCTGGGACTTCGTCAAGAGGTTCCGAACAGAGGCGCTTCGCATCTCGCGTCTGGACGTCCCCCTAGCCACCAGTGCTCTCATTCAAGGCACTCGTGATGGCTTTCTACAAAGGACTCTTGGCGTCCAGCAGCCCGCCACCCTCGCCGAACTGCTCTCCATCGCGCAGCGCCACGCGGCCTGCGAGGAGAGCCTGGCGGCGAGCAGGGCCGAACAGGGGGAGCAGTCGGAAAAAAAGCGGCCTTCCGACAACGGCTCCGACCGTGATCGGAAGAAGGGACGACGCAATGGCGATTCTCCGCGTCGTCCGCGCCCCTTTACCAACTACACCCCCCTCACTGTGGCCCCCGAACAAATCCTGGCAGAGATCAGGGATGAAGCTTTTGTTCGGTGGCCCCAAAGAATGCGCTCCGACCCCCGGAAGCGCGATCAAAATAGGTACTGTCGCTTTCATCGCGACCACGGCCACGACACCTCCGAGTGCCGCCAGCTTAAGGACGAAATCGAAGACCTTATCAAGCGCGGCTACCTTGGGCGGTTCGTGCGCCGGAACGAAGGGCGCCGGAATGAAGAGCGCCCCCGTCGCCAAGACCGCGCTCCCGAGCAGCCGATCAACAACGAGCCCAATGGGCAGGAGATCAACGTGATCGCGGGAGGCTTTGGCGCAGGTGGAGAAAGCACTCGAAGCCGACGCGACTACGCAAGGCGAGTGCATGTCGTAGACAGGCCTCCGACTGTTCGGCCGGCCCCATATCCTGCCAGTCCCGCACGCGCACAGCCCGAGGAGTCTATAACCTTCTCGGACGAAGACCTTGTAGGGGTTACGACCCCACACACTGATGCGCTGGTCGTTTCGGCCACCATCAACCACTGTAACGTGCGCCGAATTCTGGTAGATAATGGAAGCGCCCCCGATGTCTTGGCTTACGACTGTTTTGTCCTCATGGGTCTGCGAACCGATCAACTCGCCCCTGTAAACTCGCCACTTTTCGGCTTTTCGGGAGTTTCGGTCCAGCCCATGGGAAGGATTCGCCTTCCGATCACCTTGGGAACAGCTCCAAAGGCTGTGACCAAGATTGTTGACTTTCTGGTCATCAACAACATGCCTGGATACAATGCTATTCTTGGCAGAGGCCTGATCGGACGCATCAAAGCAGTACCTTCGTCTCTCCATCAGAAGATGAAGTTCCCTACTCCGAGCGGAGTGGGCGAAGTGCTCGGGTGCCAGCGTGAGTCTCGCCGTTGCTATGTCCTCTCTCTAAGAGACAAGCAACCACTCGCTGATCCAGCTCTTCCAACCTCCGATCAGCCTTCCACTAGTCGGGGGACGCCTGCCGAAGACTTAATCCCCATTCAAGTGGACGACGACCCCGAACACGTCTTGTACATTGGCGCCCTGTTGACAGAGGCCGAGCAGCAACGCTACACAGCTTTCCTGCTCGCCAATTTGGACGTGTTCGCTTGGTCTGATGACGAGCTTCCAGGCATTCCCCCGGAAGTCATGGTGCATCGCCTTCGGTTGGATCCACGAATCCCGCCAGTGCAGCAAAGAAGGCGACCCGTGAACCGAGAACGGCAGATCGTGATTCAGGATCACGTGACCAAAAGCCGAACTGTCGGGCTCCTCCGAGAAGCCCAATATCCAAGATGGATCTCTAATGTGGTCCTCGTACGCAAGGCCAATGGCAAATGGCGTGTGTGCGTAGATTACAAAGATCTTAATAAGGCAACGCCCAAGGATAACTTCCCGTTACCACGCATTGATCAGCTGGTGGACGCTACCTCCGGGCACGAGCTCCTCAGCTTTTTGGATGCCTACTCTGGTTACCACCAGATCAGCATGCATCCACCGGATCAAGACGCCACTACGTTCGTCACAGACCTAGGCTTATACTGTTTCACCAGGATGCCTTTTGGTCTAAAGAATGCAGGCGCAACTTACCAGCGGCTGGTCAACAAGATGTTCGAGCAGCAGATCGGGCGAAACATGGAGGTTTACGTCGACGACATGTTGGTCAAGACTCTTCCGAGCACCGATCACATTTCTGACCTCCAGGAAACCTTCGCAACTCTGCGAAGGTATAATATGAAGCTCAATCCCGCCAAGTGTGCGTTTGGTGTTAGGTCGGGTAAGTTCCTCGGGTTCCTCGTATCAAACAGGGGAATAGAGGCGAACCCAGAAAAAATCCAAGCCGTACTTGAGATGTCCAGTCCGAAGACGGCGCGCGACGTCCAGCGTCTAACAGGACGTCTTGCCGCGCTGAACAGGTTCATGTCCCGAGCAGCAGAAAGAAGTTTTAACTTCTTCAAGTTGCTCCGAGGCCCTAAAAACGCCTCGAAGCAAGGGGGGCAAGTACTATGGACTGACGAATGCGAAGCTGCCTTCACCGAGCTGAAGGCATATTTGGCAACCCCTCCTGTTCTCTCAAAGCCTGTGCTCGGAGAACCCTTGTTCGTGTACCTTTCGGTCACCGAACACTCCATCAGTGCGGTTTTGATCAAAGAAGTAGGAGCGGCACAGTATCCAGTGTACTATATCAGCAGGGTCCTCCAAGAAGCTGAAAGGAGGTACCCCAGAGCAGAAAAGCTTGCCCTTGCTCTTGTCACAGCTGCACGGAAGCTCAGGCCCTACTTTCAGGCCCATTCCGTTACAGTGCTTACCGATCAACCGCTGAAATCCATCTTGCAGCGGCCGGAGGCTTCCGGTAGGTTGGTTAAGTGGGCAATTGAGCTGGGAGAGTTTGACATCAGCTTCCGACCAAGGACGGCGATCAAAGCGCAGGCGTTAGCAGATTTCGTAGCGGAATGCACCCTTCCGGCCGAGCAGGATCCACCGTTGGCAGACGAGCCCCCATGGGAGCTTTATGTGGACGGATCCTCTTGTGTCTCCGGAAGCGGGGCAGGTTTGGTCCTCACCTCCCCAGAGGGGTTAGAGTTCCAATACGCCCTCCGTTTCCGCTTTCCAGCCTCCAACAACGTCGCCGAATACGAAGCCTTGCTTTCCGGTATCCGCATGGCTAGGCACCTCGGAGCCATTCGGCTTAGAGTCTTTAGTGACTCCCAGTTGGTCGCCAGCCAGGTGAGCGGACAGTTTGGAGCAAGGGAACCTCGCATGGCTAAATACCTCCAACAGGTCAAGAGCCAGACAGAGGGCCTCGTATACTTCGAGGTCATACATGTTCCACGAGAGCAGAACGCGCGAGCTGATGCGCTGGCCAAATTGGCATCTTCAGGCGACATCACCCCTCTCGCTCTGTCTTCATTGAAGAGCTCGCCGTGCCGAGCACAGAGATTGATATAGCCGCCATAGAAACGGGCCCACCGACCCCAAGTTGGGTGGACCCTCTCTTGGCGTACCTTCTCCGAGGCGAGCTTCCTTCCGAACAGGATGAAGCTCGGAAAGTCAGGATGCGCTCGCAGCATTTCACCCTCGTAGAAGGCAAGCTGTACCGACGGTCCCTTGCAAGACCTCTTCTACGTTGCCTCAACCCTGAGGAGGCCCTCGCGGCCATAGAGGAAGTCCACGAGGGGTTGTGCGGAAGCCATCTGGGGGGCAGGACGCTAGCACGCAGCCTCATCCGAACAGGGTTCTGGTGGCCTTCTCTTCAGAAGGATTGCATGTCCTTCGTCAGGAAATGCCCAGAATGCCAGAAGTTCGGAGTACTCATCAAGCAGCCAGCCGAACAGCTTCACAGTCTGTTCGAGCCGCGCCCCTTCGCCAGATGGGGCATTGACATCTTGGGCCCCTTTCCAGAGGCCCAAGGGCGCAAGAAGTTCCTTTTTGTGGCCATCGACTACTTCACCAAGTGGATCGAGGCCGAACCCGTTGCCACAATCACCGAACAGGCCGCATGGAAGTTCGTATGGAAGAACCTTCTATGCAGGTTTGGCGTCCCCAGAGTGATTACTTCTGACAACGGGAAACAGTTTGACAGCACCTTCTTCAAGGAAAAGTGCGCCGAGCTCGGGATCTACAACCACTTCACCTCCGTCGCTCATCCCCAAGCTAACGGTCTGGTTGAAAACGCCAACCGAACATTGCTGCACGGGATTCGAACCAGAGTAGAGGCTGCAGGTGGATCATGGATCGATGAGCTCCCAAATGTCCTTTGGTGTCACCGAACAACTGCTCGGGTAGCTACGGGGGAAACACCTTTCCACCTAGCCTACGGCTCAGAAGCAGTTGTACCTTTGGAAGTAGCCCTTCCCACCATCCGAACAACCCACTTCGACGAAGCCGCCAATAATCGTGCTCTCCGAGAGAACTTGGACATGCTGGGCGAACGACAAAGCGACGCCAGCATTCGCCTCGTTTCTTATCAACAACGGCTTGCGCAATATTACAATGCGCGAGTCAAGGAGAGGCGGTTCAATGTGGGAGATTTGGTCTTGCGCCGCTGTTCGGCTTCGGACCCCCGAAGAGCAGTCGGCAAACTTGCCATCAAATGGGAAGGACCTTATCAGGTCACCCACGTCCTTGGAAAAGGCTCATATAAGCTAACTACTCCTAGTGGCGAGGCCATTCCCAGGACATGGCATGTCTCTAATCTTAAGGCTTATCATATATAAAAGCCTTCTTTCAGCATCCAACCTCTCTTCTCTTTACTCCTGTTGCTTCATGAGCATTTAGCATAGATACCTGGTCGGAACCCCCTTTACGGTACCCAATGATCTGTGTCTTACATGCAATACTCACGAAGCTAACGGATTCCGATCCGAGCAGGAACAACCACAACAAGGAGAAGATAGAGAAAGTGACGCTACAGAAAAACTCGTAAAGCAGAGGATTTCATTTATAAGAAATTCTTGTGCTTACAAAACAGCCTTCCTTGGCCGATGTTACAAAAAGCGAAGTACAAGAAGACGTGAGGCAAGGGGATTAAGGAGCTTGTTCGGAAGGACCAGCATCCTCACCCGAAGGAGGCATCCGCCCAGATTGAAATTGTGCGAACCGCACACCATCTAAGCGGACGTCTTGGGTGCGGCGTCGGCATTCCCGAACAGCAGCCTCGAAGGCTTCTTGGGCGCGTTTGGCCCAGGAAAGCCTCTCCCCCACATCCTTCCCAGCATTAAGGCCCACTTTGTAGCAGCGAGCCCCATACTGCTCTAAGTCTTCCTTGTACTCTGGCCCAGCCTTATAGTTAGCAACGGCACGGGCCTCCGCATCTACTACTACCTTGGCTAGGGCGTCCTTTTCGGCCCGCGCCAAGGTAGCATCCAGCTGCGCGGCATGAAGAGCAGCTTTGAGGCCCTTCACCTCCTCCTCCAGCGCCGCCTCGCGAGCTTTATGCCTCGCCGAAAGGTCATCACAGAAGGCTACTTGCGCCTCGTAGAGATATTTCTGTCTCTGGCCCCGAACAGCTAAAGCCTTCAGAGTGGCCAACGACTTGGACATTTCGTCCGCAAGCATCTCTACGTCGACGTCACTCAGGCCATCTTCTGTCTGCCACTCCGGCTGGTACCCTTCCACTGACTTCTCTGGAGTCTGTTCGGAAGGAAGGTCCAAGCACCTTGCCAACCGTTCAAGACGAGAAGCAGTGGGGCTCGCGGGCAGCTCCCTGGGCGTATCTTCCATCCGGCGAAGGGTCGCCTCCAGCGCTGCCACCGAAGGAGCTCCAAGAGGTTCTCTCAGAAGCACCTCACTAAGAGGCCTTCGATCGTCTTCGGACCCTTCACCCCGGGCAGCACCCGCAGCCTCCCCCCAATGTCTTCGACTCCTTTGGAGGTTGCTTCTGCATTAGCAACCACCTCGGAGGGGGGCAGGGGGGGCAGGATTCTCCCCCTTGAAGTGGCAACCTCTTCGGACGCCCTCGCCGTTGCGGCCGCTTCCGCAATGGTCCCTGCTGCAGGAGCCATTCCTGGCTCTGGAGGCGCTGCTGTCACCACGCTGCTCGGAACCACCCCAGCAGGCGCGGAAGCTCCTGTTGCGCAAGTGTCCTCCTCCTGCCGACCAGGTGACGCCGTAGCTTCTCCGCTCCTCCTAGAGGATACCTCCGCGATGTTGCTGGAAACACCGCGTTCGGCACCTCCAGCATTGGAAGCACCGGAGGGCGCCCTATCTCCCGCGCAGGGGGAGCCCCCGGCTTCTCCAGCGACAGGACTCTCAGATCCTTCGCTTACAAAAATGAGCCCCAGCTCGGTCGCCATCTTCTGTGCGACCTCGGGGCGAGTTGCGGGAGCCACCCATGGCACCCCCTCATCGGCCGATGGTACGGCCCTACTCTTTCTGCGCAGCAGTAACTGCGCCCCTTCTTCTTCCTCTTCGGTCCCCTCCTCATCTTGTGGAGAAGTATCTTGGACCGCCCGCTGCTTCTTTCGAGCACGGAGTTGTTCCGCTTCCTCCGCGCTCTCGTCAAACAGAACGGGCCTCTTCTTCGCAGAAGGCCGGCTCGCGTGGTCGTCCTTCTCTCGAGGAGCCCGAGCTCCGGCCGGTACCACCTCTCTAGTGGCCTTCTTCTTCAACCGAATCTTTCCAGGCCCCTTCTCAGGAGCCTGCGACCTGTTCGGGCGCCCTTCGGCAGTTGATGGAGCAACAAGTGCCGTTGTCACTGCGGCACCGACCCTCACTGCGGAAGGAACCCGAGCAACAGCGTCGACGTCGTCACCTTCATACACCCTGTGCGCTACCACAGGGATCTGTTCGGCGAACCCGTCATTCGCCTCCTCATCTCTTCCGGCCTCCAGCTCCGCAGCCGCTGCGCACAAAGAAGATGGGAAGAAGAAAGGTTAGTATGAGGTCATCAAAACTAAGAGTAAACCACTGAGAGACAGTATACTTACTCCATGGTTTGCTGAGCCCATACTTAACGAGCATGAACTCGGTTACATACCCTTCTCCATTCCGAACACCTGCTCGGAGAAGGGCATCTGATGCCCTAGCCTCATCCTGGATAAGCTTCGGAAAGCTATCCTTCTGCGCGGGGCGAATTACTGTGGGGAACCCCCACTCCGCACCACTCCGATGGCGCACGAAGAACAGCCTGTCCATCCAACCCTTGTTGTTGGAATATTTGCTGGACAGGCCGATGTGCATCCGGTCTGTTCGGTGCTTGGCGTAATAGACGTCTGCTCCCGACGCCCGCGAAGCAGACAGCTTGAAGTGTGCTCGGAAGACGTCCGCCGAGCCCCGGATCTCCTTCAACTTGCAGACAACACCAAAGATACAGATGTACCTCCAGGTGTTGGGCGTCAGCTGTATTGGCGAAACGCCCCAAGTATTAAGGAGCGCCTTCGCCACCTCCGGCAACGGCAGCCGGAAGCCTGCCTCCAGATGGTCCACGGACAGGAGCAGGCAACCTGGTTTATTCACCAGGATCGTGTCGCTTTCCCTGGCGTCAACGATCTCGTACTCATCTCCAATCCGGAAGCGCTCACGAAGACCACTGAAGTGGCGGTATCGTGGCCCGCTCGGCACTGCTACGGTCACCCCGCTAGCTCCGGCAGCGGCTTTCCCCTTGCTCGCCATCGCCGGAAGGATTGCAGAAAGCGGCAACGGCGCGAGAGGACGAAGCAGAAGACAGGGAAAGGAGAAGGCAAGGAAGCACGAAGAGCTCAAAGATGGAGGGTTTCTGGGAGTCGTAGCGCCCGCCCTCGTCTCGTCCCCTCCTTATAAGGAAAGAGGAGGGAACGAAATTCGAGGCGGGCCCTAAAACGCCGCTCCTCCTAATTTTTGAAAGCGCCCCTTCGGGTACGTCGTTGGCAACCGTTCGAACGCAGCGGCGGCACCTCAAACATGGCGCGGCTTTGCACCCATCATGATGGGCTAGCTGTTTTGACAAGACCCTAAGCGGCGGCATCCCGCAACGGGCCCTCGCATTGAATACGGAAGTGACGCCCTCGAAGCCCTCTTTTCACCAAGTCATTCGAGGGCGTGGGGGGCAAGTGTGGTGGCCAAGTCTGGTCACCTAGGCCCGTGGTGGCTCATTACGGCCCATTCGTGTCCCGTCAACCCATGTGGCACCGTCATCGAAGAGCACGCCCTCTCCAGGATGGCTCGAAGACCTCCATTGTGTGACTCCCGTGATCGGAAGCTATCAGGTTCCGATACGGGGTACCTCCGAGCAGATCAGCCGCCTTCCCTTGCCGAACAGCTATGAACAGCTCCCGAGCCAGAACAGTGATCTCGCTCCATGAGACTACCCTCGATGTTACCGAACAGCATGTTCGATCCCCCACGAGGGTCACCTGCTCGGAAAGCATTTCCAAAGGGTTCCGAGCAGGCTCTCTGGCTTCCAGAACGGTTGTAACCGCCTCAGGCCACGTTCTCCACCATCAAGTGGCGTGAACTGCCTGGCAGCCCAACGGGCATCGGAGTCATAACTCCTCCCGTTACGCGCGTGCGTCAAGCGCCTCTTCAGGCACGATCTGCCCAACGTTACGCACGTTGGCCTCTGCACCAACGCCTATAAAGGCACAGGTGCAGTACCATGCAACGGTACGCTCTCTTCCCTCGCGAACACACTCTCGCATTCCGAAACCCCCTGCCTTACAAGCTCTCCACTGACTTAGGCATCGGAGGGTTTCCCCCGGTCTTCACCGGGCCTCTGATCCCATTCTGGTTTTGCAGGTTCTCTTCGCCCTCACCAGCAATCGTCCTTCCTCTCTCATTCTAGTGGAGGCCCGTTTGGCTCAGGCCCAAACAGGATCGTACCACCACAAAATGATTTTCCACATACTTTCGTTGATATTTTCCTTTTATTTCATCATTGGATATGACGGCAGTGTCTTTGAAGACATTTTGATCGGATAAGATCATACATTTAACAATATAATTTTAAGATAAATATGCAATTAGATGTCTAAAAAGGGCACCTATGCAAAATGTTCAGGATAATTTTTTTTGATAAATGCTATGCTCCCGTTAGCGGGGAGCATAACTTGACGTGGACGGGTTGTGTCTCTCCACAGCATGTCATGTGGAGGGCATAGCCTATTTAATGTAATTTTTTATCTTAATAATATATAAATAACACGTTAATATATAAAAATAATATATTAGTACACACAATTAATACATTAGTACACATAAATAATATATGAATACACACAAATAATTGTATTTGTATACTTTCTTATTGTATTTGAATGTATTAATGTGCTATGCACCAATATGTTATTTATATGTATCAATATATTATTTGTGTATAATAATATATTATTTGTGTGTATTATTTAAGATAAAATATAATATATTAAATATATTTAGAGCCGCACACCTCTCTACATGACACGTTGTAAAAGAGCAAGACCTCTCCACGATCAAATTATGCTCCGGATAACCGAGAGCATTGCATTGCTCATCTTCTTCAACGTTAAGCAGTTCAAGAAAGGAGTAATCTGGGGTTTCTATATCTCGTCTATCTTGCGCTTTGGTTTGCTCCAGCAAGGGGAGAGAGTGATATGAAGCCGGATCTCCTCAGTCTGAGAATTGTTGTAGTAGTTGTAGATTTCGAGTTGGGGCAGGCGATCGAGGAGTTGAAGCGAATCTCCCCGCTCCCCAAGGAGATCCAGAGGCTGATCACCAAGATGAACCGGATCCAACTCGTCCTGCAGAATGAAGCAATGAAGCCAACCGAAAATTACAGGTATGTATTCGATTTCGGACGACACTGGCTCAGGGAGGTCAAACAGGTGGCCATTGATGCCGAGGACCTGGTCGATGGGTGGCTCACCAACACGAGTGCCGCTGCGCAGTCGGCAGGCTCTCACACAAGGGCCAACAAGGTACTTACTCGGCTTGATATCAAAAGACTCAAAACAGCAACGACGACTGGCCTCAGCTCCTTGAGGTACCAGATTTCTGAGATCGATTACAAGTTACATTTGCTCGAGCGCGAGCAACTCTCGCTTGGTCTCCCACCATCAACTTTAAAGCACTATAGCCCTCTTGAATTGCCAAGAAAGGAGCTGATCAGTAGTTCCTTTGTGCCAGACGAGACCTTCGTGGTAGGCCGAGACATAGAGAAACAAAAGATCATAGAGCTGCTCTTGTGCCCTACTGATCGGGCAGCTGAATCCAGCAGCAACAGAAACTTCTCTGTCCTTTCCATCGTGGGTCCTGGAGGGATTGGGAAGACCACCCTTGCTCGACTGGTTTTTAGTGATGAGAGGGTGAAGAAACATTTCCACTTGATGATGTGGGTGCGTGTCTCCTTTGATTTCGATCCCATAAGGCTCCTCAGAGAGATGATTGAAGCCGCCCTTGCCTCCAAAGGGAAGCCAGAAAGATGCAAAATCGCCGATGGAGACGCCCTGCAGCAGAGACTCCGTGGGGAGGTAGAAGGGAAGACTTTCTTGTTGGTGTTGGATGATGTGTGCGACGCAGATCAATCTAAGTGGGAGGAGCTGTTCAAACCTCTGCATTCTGGGAAGAAAGGAAGTAAAATACTTGTTATATGTCGACATCCGGATTTTCCGCACCAAACACGAAGTCTGATGGATCCTCCGATACCATTAGAGGGCTTGTCTTCTGCTGATCTTTGGTCTCTGTTAAAAAGGTGTGCACTCGGTGGTGTTACTGATGCCGATGGTACTACTTCTGCACAATATTCTCATCTAGAAGCCATAGGAATGAGCATCGTGCAGAGGTTGAGAGGGTCGCCCTTGGCAGCTAGAATAATTGGCTCTCTCCTAAAGAAGAAATTAGATGTCCACCATTGGAAAACTGTACTGGAAAGTAAGCTCCGATACCTTGATTCAGATGAGCTACCGTGGGGAAAGGGGAAAGATGGCATTTTGCCGGCTGTGCTACTAAGTTATCAGTACCTCGATGGAGCTCTAAAGCAGTGCTTTGCTCATTGTTCTTTGTTTCCCAAGGGATACTGTGGAAATGAAATTTTTGTTATTTTTAAAATTTATCTGGTTATCATGTTTCTCATGTTCTCATGGATGCGTATTGCTAATCCAAGTCTCGTCGAGCGCTACTTGAGCGATGGTGACGTGAGATGAATCGGCAATCCGCATAGCGCAAGCGTGCCAGTCACCGAAGTGACAACCAACTGTTCTGCCTCCGAGAGTCGAAGGACTTTAAGTCTATTTGCGCGCCGTTTGACTCCGTCAAACGAAAGTAGAGATCGGGTCGGGACCAAGATCCCGCCGTTGCTTAAGCGCAACGACGTTAATTACATCTCTCAGAGAGAGAAACCCTTGATTAATCGCCAGAATAAAAAAGTCTCATGGCCTTTAACGGAAACATCCGATAAAGATATGCGTGGAAATGCAAGTCTAACTGCGCCTAACGCGAGACGATTAGAATATAACACTCGACACATTTTTTTATTTCAAGATCGCTTAAAGAGTTTAGTTGGTTTCAACATTATTTGATTTGATTTGCTTTCTATTGGGTTGTCTTATTGTATTTGGTCTTTTATTGGGGTTATCTTTTTATTGGTTGGCCTTTTGATTTGATTTAATTCTTTTGATTATTTAATTCGATGTGAGGTTTTATTTGATTTCACATTTCTCTTTATTTGAATTTTATTTCTGTTGATTTCTTTGAGTTTGAACTTTATTTGAATTTTTGTTCCAAGTTAGAAGTGTAACCCAGAATTAGCTGGTTTAATTTTTTTTGGTTCAAGACTATTTGATTTGATCTGATTTTCGTTTTTTTTATCCTGGGTCTATTTTAAAGTATTTTTTTGGTTGCTTTATTTCGATTGTTAGATCAGGTTTATAGTTGGTCATGTTCTTATATTATTTGATTTAAAGCTCCTTATTATTTAAAATCATGGTATTTAAACTCCCCTTTTTATGATGCTGATTTATTTATTTGTTTGTTTGTTTCGTTTTCTTTTTTTAATTATTCCTTTTACTGTTTTTTTTATTATCTTATCATTCTGTTTTCTTCTCATTTATGGCTAGTTAAAAGGGGGGATGGCCAATATGCATGTGTGCGCGCGTGAGTGGGTTTGCATGCATGCATTTGATTGAGGGAGTGAGTTGTTAGTTGGAGTAGTGTGTGAGTTGGGAATGAGGTGGGTCGGCTGGGGCTTTCTGAGAGTGTGTGCGTGCATGTGTATGGAGTGGGGTATGAGTTGGGAATGAGGTGGGTCGGCTGGGGGCCTGCCAGGTGAGTTGGGCTGGCGCATGGGTTGGGAGCTTGGGAGATGGTGGGTCGGTAGCCCCTGATTCGGTGAAAATGGGTCTCTTCCCCCCTTTTTTATATATATATATTATTTCTATTATTATTATTGTGCTAGTTGTTTTTTTTTTATTTATTGATAGACTTATTTCCATTATTGTTATTTGCCTTTATTTCTGCCTCATTACTTCTGTTAACAGTGCTTTTCTGTGAACTTGCTGCAACCTGAGTCGGCCAGGCTGAGGTAGAATGTTGCCGAATCACTTAATCAGAATGATTTCTGAAGTCTTTTAACATTATAAGGATGCCCAAAAAAAGGTCGACATGAGCAAGACCGAGATCGAAAACAAATATTCACATAAACCGAGACCTGCCGACTTATGAGACTTGCCGACTCACTGGTTCAAATATCCTCACCGAATGAGTCGGGTGTCTGCTACGCCAGAAACACATAACGGTGCGAAACTCACGGAGAAAATTCGGCAGCACCTCCCCCGGACTCATAAGATGTGGGGGAGGTCGCGGTGCCCATCCACCATAATGGAGATGGTACCAAAACGGGTATTGGCCGTGTACGGCGCTACCCAGATGGCACACGGTACCGGTTCTCGAGGCATGGCCATGGAGGAACCGATGAGTATCGAGACCGAAAACAGTTCGATGGACAACCCGATAATGTACGAGTCTAGGAACTCGGCATAGATATCATGCTACCTAACCCGAGGCCTCATAGAGCCTCATTTTTTTTATATAAGTTGGCTAAGAACTGCTCCGCCTGCATAGATGGGTTGCAAGCGGTTCTGCCCATTTGAATCAGACTCAGGTAAGTCGGCCAGGGGTGAGTTGGCTAGGGGGTGAGTTGGCCAGGGGTGAGTTGGCCAGGGGATGAGTTGGCCAGGGGTGAGTTGGCCACCAAACTTGAGTTGGCAGGAGGTGAGTTGGCCAGGGGATGAGTTGGCCAGGGGGGAGTTGGCCAGGGATGAGTTGGCCAGGGGATGAGTTGGCCAGGGGGGAGTTGGGAGCCAGGCAGTGGGTCAGCAGCCCTCAGGTGAGTCGGCAGACAAATAAAATTAGCCATTTTTGATAAAATCACCACCTAAATGACATCAGAATGATGCAAAATTTTATGGGAGGGGGGTGACATAAATATTGGTCAGTTTCAAACAATTAAATGAGCAAAAAGTCGTGTCAACCACCTTTAAAACACGAAAAACATGCCCTCAGCCCCAGTGAGTTGGCAGCCAGCCTGTGAGTTGGCAGCCGACTCAGGTGGGTCGGCCAGGGCCTGGGCTATCTATTCTCCATGAAATCACGTCCGAATCTCATCGGAATGGCATGAAATTTTATGGGAGGGGACTGACATATATATTGAGCAACCCAACTTTCTTAGACATCGAAACACCATGCCGATGGACCTTAAAACACAGGAGACCCATTTCCAGGTGAGTCGGCCAGGGACATTCAACAGAAGTCTCTCCGTTTAAGCGATCTCTTCTCCCGGAAAATGGGCAAATGCGGCACGGATTCGATTTTAGGGCCGAACACCTCTTATTTAGGTCTCAAGCAGGGCATGAGTATTAAATTACTCAACCCTTTTGTGCTTGGGCCCGGAATGAGGTGATTTGGCGGTGAGTGCCCATGCTTAAATCAGATGAAATGTGAATTTCTTACGCATACAACTTGTACAGGACTTTTGCAAAGAAGCACAGACGGAAGAGTATAAGAGAAAGAAAACACCGTTCAGCACAGATCCTGGTAAATCGAACAGTACCCAAAGATTCCATGTACCGGTTTTCTTGTGGGTGGAATGAGGCATTAAATTGCCCCTCCCCACTGTTTAGAGGAACAGACCCCTCCGGCTTTCATAAAGAAGGAGCAGACAAACACATTAAAGCAAATGGAGGCAAGAAGTTTAAAATGCACAGAACAGTACTATCACTGGTATGTCTCTAAGCGGAGACAAAGCTAATATATATACATATGTCTCTTCAACCCATACACCTCAACATCTCTTTGAGCAAACACATGCTTTCAAAAAAAAAACTCTACACGTAGAGGACAGTAGGGAAAGCATATAAAAAAAAAAGCAAGAGAAATGAGGGATGGATTTGAGCAATGGCAAATAAACCCGGTAACAACCGGTCTGCTACACTGGATACCGCCCTCACCCCTTCTCTTCTGCTGCTAGCTGCGGCTTTTTCGAAGAACCCACTGGCCTCTTCCCTTCCTCTTCCTGGCTTCTACCCAGAAGAGACAGCAGAGGAAAACCCCAAGCCCCGGGCCCTCCTTCTTCTGCGCTGCCAGACCCGAAGAAGCCCGAGCTCCTCTTCCCTCTCCCCTTTCTTGCCCTTCACGCAGCCTCCCCCTCCTTTTCCAAAATGGGTGCCACCGGCCTCTCTCTTCTGTTGCTTTTTGGATGATCTTTTGTAGTGGGGGGTGAGGGTGTGCTTAAAATGACCCCTTGCATGGGGATGTTTGGGCCACCAAGTAATGGGCCAATTGATGGCCTATTCATGACATGCCGTTGGGCTTACATTTTGTTTAGCCATTTTTTGATGTCCACAAATGCCCCCCACCCACGGGTGGTGCGAGCAAGGGACGAGCAGAGCGACATCCGTGGGTGAACTCGCACGACGTCAATTGGGTCAATTCGTCAGCGTCGACGGTCGTTGACTTGTTGTCGTGCTGACAGTTTCGCGACCCGTCAATGTGTTGACGGTCCCTCGACTCTGGTCTATTGTGCTTCTATTGTTGTGTCTGACGCGAGACAGTTGTCGTCCGCGAGTCAGTAATTTCTGGGCTCGCTCACGTGCTTAGTTAGCAGACCCCTTGAGTCGGAAGACTCTGTGAGTTGGCAGCCTTTCGACCCTCGATACTCGCGTGACTCGGCCAGGGGTTAGTCGGCGGCACCCAGCGTGAGTCGGCACTCGCGTGAGTTGGCCGAGGCTTGTGCTGACAGAGACGCGAGTCTGGGGTATGGGTTGGCCACGGCATGGGTCGGCCAGGGTATGGTTTGGCCCGGGGCGCGAGTTGGCAGCGACTTGGCCCTCATGAGTCGGCAGCGCCTTGGCCTTGATTCGTGTGCGTGAGTTGGCGTGGAGTGAGTTGGCCAGCTCCTTGGCCCTGACCCGCGTGAGTTGGTAGGCACATGAGTTGGCAGGGGGTTGAGTTGGCGGCATTTTACCTTTTCCTCCTAAAAAGCAGCGCCCGCACCTCTCTATTCTCTCTCTTCCTATTTCTTCGCACGCAAGCTTCTTCGTGACCTCTTCGCCTTCCCCCCTTAGGCTTTCTCTGGTGTCGTCGTCCTCCCCCTTCTCTTCCACAAAGCAGAGCACGTAGGAGAGGCGGCGGTGTTGTTGGAGCTCTCCCGGGGCAAGTTGAAGAAGCACTCTTGCTAGATGAAGGAAAAGCTGCTTCGGCAGAGGAAGCCATTAGGGAGATTGTATCTGAAAAGGCTCGCTTGAAGGAGATGACTTCATCCCCCTGCTTGGGCATTCTTCCTTTGGAGGAGCTGTTTAGGGATTTGGAATAGATCTTCCCGTGTCTCATCTTATCCTTTTTGCACATGTATTCTCGGGGTAGCACCCCGACAACATGTAACTCAACTTTTGTCAATGAAAAGCGTTTCTCCTTTTTTGCTCATCGATGTCTTATTTATGCGTTTCATGGACGCATATTATTTATACTATTCTAGATATGTATACATATATATACTATTATATAATTCTCATTATCAGATTGAGCGCCCTTTCGGGTTTTCACTCAACCCGACCCCCTCTTACTTTTGCCTACGCGCCCTTTCGGGTTTTCACGTAGCGGGGTACCCGATTTTGCCCATGGCGCCCTTTGCGGGTTTTCGCCATAGCCGGGTTTTGGTCCTTTTTGCCCCCGCTCGGAGGTGGTCCGAGTGAGTCCGACGAGGCATCTCTATTTTTAGCCTCCCCCTTTTTAGTTGTCCATTGATAGGATCTTGACGTGACAGGGTCATTTGCCGTCCGTCAACCGTTAATATGACAGGGACTTTTGCTGTCATGGTAACGGCCTTCTATTCCACCGTCGGGATGACGGCCTTCCATTGTTCTTTTCACCGTTAGTAGGACAGGAACTTTTGCTGTCACAAATAACGGCCTTCTATTCCACTGCCAGAATGGCAGCCTTCTATTATGCTTTTCACCGTTAGTATGACAGGGACTTTTGCTGTCACAAATAACGGCCTTTTACTGACTATTCACCGTCGGACTGACGGCCTTCTATTAGCGGGTCATCGTTGGCATGACAGGGACTTTTGCTGTCAAACTAACGGCCTTCTATTGACTATTCACCGTCGGAATGACGGCCTTCTATTGACGTTCACCGTTGGTATGACAGGGACTTTTGCTGTCAAACTAACGGCCTTCGGTTGACTATTCACCGTCGGAATGACGGCCTTCTATTGACGATTCACCGTTGGTATGACAGGGACTTTTGCTGTCAAACTAACGGCCTTCGGTTGACTGTTCACCATCGAATGATGGCCTTCTATTGACGATTCACCGTTGGTATGACAGGGACTTTTGCTGTCAAACTAACGGCCTTCGGTTGACTGTTCACCATCGGAATGATGGCCTTCTATTGACGATTCACCGTTGGTATGACAGGGACTTTTGCTGTCAAACTAACGGCCTTCTGTTGACTGTTCACCATCGGAATGACGGCCTTCTATCATCCGTCAAGGTGATGGATCTTCTATTCACTGTTGATGATTTCGTTGTCACTTGATCTTCGTGTCTACTGGGGTTTGACACTTGTCTTCATCATTTTCATTTTTTTGTTTTCTCATTATCGAACTGGGCGCCCTTTCGGGTTTTCTCCCAATTCAACCCCCTCTTGCTTTTTCCCACACGCCCTTTCGGGTTTTCGTGTGGCGGAGTACCCGATTTTGCCCATGGCGCCCTTTGCGGGTCTTCACCATAGCCGGGTTTTGGTCCTTTTTGCCCTTGCCCAGTGGACAAGTCCGACGAGGCATCTCTATTTTTAGCCCCTCTTCTATTTTGTTTTTTTTAGGGTGTGAGTACATTGGCATAATTTGTCGACGTCCTCATCGGCGCTGGCTGCTTGAGGTTGTTGGCGCTTCTCCATTTTGCAACCCGCTGCCGGTGCGGCCTCGTGTTGCATTGGCGTGATAGCCGGTGGGACTTCGTTGTTTGCATGATACCGATCTCTCGGGTCGACGCCATCGTCAGCTTGCATCACGACTCTGACATGTTTCATGACGACACCGGCCACCCGGGCTTATCGGTGCCGGTTTTAGAGACCCCTGCCCACAAGATGGCAACAGTCAGGTCAATTAAATAATGACTATTCATGCATGCTGAAACATATAATTCTCATTTAAATCTATTGATTTTATCTCTTTTGTTTAAGAAACACGAGTTTCTTGTCTCTTTTAAGGGTCTCTTCATATGGGGGGCGGTACGAAAGAAAACTCGAGCGATCTCCATATGCAATTCGTAGAGAGGTGGCACGTTAATTGAAACGGAGGACTCTTTTCATCGTCCTTGCCTGAAAAATCAGCAAAAATCACGGAAATCTCATAAATTTTGGTGGGGCGTTCGTCGCCTCAGAGCCATGGTCCGGCTAGCGGTATGGCTGCCTCTTCTTTTTTTTGCCATGCATTGCATGCCATTTTTTTTTGCATTTCTTTTGGCTCTTCGTCATTGGCGACTAACGTCCCGGGGGTTTAAGAGCTTAGTATTTTGTCCCCTCCCCCTTTTTTTAGTTATTATTTTTTTTTGTTTTTTTGATGAGAGAGTTAAGGGTAGAAACTCCCTGCTGTTGCCAGTGCAACAGTTCTTTTGTGGCCGCTGAGCTCCTCATTCGTCGAACAAGTTGATCAGATCTATTTCTTGTTCGTCCTCTTGCTGTTTATGATGCTGACCGCCGAAGTGCGGGTGACATGCGTGGTACAGCTTCAAATGCTTTCCGTTGAGGGGAGAAAACTGCAGTTTACCTCGGTGGTCAACTAGGACGTAGACACCGCCCTCATAGACTCTCTACACCACATACGGTCCGGTCCAGTTCACATTTAGCATTCCTTTTGGGTTACCGGCCATAACTTCTCTCTTCTTGACTATCACCAGGTCACCTTTCTTGAATTCGCGCCCCTTGACGAGCTTGTCAAAGGCACGCGCTATGCGGGCCTGGTAGACCTGAATGTTCTGTTGAGCTTGGAGTCTCTTTCCCTCTAGATCGGAGAGTTCTTCGAGTCTTCTTTCAATGTTGGTCTGGTTCTCAGGGGCCAGCCCATGCTGGATTGCCACCCTGAGGGACGACACTTCTAGCTCCACCGGAACCACAGCTTCTGAGCCGTATACCAGAGAGAAGGGTGAGCAGCCTGTTGGTGTCTTGTAAATGGTCCGGTAAGCCCATAAAGCTTCATACATCCGGTCCTCCCAGTCTCTTTTGTTGGCACTAACTGTTTTAGCCAACAGGGTGCACAACGTCTTGTTGAAAGCTTCCGCCAGACCATTGGCTTGTGGATTATAGGGAGTGGAAGTCCTCCAGTCTATTCTGTATTTTGCAGCCATTTTGGACACCTTCTGATTTTTGAAGTGTGTTCCATTATCTGATATGATTCGGTCTGGACTGCCGAATCTGAAGATGACGTTGCGCTGGATGAAGCGTGCCACCAACTCCCCCGTTACTTCTCTTAATGCCACGGCCTCGGCCCATCTTGAAAAGTAGTCCGTGATCGCCAAGATGTATTTGCACCCTGACGAGGAAGGTGGCAAGGGGCCTACAACATCCGTGCCCCATTGTGCAAACGGCCAGCTTAGGACGGTCGGATGCAGATGTACGGGAGGCCTTCTTGGTATGACCGCATGTTCTTGACATTTTTGACATGTTTTGGCAAAATTGCCACAGTCTTCGAACATCGTCGGCCAATAGTACCCCAGCTTTTTAATTTCTATTTTCATTTTAGGTCCGGCCTGGTGGGCGCCAGCAGTTCCCGCGTGCACCTCTTTCATAACCCTCCAGGCCTCTTCACTTGACAGGCACCTTAACAGGATCTTCTTCTTGGAGTCTGCCATGATTCTGAACAGGACTCCGCCTCTTAGCTCATATGAGTCTTTTGTTCTGATCAATTTAACCTTTTCCTCTTTCTGCTTCGGCAACTGTTGGTGTTTGAACCACTGCAACAGGGGTGCTCTCCAGTCCTCTTGTTTGATCTCTTCAGCCACAGACACTTCCTCCTGGCCGTCCTCTTCGCTCTCAGGCTCATCTTCTATCATACTAGGAACTTGTCGTCGATTCATGACGACAATTTCCAATTTCTCATTTGGCGGCACTGCCAAAGAGCTGGCCAACTTTGCCAGGGCATCTGCTTGTGCATTCTTGCTTCTGCCGATGTGCTCTATTTCGATTTGATAGAACTTCGACATTAACCTCTTGACTTTTCGATAGTAGGGTAGTAACTCTGGCTTTTTAACGTCAAACTCCCCTTGCACTTGTTTGACAATAAGCATCGAGTCACCGAACACTTGCAATATTTTGATATTCATGAAAAGGGCCACTTGCAAGCCGATTATAAGGGCCTCATATTCGGCCTCATTGTTGGTGCACGGCTTGCTAATAGAGCAGGAGGTGTGAGTGACTTCTCCCTCCGGCGATTTCAGGACGATGCCTGCCCCCACTCGGACTCTTGCACTGCCGTATGTAGTTGCTTCTATTCTTGATGCCCCATCAAAGTAGAGCTGCCAGGTAGTTGTCTGCAACTGATTCACTTCGAGGGTCTCATCTTCTGGTAGCTCCGTAACGAGCGGAGAATTTTCTGGTACAGGATGAGCCGCGAAGAAGTCAGCTACCGCCTGCCCTTTAATTGCTTTCTGAGGGATGTACTTGATGTCGAACTCCATCAGTATGACAGCCCATTTGCCAATTCTTCCTCTCAGTGCTGGTTGGGAGAGGATATACTTGATGGGGTCGGCCCTGGAGATCAGCCTAACCTCATGTGATAGCATGTAATGTCTCATTTTCTTTGCTGCGAAGACCAAGGCCAGGCAAACTCTCTCAATTGGAGAATACCTTTCTTCTGCACCCACCAACCTTCGGCTGAGGTAGTAGAGAGCTTGCTCCTTGCCTTCTTCGTTCTCCTGCGCCAACATAGCCCCCAGAGAATGTTCTGTGGTGGCTATGTATAAGATGAGATGGCGGCCTTTTATCGGAGCACCCAGCACTGGTGGAGTATTCAGGTATGTTTTCAGCTGATCCAGAGCGTTTTGACACTCTTGGTTCCACCGGAAAGGGACATCTTTCCCCATCAATTTGTGGAAGGGGTGACATCGCCCAGATAGATTTGAGATAAACCTACGGATGTAGGCCAGCCTGCCTTGAAGTGATCTGAGCTCGGTTAGGTTCTTTGGTGGCGGCAACTCCTGAATAGCCTTGATCTTGACAGGGTCTATCTCTATTCCCCTGTACCGGACGATGAAGCCCAAGAACTTTCCACTGGATACCCCGAAGGCACACTTCATCGGGTTCATTTTCAACTCATATCGCCTCAGCCTTTCAAAGACGACTCTCAGGTCAGCCAGGTGGTCTTCTCTTTTTCTGGTCTTGACCACCAGATCATCGATGTAGCACTCCACCTTTTTATAGAGCAGCTCATCAAAGATCTTTGTCATTGCTCTTTGGTAAGTTGCCCCAGCATTTCTGAGACCGAAGGGCATTCTCTTGTAATGGAAGATCCCTTTGGGCGACCTGAAGGCAGTGTGCACCCTGTCTTGTTCGGCTATCCAGATTTGGTTGTAGCCAGACGATCCATCCATGAACGACAAGGCTTCGTGTCCGGTGGTCGCATCTATCATCACTTCTGTGATTGGCACCGGAAAATCATCTTTCGGACAGGCCTTGTTCAGATCTCGGAAGTCTACACAGATCCTGATTTGCCCATTCTTCTTTTTGACAGGGACAATGTTTGCTAACCAGGTGGTATACTGGTTCTCTTCAACAAAGTCCACATCTATAAGCTTGTCCACCTCTGTGCATACCTTGTTGATCAATTCCGACCTCATTCTCCTGGGAGCCTGCTTAACCGGTTCTATTTGGGGGTCGATTGATAGGGTGTGCTGGGCCACCTCGGGACTTAGTCCTGGCATTTCTTTGTAATTCCAGGCAAAGCAATCCCGGAATTCTTTCAACAACATAACATATTGCTGTTTCTTTTCTTCTGAGATGAGGGCACTCAAGAAGGTTGGTCTGCAGTCATCTTCCGTGCCGAGATTTATTTCTACCAACTCATCTACTGTGGCTTGGCCACCATCTTCAAGCTCTTCCGGTGCTGGCTGGAGGTCTACAAAGCCTTCTTCATCCGCTTCCGCCTCTAGCACCTCCATGTATTCTCTTTGGGGGTCTTCCGTTGGCACCCTTTCTTCGACCTCTTCTTTCTCTTATGCTTGTTGGGCCTTTTGACCGGAGCTCAGTGCGATGTCTGTAGCTGCCTCTTGTCCTCTTGCCTCTTCCGAGCTTGTACTTTTGTTCTCTTCAACTGCTAGGAGTGTTTGAGTGGCGGAGAGCCCCAAGGGAGTGCATATAGGAGGCACCATTGCCCCCTGGGGAAGCCCATCACTTGAGCTTGGGGTTGCTTCAGCTGTGTCTCTTTCCTCGGGGTAATCATCATAGACTACCCCTGACGAGCTTTTTTCTGTTTGTGACACCGTGCTGATCATGTCGACAGAATAACTCCTTCCTGGCGACCAGCCAAGCCCCGGGTTCTCCGTAATTTTCAGCAATTCTCTATCCAGGTTCGGAGGGTACCACAATTTCCTGAACATTTCCCTTTCGCTGAGGCACTGATAGAAAGGAATTTGTTGTTTTTCGGCCAGCCGCGTGGTTGCTCCAGCCATATCGGGGAGTCCCATAATTGGCTCCAAGGGATCTTTGGTCTCTTCGGGGATTTTGCAGTCATCATCCCCCCTCATTGGAAGCTCCTCGGCCGCATAAAGGATCGTGTAGTGACCCCCCGGGTGAGATATCACCAAGGTTTTCAAAGCTTTTACAATCTGACAGTCTATTCTAGCGGCCGGCTTTGTGAGGCCTTCTGGGACTAAGATAAGCTCCGGTTCCTCTTTTTTTGTTTGTGAAGCAGATTCATGCCCACGGCCCAGGGCATCACATGACTGCACATCTGTTGCTTCTGCTGATGCAGGCCCTCCAACAGTGATTCCCGGTGGTGGCGGTGGGAACCATTCATCGGCAATGGCGATCTCTTTGCCCTTGCCATTCAAGGGACCTGACCTTCTGAGTGCTCTGGGTCTTCCGAGCGTTCTAAGTACAAACTGGCATCGAGCAGGTGACACTCATATACCTCGAATGGGTGTGCATCGGCGAAAACCCTGTGCTCCTCCCCTCCTTTTATGTATTTGATGCACTGATGCAAGGTTGATGGGACGACCCCATTTTGGTGGAGCCACGGCCGACCCAACAAGGCCTTATAAGACGTGCCTGCATCGATCACATGGAATTGGACTTTTGTCTTGAAATCCCCCAGAATCAACTCGAGATCTATGACTCCCAGAGGCACCTCGAACTTTTGGTTAAATCCGGCTATTCTTACATCATGCACAGAGGTAAGGTGCACGTTGAAGTGATACTTCTGATAGATCTTATATGGTAGGATGTTGACCGCTGCTCCAGGATCTATCAGAATTCTGTTCAGGGGCAACCCATTCAATTGCCCTCTCATGTACAGGGGCCTGTTGTGAGTAGCCGCAGGGAGGAGCATGTCCTCCGGAGTGAATGTGATGGACTCTGCATTGACAACAGCGGCCTCCACTTGCATCTCTGCCAGGCAAGCCTCATATTGTGCTGGGGTCTGCAAGGCTACAATCAGCGCCTTCCTGGTCTCTTCACTTAATGATAAGATTTCCCAAACACTAAACCGTGTAGGGATCCTCTTCAGCAGCTTGATAATTCTGTCTCTTACTCTGACATCATCCAACCTCAATTTTTCTTTGTCATTGGCGTCATCTTTGACCTGGGGTTCAATGATCGGATGTTCTGCCTATCATCGGCCTTCTTTTGTATTGTTGGGGCCATAGACAGTGTCTTGGCTCGTTCTTCTGCTGCTAGAAACTCAGTGAAGGATGGGACTATGCCCCCAGTCTTTTCATTGGTGTAGAGCCCCGTGGGGGGAGGAATTCGTACCCCCTGCACTTCGGGTTCCGGAATTTTATAGGACGGCTCCCCCCGGAATATGATATTCTTGTTGGCTGGAGGAGAGCGTCCCCATTTTCTCCCAGATCTTGTTATGAATTCTGCTCCTGAGCCCCGATTTGATTAACATCATCCGGGGGAAATAGAACTCCTCCTCTTGATGCTGCTCTGTCAAACCCAGCAGAGAGGAGATGGTGTTGCATGAAAGGGTTGCGACTGCCTTCTTCTTCTTCTTGGGCCTCCTTTTCCTCTTCTTTTGATTTGATTTTGTAGTCTCTTGCCCCCAGAACAAGTCTTCTTGAGGCTGGGGCTTCTCTTGCTCGGTTGGCGCTCCCAGAGTCAACCTCTCGAGCTCCTCCCATGGGACGTATTCTTCCAATTGAACAGGATGCCTCTCGGGCTGCTCGTACTCATCAAGCTCATCTATCAGTGCTTGCAAGCGCTCAATTGAAGGGCTGCCCCCTCTGTACAATGGGAGGGGCATCCGACGCCTTCTGTTGCCAGGGTTCCTCTGAATGACAACTTTGGGCTCTATTGGGTGCCATACCGGGGTGACAATTGGCGCTGGCGGCTGAGGTGTCACACCCCGGACATGCACCTTTGGAGTTGGCTTCTTTTCTAGTCTTCTCTTCGTCTTGCTAGGTACCTTTTGCCACTCCTCCTGCTCCTTGATTGGGGTGAGGATGTGGCTCTCATATGTCTTCTCCGTGCTGGCCTCGGAGATCTCTTCTGGCAACTGTTGATAAAGGGAAATCATGTTAACTGCCCCTTGCCGGGCAGGCAGTTCATGCGGCTGGGGCGGATCGATCCTATAATCTCCCATCTGCAGCTCCCCCTTCTTGATCAAGCCTTCCATAATATCCTTGAAGACATAGCAGTCTTCCAAAGGATGCCCCAGTATTTGATGGTACAAACAGTACCGGGGATCATCCTTATTGGCAGCTTGATCGGGTCTCTTAGGTGTCGGGAGGGTGACCTTGTTGTATCGGATCCCCCAGTCGAATAGTACCTTGGTCTTCTCTTTAGGGAAGGAGTACGGCTTCCTCATTTTGTCTTGGAAAGGGATGACCTTTCTCTTTCTGTTCAGTTTTGTTGTTGGAGGCTCCAGCTGCCATCCCGCCTTCATCTCTTTGTTTCTCAAAAGTTTTGAGGTCCACCACGTGCACCTCCTTTCCAGTAGGCTTTTTGTCGGCCGGCTTGCTTTTCTGACTCGCGGATGAGATGGATGGATATTTAGCCATGAACGTCTCGATTTCCGCTACTATATTGTTCAGCCTGTCAAATGATCGGATTTCAACTCCAATCATTCTCTCCAGCAATTCTCTTTTCGAATTCTGCTTGCAGATCTGCACAGCATCTTCTTGGTGAGGGGGCGTTTGCACCTCATGCTGAGGTTCCGCCACCTCTGGATATAATCCAGTGCCGATTCATTATTTCTCTGCCCAGTAGCGTAGAGCTCAGCCACCGTCACCTCCCTCTCGGCGATGTAGAATCTTTCCCTGAACTTCTTTTGCATGTCGGTCCAATCAGATATGGAGCCTGCCGGCAGGCTGGAATACCATTCAAATGCCAGGTTTATCAGGGAGGAGCCGAAGAATTTCAACAAGTACGATTCATCGGCCGCTAAATCTCCCATCGCATTGATATAGTAGGCAATGTGTTCTTTTGGAGACCCTCGTCCATTGAACTTGTCGAACTTCGGGGGTTTGGTGACGCCTGGTGGCAATCTTTTGACGACATGGTATGCAGGGTAAGGTACCCTATATGCATCAAAAGCCATTTGCTCCCCATCTCCCCGTTCAGCGAGCTTCATGTCGATCAACTGTTCCACCATGAGCTTGTTGATAGTGCCTGGGTCCACTTGCTGAGGATAGAAGTGGGCCGGCTGATTGCTTGGGGTGTTGATAACGGCCACCGGTGGCACCGGGGGCAGCTCTTGATTGTCAAATTGCTGCTCGAGATCGTGAGCAGGCGATGGCTGTTGCTGCACAGGAATCTGGGCAGGCAAGGTCTGTTGTTGTTGTAGAAGGTGATCTTGCCGCAGATGAGACTGCTGCTGCTGCTGTTGGTGGAAGAACTGCGGCTGCAGGAGTGTATATTGGGCCTGTGCATGTTGTTGTTGAGCTATAGCCGCAGGCAACCGCTGCGGTTGTTCATCTGTTGACCGCAAAACAACACGTTGGGCCGAAGCTTCAGCTGATCCCACAGTCCCTGGAGGGGTCCCTCCTGAACCCTCAGCCCCTCGGGATGTCTGTCCTTCGGTGTCTTTTCCCCTGATCTGCCGCTTGAGCTCTGCAATTTCGGCTTGGTATTGCTGCAGCAGCTCCATAATGGCTGGATCTATAGGCGCAGCAGGGGGAACCTCCCGCGGGGCGCCCCCGGGAGTCATTTCTGGTGGCGGTGGCGGGGGTGGAATGTCATCGTTGCCTCCACTACCTTGGGCGGTGACCATGTTGGCACTAACCACCATCATTTGCGCCGCAGGCGCGTTTTCATTCCCATAAGCGACTGCTAGGGCTGCTGCCGCCGCTCTTCTCCTGGTAACAGCACCGGGTCTTCCTGCCAGTTCTGTCAACTCTTCGTTGCCAGTAGGTAGAGCCCCATATCGGCCCCACACACCGGCCATGTGACACGCAAAGATTTTGATGTTCCCGCTCCGGTCCCTTTCGACCTTTCGGGAAGTGTGGGAGGGAAAGGATAACCTTTCGAAGACTGATATCCGGGGTCCGGCCCTCTCGGTTTGTTCATGGTTATGTTCACATGGAACATCATTCTCATCAGTAAAGCTCCTGGTTGGTGCCTGAGGAGCCCTTGTGCCTCTTCGTCTTCTCCTATGCCGCAGCGGGGCTTTTGTAGAGTGAAGGGTATGGTCGCGTACGACCCTAGCTGCCCCCTGCCGATCGCAGGTGGTAGAGATCATTGACGAAGGAGAGCGTTCTCGTAGCGGTGGGAGGTAGGCAACCCTCCGCAGCTCCGCCCTTTTGTTATGGAAGCGGGCATAGGCACATGCCCCTCCCTGGCGAGCCCTAGCCCCGAAGCCTTTGGGTGGCTGACGGTAGTCAGGGGCCCTCTCGATAGCCGCATCTATTGACACGTTCCTTTCTGGTACAGCTTCCTCTAACTTGGGCTTCTGCATCCTTTTGGGCCTCCAAACTTGCTTAAATTTGACTGGCTTTGGGGGCAGCTTGCCCTTAAAGGTGTTGTACATCTCTCTGTCACTTGCTATTGCTTGAAATGAATTGTTTACGGGTACCGCTGCTGTAACCCGTTCTGGTATGGCTTGAGTTTTCTTGGATTGTAGGTGGATTCGCAAGTCCCCAATCCGCACACTTTTCCCAGAGCTGGAGACTCGTGCACGGCGTGTGACAATGTTCTCCGCCTCCACTATCTTTGGAGGGCACTCATTGATTCTCTTTCCTTTGCTTTTGACGTGGTTCCCATGCTCCACGTGGTAGACGTGGCAGCTTAGCTTCTTAGCGATCGGCTTGACTTCAGATCCACGTGCCATTTTAGCCTTGGCTCCCACTCCGGCTTCAGCTTCTGGGTGGAGGATGTCGACGAACGCAACCCCCAAGAAGTTGGGGAACTCCACCACCGGGGGAAAGCTCCCGAAGCGAGTAGGGACGGCGAGGTAGCCATACCTCGCATGATCTTGAACAACCAATGGTCCAAAGCATACTCCAGCCATTGACTTGTTAGTGCCTGTTAGTCAATTCAAAATGATAGTCAGTATTGATTTGGTAAGGCCACATGGCTTTCTATTCTGGCGAAGAGATGAAGGGAAGTTTGGTCCCACCGGGCGTGCCACGCTGTGGAAATGAAATTTTGTTATTTTTAAAATTTATCTGGTTATCATGTTTCTCATGTTCTCATGGATGCGTATTGCTAATCCAAGTCTCGTCGAGCGCTACTTGAGCGATGGTGACGTGAGATGAATCGGCAATCCGCATAGCGCAAGCGTGCCAGTCACCGAAGTGACAACTAATTGTTCTGCCTCCGAGAGTCGAAGGACTTTAAGTCTATTTGCGCGCCGTTTGACTCCGTCAAACGAAAGTAGAGATCGGGTCGGGACCAAGATCCCGCCGTTGCTTAAGCGCAACGACGTTAATTACATCTCTCAGAGAGAGAAAACCCTTAATTAATCGCCAGAATAAAAAGTCTCATGGCCTTTAACGGAAACATCCGATAAAGATATGCGTGGAAATGCAAGTCTAACTGCGCCTAACGCGAGACGATTAGAATATAACACTCGACACATTTTTTTTATTTCAAGATCGCTTAAAGAGTTTAGTTGGTTTCAACATTATTTGATTTGATTTGCTTTCTATTGGGTTGTCTTATTGTATTTGGTCTTTTATTGGGGTTATCTTTTTATTGGTTGGCCTTTTGATTTGATTTAATTCTTTTGATTATTTAATTCGATGTGAGGTTTTATTTGATTTCACATTTCTCTTTATTTGAATTTTATTTCTGTTGATTTCTTTGAGTTTGAACTTTATTTGAATTTTTGTTCCAAGTTAGAAGTGTAACCCAGAATTAGCTGGTTTAATTTTTTTTGGTTCAAGACTATTTGATTTGATCTGATTTTCATTTTTTTTATCCTGGGTCTATTTTAAAGTATTTTTTTGGTTGCTTTATTTCGATTGTTAGATCAGGTTTATAGTTGGTCATGTTCTTATATTATTTGATTTAAAGCTCCTTATTATTTAAAATCATGGTATTTAAACTCCCCTTTTTATGATGCTGATTTATTTATTTGTTTGTTTGTTTCGTTTTCTTTTTTTAATTATTCCTTTTACTGTTTTTTTTTATTATCTTATCATTCTGTTTTCTTCTCATTTATGGCTAGTTAAAAGGGGGGATGGCCAATATGCATGTGTGCGCGCGTGAGTGGGTTTGCATGCATGCATTTGATTGAGGGAGTGAGTTGTTAGTTGGAGTAGTGTGTGAGTTGGGAATGAGGTGGGTCGGCTGGGGCTTTCTGAGAGTGTGTGCGTGCATGTGTATGGAGTGGGGTATGAGTTGGGAATGAGGTGGGTCGGCTGGGGGGCCTGCCAGGTGAGTTGGGCTGGCGCATGGGTTGGGAGCTTGGGAGATGGTGGGTCGGTAGCCCCTGATTCGGTGAAAATGGGGTCTCTTCCCCCTTTTATATATATATATATTATTTTCTATTATTATTATTGTGCTAGTTGTTTTTTTTTTTATTTATTGATAGACTTATTTCCATTATTGTTATTTGCCTTTATTTCTGCCTCATTACTTCTGTTAACAGTGCTTTTCTGTGAACTTGCTGCAACCTGAGTCGGCCAGGCTGAGGTAGAATGTTGCCGAATCACTTAATCAGAATGATTTCTGAAGTCTTTTAACATTATAAGGATGCCCAAAAAAGGTCGACATGAGCAAGACCGAGATCGAAAACAAATATTCACATAAACCGAGACCTGCCGACTTATGAGACTTGCCGACTCACTGGTTCAAATATCCTCACCGAATGAGTCGGGTGTCTGCTACGCCAGAAACACATAACGGTGCGAAACTCACGGAGAAAATTCGGCAGCACCTCCCCCGGACTCATAAGATGTGGGGAGGTCGCGGTGCCCATCCACCATAATGGAGATGGTACCAAAACGGGGTATTGGCCGTGTACGGCGCTACCCAGATGGCACACGGTACCGGTTCTCGAGGCATGGCCATGGAGGAACCGATGAGTATCGAGACCGAAAACAGTTCGATGGACAACCCGATAATGTACGAGTCTAGGAACTCGGGCATAGATATCATGCTACCTAACCCGAGGCCTCATAGAGCCTCATTTTTTTTATATAAGTTGGCTAAGAACTGCTCCGCTTGCATAGATGGGTTGCAAGCAGTTCTGCCCATTTGAATCAGACTCAGGTAAGTCGGCCAGGGGTGAGTTGGCTAGGGGGTGAGTTGGCCAGGGGGTGAGTTGGCCAGGGGGTGAGTTGGCCAGGGGATGAGTTGGCCAGGGGTGAGTTGGCCACCAAACTTGAGTTGGCAGGAGGTGAGTTGGCCAGGGGATGAGTTGGTCAGGGGGGAGTTGGCCAGGGGATGAGTTGGCCAGGGGTGAGTTGGCCAGGGGATGAGTTGGCCAGGGGATGAGTTGGCCAGGGGGAGTTGGGAGCCAGGCAGTGGGTCGGCAGCCCTCAGGTGAGTCGGCAGACAAATAAAATTAG
This sequence comes from Colocasia esculenta, assembly GCA_014218235.1. Taxonomy (NCBI): domain Eukaryota; kingdom Viridiplantae; phylum Streptophyta; class Magnoliopsida; order Alismatales; family Araceae; genus Colocasia; species Colocasia esculenta. The sequence goes on from CM024760.1 coordinate 175,442,772, forward strand.
CCATTTTTGATAAAATCACCATTTAAATGACATCAGAATGATGCAAAATTTTATGGGAGGGGGGTGACATAAATATTGGTCAGTTTCAAACAATTAAATGAGCAAAAATTCGTGTCAACCACCTTTAAAACACGAAAACATGCCCTCAGCTCCAGTGAGTTGGCAGCCAGCCTGTGAGTTGGCAGCCGACTCAGGTGGGTCGGCCAGGGCCTGGGCTATCTATTCTCCATGAAATCACGTCCAAATCTCATCGGAATGGCATGAAATTTTATGGGAGGGGACTGACATATATATTGAGCAACCCAGCTTTCTTAGACATCGAAACACCATGCCGATGGACCTTAAAACACAGGAGACCCATTTCCAGGTGAGTCGGCCAGGGACATTCAACAGAAGTCTCTCCGTTTAAGCGATCACTTCTCCCGGAAAATGGGCAAATGCGGCACGGATTCGATTTTAGGGCCGAACACCTCTTATTTAGGTCTCAAGCAGGGCATGAGCATTAAATTACTCAACCCTTTTGTGCTTGGGCCCGGAATGAGGTGATTTGGCGGTGAGTGCCCATGCTTAAATCAGATGAAATGTGAATTTCTTACGCATACAACTTGTACAGGACTTTTGCAAAGAAGCACAGACGGAAGAGTATAAGAGAAAGAAAACACCGTTCAGCACAGATCCTGGTAAATCGAACAGTACCCAAAGATTCCATGTACCGGTTTTCTTGTGGGTGGAATGAGGCATTAAATTGCCCCTCCCCACTGTTTAGAGGAACAGACCCCTCCGGCTTTCATAAAGAAGGAGCAGACAAACACATTAAAGCAAATGGAGGCAAGAAGTTTAAAATGCACAGAACAGTACTATCACTGGTATGTCTCTAAGCGGAGACAAAGCTAATATATATACATATGTCTCTTCAACCCATACACCTCAACATCTCTTTGAGCAAACACATGCTTTCAAAAAAAACTCTACACGTAGAGGACAGTAGGGAAAGCATAAAAAAAAAAGCAAGAGAAATGAGGGATGGATTTGAGCAATGGCAAATAAACCCGGTAACAACCGGTCTGCTACACTGGATACCGCCCTCACCCCTTCTCTTCTGCTGCTAGCTGCGGCTTTTTCGAAGAACCCACTGGCCTCTTCCCTTCCTCTTCCTGGCTTCTACCCAGAAGAGACAGCAGAGGAAAACCCCAAGCCCCGGGCCCTCCTTCTTCTGCGCTGCCAGACCCGAAGAAGCCCGAGCTCCTCTTCCCTCTCCCCTTTCTTGCCCTTCACGCAGCCTCCCCCTCCTTTTCCAAAATGGGTGCCACCGGCCTCTCTCTTCTGTTGCTTTTTGGATGATCTTTTGTAGTGGGGGGTGAGGGTGTGCTTAAAATGACCCCTTGCATGGGGATGTTTGGGCCACCAAGTAATGGGCCAATTGATGGGCCTATTCATGACATGCCGTTGGGCTTACATTTTGTTTAGCCATTTTATGATGTCCACAGATACACATTTGATAGGGAAGATGTGGTTCAACAATGGGAAGCTCAATGTTTCATCAGAACAGATAGAGGTACAAGAATGGAGATGAGCGGGAGTAGGTACTTTGACGAATTGCTATATCTGTCTTTCTTTGAATTTACAACCTGTTATGCTATGCATGATGCGATACATGACTTTGCAGAGTGTGTATCCTCAGATGCTTGTTTTAGGTTGGAAGATGAAAGGTATGAGAAAATTCCTCTTACAGCTCGCCACATGTCGGTTTGCCTCTCTAAATGTGATCCAGCAAGGCTACTCAGTTTGTCCAGGTATGAGAAGCTACGGACCCTTCTATTCTTGCCAGGGTTTGAGTTTGATGGCTTCATGAGTTCGCACGTCCTTGATGAGATGTTCTCCAAGTTTAAATTCCTCCGTGTCCTGGGATTGCGTCACTGTCAAATCAAAGAGCTGCCGGAGTCAGTTGGTGATCTGAAGCAACTCCGATATCTCGATCTGTCTGGGAATGAACTGCTACAGCGTTTGCCTGAATCCCTGGGAAACCTCTGCCACTTGCAGACTTTGAAATTGGAAGGCTGTGGAGTTCTTCACGCATTGCCGGCTAGAATGAGCGAGCTGACTAGCTTGAGGCGTCTCCAAGCAGACGATGTGTTGGTTTCCAACATAGATGGGCTGGGGAAACTGACAAATCTGGAAGAACTGCGAGTAAGAGGGAGAAGAGTGCGGGCGTTGGAAGGCATGAGCATGCTTCGAAAGCTGTCCGTATGGAACCTTGAGGAGGTGGAGTCCAAAGAAGAGGCAGTTCAGATCAGATTGCACAGCATGAGTTGCCTTCAAGTGTTGCAGCTGGAGTGGAGCATGCAAAGACGGAGAGATCGTATGCCCATGACCCATGAGGCGGTGGCGGTGGTGGTGGAGGAGGAAGAGGAGGGGGTACTCCAAGCCTTGCGACCCAATGGGGACAGCATCGAGGAGCTTCACATCTGGGGTTACAGGGGAGCCAAGTCGCCGGACTGGATGGGAGCTCCCACAGTAGCATCCTTTTCCAGATTACGGCATGTCGTCGTGGGGGTTGCCCGAGCTGTCCAGATCTGCCTTCTTCCCTCTGCCAGCTGCCTCTCCTCGAGTCCATAAACATCTCGTCCATGCCTCGGTGGGAAGGGTGGGATGCTGACCGTTTCAATACTCTGCAAGATCCTTCCTCAGCCGTGCCATTCTTCCCTTGCCTCCGCGAGCTTCAAATCCGGAAGTGCCCGAAGCTGACGGAGCTGCCCCTTCTCCCTCGAACACTGAAGAGTCTGCATCTTGAGGCGGTGGGCCTGGCTTGTCTTCCGGGTCTCCGGCCTCTGCTGCAGTCATCTGGATCGTCGTCGTCGTCGTCATCGACCTCGGCTTCACTATCTCGCCTGCATATCCGTAGCTGCCACAACCTGACATCCGTCAGTGGGTTGCTGCAGCTCCAGCTGCTCTCTCTTAAGGAGGTGGTGATCGAGACGTGCCGACAGCTGGCGGGGTTCCCGGAGAAGGGGTTCGGACACCTGCCATCCCTGGAGAAACTGTGGATCATCAGGTGCCCCAATCTCCAGCGCCCTGCTCTCCCGCCGACGAAGTATCTGCCTCTCTTTCTCGAGGAACTTAGAGTTCACTGGTGCGGCGATGCGATGGGCTGGTGGTGGCTCGCTGGCCTGCGGCGACTCCGCTACCTCTCCAACCTGTCACTCCGCGGAGGTCCAGCCATGGCAGGCACCTTCACCACTGCCTCCTCCTGAAAATCTCAATGTCGTATAAGCTCTAGCTAGGAGCCCAGTTCATGACCGCATGCCCTGTGATTGGAAGCAGCTCCAGTGGAAGAACTCGAGGAAGACGTGCGTGCCCTGTTCGCTACAAACCTGTATCTTTTGGTATGCACCATCATCTCTCATCCCTTTTCGAGGTTTTCCTCTTTGAACGAAGTCTTTATTAATATTCTGTAATTTCTTCCTGATCAGTAAATCTTAAGATCCTGTGTTCATATATATATGTTTTCTCTTCTTCTTTCTAAAAGATCATAAACATACCAAAACCTGACTCGATCGAGGGTTGGGGGGAGGGGTGATTCGCCAGCAGCCAATTCAGTACTGTCACAATTCGGCAGGTTCATGGACTGGGAGATGGTAGTCAATGAGGAAGGCATGCACAGAACAACTAGAGCTCCTTTTGGGCTTTGCAGGTGCTCAACTCATTGGTACCCAGATCTCTTATGGAGCCATTATCTTGGTCCATTCATCTCATTCCTTGCAGAACAGACTGATAAATATGGGGCTTGCTAGAAACAGAGACGAATTCTGGCACAATGTTGAACAAACTTGTGGCTCGCTTGATAGCTAGGCTCAAGAAAATTTTGGGCATTACGTATCCTCACAGCATCGAAAGCATTTCTGGTTCCTCACGTAACGTAAGTGAATAACTGCTCATTATATTTGTTTGAGTTCTCTTAATTTATTTTGATGTTTGCAGAATTCAGTATGTTGTTGAGTAATATTGGAATTGGTGAATTGCAGGTTGCATGTTGATATCTTAAAAGGAATCAAGAAACTTAGGAAACAACTTTTGGTGTATTATCCATATGATTATGCAGGCTGAGATGTTATTGCCAAATCATGGTTTCTCAATGTTGGTGTTGCATCCAAGGAAGGAAGGCTGTCTCTGGCTAGAATGGATATAAGTAAAGAGGGGTGTCTCCTCAGGTCTTTAAATGCCTCCATCAACAAGACAATTCTCTGAATTTTGGGCTGCTGTAGAAGGATGTTTGAACAAGCCAGATTTTTCCAAGAACTTATGGATCGCCCAACCTTTGTCATGGGAACGTGAAGGAAGGAACCCCCACTCATTCTCTATTAGATCTGCTCTCAAGAAACTTTGTTCTTGATGTATTTTGTATATTTCTTGTGTGGATTTCTAGAGGAGATGTGTTTGAGTCATCATCTTGTACGGAACATGGTTCTTTGATGCTTTTGATTCTGGTTGTATTAGGCTAATTAGGGCCTTGATGTCTAGCGGTGTTTAAGGCGAGCTAACGTGATTGTGTCTAATGTGTGTGGAGGTGTTCTTGCACTTTGATATTAAGGTGATTGTAATAGACTTACTAGAGCTTTTGTGTCCAGTAATATAGAAGTTGCCCAAGGAGGTCTTGGGAGTGGATGTAGGAACAGCTTCACGTTGAGGTTGTTTCCGAACCACTTTAAAAATTATGTGCCCCATCGTGTGTGATTGCCATTATCTCCCATCTATCTTCTCTCAAATAATTTGTTTTGCTGTTTAATTGATTCAAGTGTGTGTTGATCTCAAAGTTGATGGCTAACAGATTACAAAGAGTTCTTCCTAAGCTAATCAGTTACAACCAATCAGCCTTTGTTAGAGGGAGATGTATTCACCACAATATCTTGCTGGCCAATGATCTAGTGAAAGATCTACACTCTCCCTGAAAAGGTAGACGTATCTGCTTCAAGGCAGATCTGAAGAAGGCTTTTGATTCAGTGCGGCGTGAATTTATTTATTACATGTTAGAAAGGATGGGTTTCTCTCTTAGATGGATTTCTTGGCTGAAAGCATGTATTGAAACACCCATGTTCTCAATCCTATTAAATGGTTCGCCAGTTGGATATTTTCGCAGCACTAATGGTGTACGTCAAGGTGATCCCTTGTCACCTTATCTATTCACTATCGCTATGGAGGGCCTCTCTTGTCTTCTAGATGATGCTGTCCTTCATAGCCAGCTAAAGGTTCCATCGGCAGGAGAACTCCAGATTTCACATGTCATTTTTTTTTGATAACGAGGAAACCCCGCCCCGTGTGGCTTAGTGGGCTCAGGGATTGGTGTTCATGGGCCCCAGGGTCAGAACCTGGCAGCCCCTAATTTCCGTGTACCCGTATCGCACTCACCCCACTTGACCGGGAAAACTCCGGACCTGCACCCCTCGAGGATTGAGTGCAAACCAGGTAAGCCCCCCCCGGGAGTCGAACCCAAGACCTCCCACCCGCAGGTGAGCGATCTTGCCATTCGACCCACTCGAGGTCATTTTTGCGGATGACTTGCTCTTATTTTTGGAAGATGATCCGTCCTCAGCCCTTATTCTAGCAGATATTTTACAAGACTTCTCCAAGCAATCTGCTTTATCTATCAACACTTCTAAAAGCAGGCTATACATCGGTGCGGCAGTCAAGGATCCTAACATCATTAAGCAATATTTAAAAGTCCCTGAAGGTGAGTTACCAGTGCCCCACTTGGGTCTGCCTTTGTTTTCATCAGCAATAAAAAATCACTTGCCTTCCACTTATAGAGAAAATTAAGAAGAGACTAAATTCTTGGAAGAATAGATTCCTCTCTAGAGCAGGGCGATTAGAATTGATTAAATCTATTCTTTGGTCTTACTCTCTGTACTGGTCAGCTGCTTTCATTATGCCCACCGGTGTTCTTGATGAGGTGGAGCGCTTGTTCAATTGCTTTCTATGGGAGGGCACTTTAAACAATGGGGCACTACACATGGTTAAGTGGGATAGAATTTGCAAACCAAAGCGTGAAGGTGGGCTTGGTTTGAAGCGCCTCCATGATTGGAATAAGGCTGCCATGATCAAACTGTTGTGGGAATTGCTTCAAAATGTTGACACATTGTGGGTCAAGTGGGTTAAAGCTAGATACCTGAAGTTTAATTCTATCTGGTGTATTCAATATAAAACATACCTATCATCAGCTTGGAAGGGATTATTTAAAGCTAGGGATTGGATTCGCCCTCACATATCTTACAAGATTGCTACTGGTGATCAAACTAGCCTTTGGTATGATCCATGGATCAAAGGCCAAAGCATATTCCAATTATATGGTGATCATATTAGGCAAAAATTTGGTCTTTCAAAAGATCTAAAGGTTTCACATATTATTAGTCAAGGGGTTTGGTCCTTCCCTTTATTGAGAAGGCCATCTGCAGATATTTTGTCATTGCAAGCACTCATATCAACAGTGGACATAAGTTCTGTAGCGCAAGATTCTATATCCTGGTGCCATCATAATGGAAAATTCTCAATTCATTCGGCATGGAATGTTATGAGAATTCCTTCAGCTACATACCCTTATTACTCTTGGATTTGGGCAGCTCCCATATCTCAGCGTACGTCATTATGTACTTGGCAAGCAACCTTGAATCGCCTTCCAACACAAGACAATTTGAAGAAGCTTGGTTATTACATTATAAACAGATGTGTATTTTGTTTGAAGGAGGAAGAAGACATTAACCATCTATATTTTCACTGTCCATATTCTCAAGGCATCTGGAATCAAATCCTCTGCAGGTTTGATCTGAATCGCCCTCTTGCCTCTACCTTGTATGCTGAGCTGGAACTTCTGAAGCAAAATTTCCCATCTAATGGTGTATTAACCAAACTGGGCAGACTACTATTTCGTTTCACAGTATGATGGATTTGGAGAGAAAGGTGCTCCAGAATTTTTGAGGGCAAGCAAACATCAAAAACTCAGATTTTGCTCCAAATTCTCTACGATGTCAGGGCGTGCATAGAAATGAACAATTGTCACAGCAATCTAACCACAAGAGAGAAGAATATTCTATGCCGATTCAACATCTCCACTAGATAAGTTGTAGCTTTGCTACTTTATTTAGTAGTTAACCGCATCTGATGCGTGGTATATGTAATTATCTTCATTCTCCCATTTTTGGGGTTTGTACATTCCTATCTTAATACAATTCTAACATTACCTATAAAAAAAAGTGTGTTGATCGGAATTTTTTTAAAAAATCCAATTCACCCCCTCCCCCCTCTTATATTTTGTTCCAGATAACTTTCTTTCAATATTGAACAAATGATGCCTTTGACAAAGAAATGGGAAATATCTTTTCATTTATATATGTAAGATAAGTTAACAAGTTCCTAGTTTGTTGTTTTCGTTTGTTTTTTGTAGCCTATGAAAAGTTGCTTGTTCATGAGTTGCTTCATGATGTGTTGTGCTCACAATAGATGGATCATTGTATGTGGATCACTGTATGGGAGGAAAGAAATAAAGGCTCGAGTGGAGGAACCATTGTATGTCTAGGAATACATGTTCCAGTGAACAAAGATTGTCCAGAGAAAATAGACTGCATAAATGGAGATGATGGCCACACCATCAGTTGCCCACACATCCATGGTTGGGCTCCATAAACCATAGGAGATAGAACTAGCAGGATCATGCAATTTAAGGCCTTGCGTGACCTCTTTGACTTGTTCGATGCCTCCATTTCATTGGACCTTCTACGTTCAATGCCTGCCATTTCAACCCGCTTTTCTCCGTAAACAAATTCTGCAGTAACGCCAACATGCTCACGGCAGATTCTTAAACATGCCTCCTCTCGTCTGTGGATGTTCGCACAGGTTTCTCTCCGCGTGGGCGTACGTGGGAAAGAGGTGAGGGGGGGTATTATGGGAAGCATGTGTTTGATTTGGATTTGACTTGGGTTATCATGATATTGGCGTCACGTCATTGCGGCAGAGGGGAGTGGCGAAGCGCTCGCGTGATGCGGGGGGATGCTATCGAGGCGCGGTGCATGGGCCAAGATGAGGTGGACGAATGGGAGAGAGAAAGTGCATCTTGAAGTGACTTTACTGCACTTTCGAAAGTGCAGTAAGCCTTTCTCCATGGATAAATCGAGTAGTAGGAATAAAGCGCCATACACCATATATGGGAATATCACATCGAGATCCATGGGACCAACGAGCACGAGTAATTCGTCTTGAGGAGTAGGTGTCATGTTGGACATGTGAACCCATCCCTCGAGGGCCATATCTGTGTGTTGGGGCTATGAGTCATATAATTATAGGTTTTATACATAACTACCACTCTTAAATATTTAATTGTGTGATAATCTCTCTTATAATTACATTGTCATATATATATATATATATATATATATATATATCTTAATTTATGTGATCAAAATATCTTTGACGATGGTGTCGAAGATGTTGTCTTCACATCATGTGATAGAGTAGAAGCAAAACGTCAACGAAAGTCTATTGAAAGTTAATTTGAGAAAAGCTTATAGCATATGTGGTGTTTTGTATGGTGCCACGTAGGTTGTCATGTGTTTTTTTTTTGTCTTTTTATTTTGGAGCTCAACATTTTTATTTTGGAGCCTAACTTTTTTATTTTAGATCCTATTTTTTATTTTGGAGCCTAACTTTTTAATTTTAGAACTTAACTTTTTATTTTGGAGCCTAACTTTTTTATTTTAGAACTTAACTTTTTATTTTGGAGTCTAACTTTTTTATTTTAGAACTTAACTTTTTATTTTGGAGCCTAACTTTTTTATTTTAGAACCTAACTTTTTATTTTGGAGCCTAACTTTTTTATTTTAGAACCTAACTTTTATTTTGGAACGTAACTTTTTTTATTTTCGAACCTAACTTTTTATTTGGGAGCCTAAACAATAATTTGACTCTAAAACAGAAGGTAAGTTGGACTCTAAAATAAAAAAGTTGGACTCCAAAATAGAAGAGTTGAGCTCCAAAATAGAAATACTTGATTTCAACAAAAAAAATTTTGTCTCCAAAATAGAAGGCAAGTTAGGCTATAAATAAAAGTTAAGCCCCAAAATAAAGAAGTTGAGCTCCAAAATAGAAAAGTTGAACTTTAAAATAAAAATATTAAATTTTAAAAAAAAATCACATGGCAACCCATCCAAGAAAGCACCACATGGGCTACCATCTTAAGTAAATTGTATTTATTATACTTCCTCAAATACAGTAAACTTTTCTCAATTAAATCTTATCGTAAAATGACCGAAAAACCTCTGCCATCTCCTCCCCTCAGTAGCTCCCCCCACCACCTTTTTTTTTTCTCTCTCTCTCTCATATATATATATATACTAGTTCTATACCCGTGCCATGCACGAGATTGTTTTAGGTATAATATATTTTATATGTTCATATAAATTTATATATTTAATTTAATTTTTAACTATTCAAAATAAATTACAAATTTAATAACATCATAATATCATTAGCATAAAGTGAAAAAAATGAATTAAACGCATAATAAATTCACAACATATATTGGTCTATGTCATGAGACACTAATTTGTAAGTAAAATTCTTAGATAATATCCAAGAGAAGAGGCACTTCCTTTTCTTATTGTATGACAATTGTGCAGCAATTTCTAGTTCAGGAAGACTTTGTTGGAGATCAATTTTTGAAATGATCTTCTTAGGTGGTGTTGTGATGTTACTTTGTTGGAGATCAATTTCTAATTCACTGCTTGCGGTCGGGGAGTTTGTGTTGGTTGGAGGTAAGTGCGGCTGTTCGCCGCAGCCTTGGTGACCGGGTAACATTAATTATTTCCTTTGAGGGAGTTGCCATGTGCATGTGTGGGTGAGTGTGAGCGAGGATCGCATGCATGGACGTTCGTGGGGAGGGAGATGGCGACTGCATGTGTGCAATCAGAAGATGGCAACGCACCAGCTGGTGTATAGGATGCAAATGGAGGAAGTAGTTGCCAAAGGCGAGCATAAATTTCTGTTCTGTCCTAGAACAGATGGTGCGAGAGGTGGAAAATCTAAAATATGCAGATTTATGCATTGTTCTCATTTCCGATGGTGTTCTTGTTTGTTGTTTTTATGCTATTCAGATCATTTAAAAGAACGAATCTATAGTGAAGTAGCTTGCTTCCCCATTAACTGCATTAGGCATTGGAGGAAGAGGAGAAGCGAAAGAAAAGAAAGAGCGAGAGAGATGTGGATGACGAAGAAGAAGAAGTTAAAACAATGAAGACGCCGGTAGGATGCAGGTGTACGTTGTGCGCAAACGCCGATGGTCCGTTGACGGGATTCGACGTCGTCAGTGGGGTGCAGGTGTACATTGTGTGCAGATGTCGGTGTAGCATGCAGACACCGATGCTGATCGCCACATCGCCACCACCCGAGCGACACGGTTCGCGCCGGTGCTGATCGCCACCTCGCCTCCACCCCGGCGACATGGTTCGCAACGTCGAGTCCTTAATCTCCACCAGTAGAAGCTTCAGGCTGGGCTTCTCACCCCCAAAAGCTTATCCAAATTCTAGTACATCGGCTGCAATGAGGTTCTAGTGGGCTAGCTGTTTACGTGGAAGTGGGTGTGCATCGGTTAGAGACAATGGTGTTGGGACGTGGCTGGTTGTGAGCTAGGTTTGAAGTGATTCACATGGCCATGCATGGAAGTTATGACATACTCAAACTTGTAATTGCTAATCAGATTCTTCAAACAGTAAGGTTTCTTTATTAGATCTTTCCAGCAGATGGTTGGCTGTCGTAATTTGTGAGGTGCCGACGCTCTCGCTCTCCCAGGCGGCGATGGAGCTGCTTCATCTCATATTCTGCTCCCTGGTGGCAGCGGTTGGCCTCACCACCCTCCAGAAGTTCCACTCTGTCGGCATCTTCCTTCACACAAATGCTGGCGACGTCACCGTGCGTCGCGGTCTCCACGCCATCCAGCTGGTTATGGGGGCTGCGTCGAGGCAGTGCTGGCCCAGGTGGCGGCCCTCCAGGAGAGGTTGGAGGACACCATCCAGAGGATTGATAAGAGTTGGGAGCTCCGGTCACAGAGCGTTCCCCGCTCGGAGTTCCGAAGGTTCCTGGAGGAGGAGGTGATCCATCCCCTCGGCAGCACCCATGCGAGGCTGCAGCTGATCCGACACAGTGTACCCCCCGCGTAAAGGAGGATTCTAGGGCCATGAAGGATTCCCTGGTCGAGTTCTTCGCGGCGGAGGAGGCTCGTATGTACCTGACGGGGAAGAAGAACCGGCGGGGGGCGCTCAGCGTCCATGGCGCCAGCCGCACCCGCGCCACCATTGGCCACGCCTGCGTGCTGATGAAGGAGGAGATGGAGGAGCACATGAGCTACGACGTTGGCGTCTACTGCGAGGACGATTGGCTGCTGGGTCAACGACTGATGGTGGGGCGCTGCGACCCCCTCCCACGCCGGCGTTGTCTCGCCTGGGCACCCCCAGATTTCCGACAACCGCAACGATTAGGCCGGTACTCTCTCTGGAGAACCCCTGAACAGCGCAACGCCCGGTGGGAAGGCCAAAGGTGCGGCAACGTCTCCTGCATCTTCAGCAGTAGCAACATCAGCGAGGATTTCTCCAGCTCCGGATGCACGACTTGCTTCGAGCTGGAGAAGGAACGGCTCAGATGGGCGGTAGGCAACGACAGTAGAGCCCAGCAGACGGATTTCCTCGTGGAGGACGTCCTATCGGTGAAGCCCGGAGGCGAGATTAGGATCGGCCTCTACTTCATGGAGCAGGAGGCGGAGCCGACCGTGGAGGTTCTTTGTGGAGCAGGAGGAGCTTCTCCAGTGTCCAGAAGGCTGAGAAGGCGAAGTAGGGGAGGAAGCAGAAGCGCCATTTTTTCTATCGCTGCGCGGAAGAGTGCGTCCTTCCGCACTGGGAGGAGTACCAAGTATTTAATTAAAATTATATACATTTTTTGTATTAAAATCAATCACCTAAAGAGAATCACGGCATTGTATTTGAATTTGAATGGCGGTGAGATTTAACAAGTTTTAAAAAAAAATGTGTAAAATTTAGTAAGATTTTTAAAAAATTAAAACTGTAATTTTTTTTTAAATTATGTATAAGAAGTCAATTACGGAAAGAGGAAACCGCTGCATTCTATATACATTCACTGATTTAATAGTTGTGCTAGAGGAGTGAGGAAGAAGAAGAATTTGTGAGATTTGGTGGGAATTAAAATGTCCCGGTGCTGCCACGTGGCAATATATATATATATATATATATATATATATATATATATATATATATATATATATATATATTGCCAAAGGCGGCACCCAACCATACTCTTGGTAATGCATGGGAAGTTTGGAGTGGAGATCCTCTCCACCGCCCGCAGGAGGAGGCATCCCATCAGCAAGGTTCGCCGTACCGTTCGGATCGACCGTACCGCATTTTTCGTGGCACGGTACGTATCGTACCGCTGAGATACAGTGGGAAAATGGCCTATTTGATTTTTTTTTTAATTTTGTGACTTAGTTAATATTTGAAATGAGTAAATTTCAAAGAAAATGAGTAAAACATAAGAACATCACATAAAGATGTTGAAAAATATAAATAAATTTATTTACTCATTTAAGTCAACCCACCACAACTATTTAATATTCATCTAATATACATACAATCATACCAAGATCATGACACAAGCAATTAGTGTTCATCTAAATATTAAGGATATAATCATAATACAAGTCAAATATAGTACTCATATTGTCATCCTCATATTCATCATTTTTCTTTACATGAAAAATTACAAATTAACATCATCTTCCTTAACATGTCACTAAGGACATTTAATAAGTTCTTACTTACTATTCCTCATCATGCTGAGCATGTATGTCCACAAAACCCTCGTAGTAGGTGGTATAACTTCCATCTCCGAACAACTTCACATTATAAGTGCTCTCCAAGAAGTGCAAATAATCAGCATAAGGCATGCAATTTTGATATAGGTCTTCGTACATACGCTGATATTCTAAATATTGACGTGTTCCTTGACGTAGTATTGTAGGTCCTGCTAGTGGAACGATTGGAATTTGCATATAAGAATCATCATGACCATACTTGTATCCAGAGACATAATAGCCACCATATCCATGTTGTTATCCATATAGATCCAACTGTGTATGTCCTGAAAAGAAACTCTGACCCTCACTAGCAGCCTGAGATGTTGTGCCGTCTTATGTGCTCAGTCTCTCAAAATCGGATTCAATCCCTTAATAGCTACTACTGTCCACAGGACATATGTATCGCATTTTCTCATCTGCTTGATACATTTTTGAATAGTTTAGTGGACCATCGTGATCTCGACCATCTTGGGTAGCATACGTGAATTCAGACTCCAATGAAAAATGCATGCTACCACCACCACCACCACTATCACCACCACCACCACAACTGCCGCCTGTAGCAGATGGAGAAGAATGATTTGACGTAATTAACCTATAAACCAATTGACCCGAAGATCCCAGAAAATACTTGACGTAATTAACCCATAAACCAGCAGGCCTCGAAGATAATGTCTATTTGTGTTGAAATTTTAGCTATAAGCTAATGTAATAGTTTTACAAATTATGGTGATTTTAGTTTAATTTTTAGAATTTATTTTACACTGGGTGAAAAATTGTCTGGAAAATAGCTGCGTCGGCTTAATATCGAAATCCGTACATCAACAATTCTGGATATTTATATTTCTGATATCATCACATTTTTCTGAAAATTATGGTGTTCTCAGATTTCATTTTCGTTACAGTTTTCCGGTGTCGTCCTGTCGGAGCGCGTACTTCTGAGTATGACACTGGGCTATCATTTGTTAATACTAACTAATCTCAGATATTAATAAATTACTATAATTTTGATCATCTCTTAATTAATTTATGTTCAAAATTTTATCTCAATTAGACACTAAATAGACTCCTTAAGTGCGCACAGGGTTTGTCGCTGTACGATGATCCCTCTTTATACTTCAATGGACGCATTTGATTCTAAAAATAAAGTCAAATTTAAAGTCATCATAATTACTAGAAAAATATGTTGATTTTAAAAATATAAATATCATGAGTTATTGATGCATAGATGTTGAGATTAAGTTGACCTAATGATTTTAGGACAATTTTTACTTGACAAAAAGTTAATTAAAAAATTAAACTAAAATTACTATAATTTGTATCATCTAGTAATTAGATTATGTTTGAAATTTTATCTTAATTAGACACCATTAGATCTCTTAAATGTTTAGATTAAGTCGATCTAATGATTTTTGAGATAAATTTTATTTGACAAAAAATTAATTAAAAAATTAAACTAAAATTACTACAATTTATATCATCTCTTAATTAGCTTATGTTTAAAATTTCATCTCAATTAGATACCATATGAATCCCTTAAATACACGGGATGTAAGAGTGAAAAGTTAAAAAAAAAAAAATAGGCCTGCCACGGACCGTGGCAAACCGGGGCGTGCCGGCGCGGCACGCCCGGGACCGTGCCATGGCTCGTATGAGCCAACGCACGGTACAGCACGACCGTGCCGCCGCGGTTTGCGGCGGCACGGCCAACCGTGCCCGTCAGTACACGGGATGCATATGGGGTGTTTGATTTTTTTTTTTACCCTTCGTGGCCTTATTTGGGTTAAGTCCGTGTGTAAAAAAATATATATAAGGGTCAAAAAAAACACACACACACCCCGCTTCTACTGACCGAGTCCACTCGGAAGTTTGAGCAGGCCGGGCAAGGGGTGGGCTCTCAGATATGCCGGATTCGACGAGGACATGCCTTGGCGAGTGGGAGAGGGGGCCACCGGGGTGCATGCCGGAGGGACATTTACGTCGGCGACGATGGTTACCACAGGATCTGTAGAGACATTTACGCAAGAAGCCCCACAACCATCTTTAGATGAGTAGGTTCAGGAAAGGAGTACTAATCACAAGTTTCTATATTTCGTTCGTCTATCTATCTTGCTCTCTGGTTTGCTCTAGCATGTCTTCCTCACCGGCGGAGATGGCGATGATGGAGCCAGAGCCCCATCTGGAGATTGTTGCGGTAGTTGTAGATCTCGAGTTGGGGCGGGCGATCGAGGAGTTGAAGCAGATCTCCAAGCTCCCCAACGAGATCCGGAAGGTGATCACCAAGATGAACCGGATCAAACTAGTCCTGAATGATGCAGTGAAGCAAACCGAAGATTACAAGGGTTTTCTTTAAAAGTAGCATACTTTAAAAAATTTATTAGAAAAATAACACACTTAAAATTTTATTTCGTAATATAACACACTTTGACCCGTCAACGCTGCATCCGTGCACAGCGCGGGCGCGATTATTTAAAAAAAAATAAACTAACGAGGAAGTCAGCCATCAGATGACCGACTTCCTAATGTGAGGAAAACCGACTTCTTTCCTGTTAATTTTTTAAGAATTTAATTAGTAATTTTGTTTTCTATTTAAACAACATCAAATTAAGATGAAAATTTAAACTTAAATTAATTAAAAGGTGATATATTTTATTATGATTTTAGTTTAGTTTTTAAAAATAAAATTTTATAGAGTAAGAATTACTTCAAAAATAATAAATCAAATTAATCTTGATATACATTCTTCAATAATTCTCGATGTTCATATTTTTAGAATCATCATATTTTTTCTAATAATTATGATGATTTTATATCTATTTTGTTATCGAATTTCGTTGACGTCTTGTCAAGCTGTGTATGTCTGAAGACAATATCAAAAATCACATTAATAATATATAATGACATTAAATAAAAATAATCACGCTTAGTTTTAATTATTTTTATTTAAAAATATTTTTATATTATTAACATAACTCAGATATTATCTTCAACCCGACCAATAGATATTCGCCTGGAGCGCCAAGACGACGGAGATTAGGCGGCGCTCTAGATTACAGCCGTGACGACTCTGAGTGATGACTGACGTAGCGCTCGTGGCGTCATCTCCCTCATGCGATCTGTCCAGTCAGAGTTGCAGGAGGGTGCGACAAACCTGTTGTGGTGGTGTGGCGCTTGAAAGGCCGATGTCGGTGAAACGATATCGAATAAAAAGTGTTGTTGTTCCGCGCGTCTCACCTTGGTTGACAGATCGGGGTCAGCACGGTGGACGTCATACTACATGGCCGAGCTGCCGAGGACCGACCCGTACAGTGGCGGATATAGAATTCTATTTCATTGGGGTCCTAATAGTACATCTATATAATTTTAGTGGGGTGACCCATGGTGAAAATTTATCTATTTAATATAAAAAATTTTATCCAATAGGGTCACAAGACCCCACTGACCCCTTTCTAGCTCCGCCTATGGACCCGTATCAGGGCGAGGAGACATGGCTCACAAATGTGGCACGGTCTAATGAGCTATTCTCCGAGGATCTCGTCCCGATGTACGGTGCTAACAAGGCTTCTGCCTCGGATGACCACTTTCCATAATACATGGACGACTGCAGGTCGGATTGATCGAGCATACGTTCGGGGATTGGCCGACGTCCCCGGGTCGACCCGAGCGTCACGACATTCAACCAGAGGTCGACCGGAGATGACTCGTATCAAAAAGTAAGCATGATTATTTTTTATTTACAGTCATTCATATATTATTAACATGATTTTGATGTTGTCTTCAGACGTACACAACTCGACAAGACGTCACCAGAATTCGATAAAAAAATAGAATATGAAATTATCATAATTATCAAAAAAATATGATGATTCTAAAAATATGAATATCTAGAATTATTGAAGAATGGATATCGATATTAATTTGATTTATTTATTTTTGAAGTAATTCTTACTCTATAAAATTTTATTTTAAAAAACTAAACTAAAATCATAATAAACATATCACCTTTTAATTAATTTAAGTTTAAATTTTCATCTTAATTTGATGTTGTTTAAATATAAACCAAATACTAATTAAATTCTAAAAAAATTAACAGGAAAGAAGTCGGTCATCAGATGACCGACTTCCTCACATTAGGAAGTCGGTCATCTGATGGCCGACTTCCTCATTAGTTTATTTTTTTTTAAATAATCGCGCCCGCGCTGTGCACGGATGCGACGTTGACGGGTCAAAGTGTGCTATATACGAAATAAAGTTTTAAGTGTGTTATTTTTCTAATAAATTTTTTTAAAGTATGCTACTTTTAAAGAAAACCCAGATTACAACTACCACGAGTGCCGAGTACCTGGTCGATGGGTGGCTCACCAACACGAGTGCCGCTGCGCAGTCGGCAAGCTCTCACACGAGGATCAACAAGGTACTTACTTGGCTTGGTATCAAAACAGCAATGACGACTGTTTCCTTAAGGCGCCAGATTTATGAGATCGATATGTTGTTAGATTGGCTCGAGAGGCAACTCTCGCTTGGTCTCCCACAGTCAACTTTAGAGCATTGTATCCCTCTTGAATTGCCGAGAAAGGAGCTGACCAGTAGCTCCTTTGTGCCAGATGAGACCTTGTTCGTGGTAGGCAGAGACATAGAGAAACAAAAGATCATAGAGCTGCTCTTGTGCCCTACTGATCGGGCAGCTGAATCCAGCAGCAACAGAAACTTCTCTGTCCTTCCCATCGTGGGCCCTGGAGGGATTGGGAAGACCACCCTTGCTCGGCTGGTTTTTAGTGATCAGAGGGTGAAGAAACATTTCCACTTGATGATGTGGGTGCGTGTCTCCTTTGATTTCGATCCCATAAGGCTCCTCAGAGAGATGATTGAAGCCGCCCTTGCCTCCAAGGGAAGCCAGAAAGATGCAAAATCGCCGATGGAGACGCCATGCAGCAGAGACTCCGCGGGGAGGTAGAAGGGAAGACTTTCTTCTTGGTGTTGGATGATGTGTGCAAGACAGATCAATCTAAGTGGGAGGAGCTGTTCAAACCTCTGCATTCTGGGAAGAAAGGAAGTAAAGTACTTGTTATAAGTCGACATCCGGATTTTCCGCACCAAATACGTAGTCTGATGGATCCTCCGATACCATTAGAGGGCTTGTCTTCTGCTGATCTTTGGTCTCTGTTAAAAAGGTGTGCACTCGGTGGTGTTATTGATGCCGATGGTACTACTTCTGCACAATATTCTCATCTAGAAGCCATAGGAATGAGCATCGTGCAGAGGTTGGGAGGGTCGCCCTTGGCAGCTAGAATAATTGGCTCTCTCCTAAAGAAGAAATTAGATGTCCACCATTGGAAAACTGTACTGGAAAGTAAGCTCCGATACCTTGATCCAGATGTGCTACTGTGGGGAAAGGGGAAAGATAGCATTTTGCCGGCTGTGCTACTAAGTTATCAGTACCTCGATGGAGCTCTAAAGCAGTGCTTTGCTCATTGTTCTTTGTTTCCCAAGGGATACACATTTGATAGGGAAGATGTGGTTCAACAATGGGAAACTCAATGTTTCATCAGAACAGATAGAGGTACAAGAATGGAGACGAGCGGGAGTAGGTACTTCGACGAATTGCTATGTCTGTCTTTCTTTGAATTTACAACTTGTTATGCTATGCATGATGCTGTACATGACTTTGCAGAGTGTGTATCCTCAGATGCTTGTTTTATGTTGGAGGATGAAAGGTATGAGAAAATTCCTCTTACAGTTCTCCACATGTCGGTTTGCCTCTCTAAATGTGACCCAGCAAGGCTACTCAGTTTGTCCAGGTATGAGAAGCTACGGACCCTTCTATTCTTGCCGGGGCTTGAGTTTGATGGCTTCATGAGCTCGCACGTCCTTGATGAGATGTTCTCCAAATTTAAACACCTCCGTGTCCTGGGATTGCGTCACTGTCAAATCAAAGAGCTGCCAGAGTCAATTGGTGATTTGATGCAACTCCGATATCTCGATCTGTCTGGGAATGAACTGCTAAGCGCTTGCCTGAATCCCTGGGAAACCTCTGCCACTTGCAGACTTTGAAATTGGAAGGCTGTGGAGTTCTTCACGCATTGCCGGCTAGAATGAGCGAGCTGACTAGCTTGAGGCGTCTCCAAGCAGACGATGTGTTGGTTTCCAACATAGATGGGCTGGGGAAACTGACAAATCTGGAAGAAGTGCGAGTAAGAGGGAGAAAAGTACGGGCGTTGAAAGGCATGAGCATGCTTCGAAAGCTGTCCGTATGGAACCTTGAGGAGGTGGAGTCCAAAAAAGAGGCAGTTCAGATCAGATTGCACAGCATGAGTTGCCTTCAAGTGTTGCAGCTGGAGTGGAGCGCGCAAAGACGGAGAGATCGTATGCCCATGACCCATGAGGCGGTGGCGGTGGTGGTGGAGGAAGAGGAGGGGGTACTCCAAGCCTTGCGACCCAATGGGGACAGCATCGAGGAGCTTCACATCTGGGGTTACAGGGAGTCAAGTCGCCGGACTGGATGGAAGCTCCCGCCGTGGCATCCTTTTCCAGATTACGGCATGTCGTCGTGGGGTGCTGCCGAGCTGTCCAGATCTGCCTTCTTCCCTCTGCCAGCTGCCTCTCCTCGAGTCCATAAAAATATCGTCCATGCCTCGGTGGGAAGGGTGGGATGCTGACCGCTTCAATGCTCTGCAAGATCCTTTCTCGGCCCTGCCATTCTTCCCTCGCCTCCGCGAGCTTCAAATCCGGAAGTGCCCGAAGCTGACGGAGCTGCCCCTTCTCCCTCGAACACTGAAGAGTCTGCATCTTGAGGAGGTGGGCCTGGCTTGTCTTCCGGGTCTCCGGCCTCTGCTGCAGTCTTCTGGATCGTCGTCGTCGTCGTCATCGGCCTCTGTTGCACTGTCTCGCCTGCATATCCGCAGCTGCCACAACCTGACATCCGTCGGTGGGTTGCTGCAGCTCCAGCTGCCCTATCTCAAGGAGGTAGTGATCGAGACGTGCCGACAGCTGGCGGGGTTCCCGGAGAAGGGGTTCGGACACCTGCCATCCCTGGAGAAACTGTGGGTCCTCAGGTGCCCCAATCTCCAGCGCCCTGCTCTCCTGCCGACGAAGTATCTGCCTCTCTTTCTCGAGGAACTTAGAGTTCACTGGTGCGGCGATGCGATGGGCTGGTGGTGGCTCGCTGGCCTGCGGCGACTCCGCTACCTCTCTAACCTGTCACTCCGCGGAGGTCCAGCCATGACAGGCACCTTCACCACTGCCGCCTCCTGAAAATCTCAATGTCGTATAAGCTCTAGCTAGGAGCCCAGTTCATGACTGCATGCCCTGTGATTGGAAGCAGCTCCAGTGGAAGAACTTGAGGAAGACGTGCGTGCCTTGATCGCTACAAACCTGTATCTTTTGGTATGCACCATCATCTCTCATCCCTTTTCGAGATTTTTCTCTTTGAACGAAGCTTTTATTAATTCTTGTAATTTCTTTCTAAGAGATCATAAACATACCAAAACCTGACTCGATCGAGGGTTGGGGGGAGGGGTGATTCGCCAGCAGCCAATTCAAGTACTGTCACAACTCGGCAGGCGCATGGACTGGAAGAGGGTAGTCAATGAAGAATGCAAGCACAGAACAACAAGAGCTATTTTGGGCTTTACAGGTGCTCAACTCATTGGTACCCAGATCTCTTATGGAGCCATTATCTTGGTCCATTCATCTCATTCCTTGCAGAACAGACTGATAATATGTGGCTTGCTAGAAACAGAGACGAATTCTGGCACAATGTTGAACAAACTTGTGGCTCGCTTGATAGCTAGGCTCAAAAAATTGTGGGCATTACGTAGCCTCACAGCATTGAAAGCATTTCTGGTTCCTCACATAAGTAAGTGAATAACTGCTGATTATATTTGTTTGAGTTCTCTTAATTTATTTTGATGTTTGCAAAATTCAGTATGTTGTTGAGTAATATTGGAATTGGTGAATTGCAGGTTGCATGTGATATCTTGAATGGAATCAAGAAACTTAGGAAACAACTTTGGTGTATATCCATATGATTATGCAGGCTGAGATGTCATTGCCAAATCATGGTTTCGCAGTTTTGGTACTGTTGCATCCAAGGAAGGAAGGCTGTCTCTAGTGAGAATGGATATAAAATAAAGAGTGGTGTCTCCTCAGGTTTTTAAAAACCTCCATCAACAGACAATTCTCTGAATTTTGGGCTGCTGCATAAGGATGTTTGAACAAGCTAGATTTTCCCAAGAACTTATGGATCGCCCAACCTTTGTCCTGGAACGTGCAGGAAGCATCCCCCACTCATTCTCTGTTAGATTTGCTCTCTAGAAACTTTTGTTCTTGATGTATTTTGTATATTTCTTGTGTGGATTTCTAGATGAGGTGTGTTTTGAGTCTTCATCTTGTAAGGGAGAGGAACATGGTTCTTTGATGCTTTTGATTCTTGTTGTATTAGGCTAATTGGGGCCTTGATGTCTGGCGGTGTTTAAGCGGAGCTAACGTGATTGTGTCTAATGTGTGTGGAGGTGTTCTTGCACTTTGATATAAAGGTGATTGTAATAGACTTACTAGGAGCTTTTGTGTCTACTAGCAAGAAGTTGCCCAAGGAGGTCTTGGAGTGGATATGTAGGAACAGTTTAAAATTATGTGCCCCATTGTGTGTGATTGCCATTGTCTCCCATCTATCTTCTCTCGAATAATTTGTTTTGCTGTTTAATTGATTCAA
The DNA here is from genome assembly GCA_014218235.1 of Colocasia esculenta. Lineage (NCBI taxonomy): Eukaryota > Viridiplantae > Streptophyta > Magnoliopsida > Alismatales > Araceae > Colocasia > Colocasia esculenta. Next base: position 175,464,383 of record CM024760.1, read on the forward strand.
GTGTGTGTTGGTCGGAATTTTTTTAAACTCCAATTCACCCCCTCCCCCCTCTTATATTATTGTTCCGGATAACTTTCTTTCAATATTGAACAAATGATGCCTTTGACAAAGAAATGAAAAATATCTTTTCATTTATATGTTTAAAATAAGTTAACAAGTTCCTGGTTTGTTGTTTGTTTTGTTTTTTCTCAGCCTGTGAAAAGTTGCTGTTCATGAGATGACTCCAAAACAATATTTGGTGCAACCAAGTATTAAATAAACACCTCTTTTGCAACAGGAGGGGGTGGAGATGGCACACATTTAATACTTGGTGTGCACCAAGTTGTGCACACCATATTTTTCCGGACTCCATGGTGTGTTGTGCTCTCAATAGTGGGATCATTGTATGTGGCAGGCTTTTGAGTGGGGGTCCAAAGGAGAGAACACTGCAGACATGGGGTTTTTCCTCTCACACCTTTTTTACCTTTCAAGTGATGTGGTTTGAGCTCATTAACTTTCAATAATGTAGGCCAATCAATTGAGAGAGTACTTGACGCCCTGCAAGAAGCTTGTTTATGGCAGTGGGATTTATTGCTGTTTGATATATGATGATAGGAAAGATTTTTCGCTTGCATCGGGAGACGATTATTGTCTATTTTAAACATATATATTTGATAAGATCGGTATTTATGTGATGTCCGTAAATTTCACTCGCAAGTGTATGTGGCATATAACAATTGTCCATCTATTATGGGCTGAAAACTTTTTCTCATGATCATAAATTTGATTACATTGGTAAACAAAAGAATATGATCATAAGTTACCAACAACATACTCAATGAGCATATTGTTGTGGGTGATCTTCATTCGTAATATGAGCTCATTTGACGAGGTTTTTGATGTGTAAGACACAATCTGATCATAAGTTACCAACAACATGCTTAACTAGGTCTTGGTTCTCCTGGACGACTTGGTTATTGGCTTCTAGTTGATAACTGATAACTCTAGAGGAGGAACTTCCAACTTCAAGTGGGACAGCTTTGGTCTCGTAGACCAACTAGAATGTCCGTTGATGATCTTAGTGTAGCCTGGATGCCCATAGCACCTTGGCAACTCCTCGATGCAACTTTCCCCTGGCCCTTTCGAGTTGGGTCTTTACCCATTGAGAAGGGTTTTGTTGATGTTTTTGACTAACTCGTTTTTATGGTAAGCTATTAAGGTAAAGTGGTTGCAAAATCTTAGGTTAGTCCATCTTTCCTCAAAATTTAGAGTATTGAATTGCTGACCATTATCAGGGGTTTGCCAGAGTGGTAGATGATGGTCTACTAGACGAACTTCCAGATGACTTCCTTAGTTATCTTTCAATCGGCTTTACCTCAATCTACTTGGTGAAGTAATCTACGGCCACAATGATAAACTTCATTTATGTTGAGTTGTTGGGAATAGCCTCATATGTTGATCATCAATTGAGCGAAAGAGATAGGGTTCCGACAGAGAAGTGAGAACAGCATAGGTGATCGATAGGACGTGGTTGTGCCTCTGATAGCGATCACATTGCAGATGTAGTTTGAACAATCACATTGAAGTGGACGGCCACCATATCTTTGCCTTAATAGGATCCATGTCATCACTGATCTTCCACCTTGGTGAGTACTACAAATGCCTTCGTGTATTTCTTTGATCGTTTATTTGACTTACGACAAGTCCAAGGCACTTCTCGAGTGGCACAACATGAGATCTCTTATACAACCATTGAGGAGGACAAATCTCTTGACCTAATATTTGAATAGTTGGGACCCTCGATAGTCGGGAAAGAATATCAAAAGAAAGTATCTTTATTGTTGACTATTTTTAAGGTGGATGTGCCAGAAAGATGGCTAAAAGTATTCATTTGATTTCCGGGAGGAAGGTTGCCCCTAAGTTAGATGCATCTCATGTCCCATTGCATGCCTTTCTATGTACTATATTATCCACTCGTATATGTATACTTTTGAAATATAGAATATTTTTGGCATATTTATCTGTCCAGTAGAAGAAATAATTGTTGTTGCAAGAGAATCTTAAATAAGTTAAGTTGAATTGCAACAAATAATTTTGTCAATTGATAAGTATCATACTTAACAAATCCTACTCATTTTATTACAAGACCCTTGCATTTCTTCCCAGAAGAAATGTTAACCTTTTGATCTAGTCACTTTTATCCCAGTTCCTAACCATCCAATTTTCCATATAACTTAATATCTATTTAATTGCATTAGCGTCAATTTAGCATCTACTCTCATAATGACCCTTCTTATAATGTAATAGGCCCTTAAACACCACAAGTTTTCCAACTCTTCGTTACTTTTTTTTTTTTAACCCAGAACTTATCAGGACTCTGGGCCGCCCTTAACTTTTCATTGCATATCTTCTATACCATATATCTGTCCTATCTTATCTTCTACCTACAGATAAGGAAATTTTTCTTCCCAATTGATTCCGGCTGTCAATTAGATATATTACCCATTACATCAAGTCTTGTGAGTTTAGCCCTTGGATTTTACTAGTGCCCAAATTATAGGTTGCAAATATGAGACGAAGTGTGCTTTGACAAGTCCAAATAATTAAGTAAATTCTAAAATTAATCTTGTTTTTCTCCAAGATAATATCTGAATTTTCATATTCCTTGTCTTTATGAATTAATTCTGTACCAGAGCAAAAAAAGAAAAAAAAGATGTGACCATTTTGGATTTTTTTTGACCTCTCCCCCATCCATCCCGCCGCTTCATCCTATCTAGTTAGCAGATGGGACAACCTACCCTCATGGGAGTCATCAATGAGTTAATGCCCATCTTTAATTATTTAATTCATCACAACCACCCCCAAATACATTTATTCCACCCTGAACCCCATTTGATGATGACTTGACTTCTCCCAACACTCAAAAATGGACGGTGGTGATGTAATCAAGGGGAGAATGCAAAGATGGTGGCTTATATAAAAGGAGTTGCACCATGCACACTTGCCTTTTTCTATTACCTCATTGGCTTCCTTGGAGGTGTGGCCATGGCTCTACCACTAAGCTGTGCCTCCCACTTGCACAAGTTGTCCTCCGAAGAAATCCGAATGGATCAGATTCCCAACCATTGACAAAACAAATAACATCTTTTCTTATCTTGGATTGACTTGTAAACATTGAGAGAGATTAATAATGGAAAAGACCCATGAACAGTGAGCAAAAAAAAACCCCCAATATTGCAAGCGCGCATCCTATGGATATTGTCATCCATAGGAGAGGTAGAATCAGACAGTCTAGGTCGCATTTGGTATGGGGATAAAAAAATAGAGATGTGGATAAATTGATTGAGAGAATATGTTATTCTCATCTTTAATCTACCTGTTGTTTGATATTTTTTAGGTATAAATTTTGAAGATTATCTCATCGTAGAAATAATATTAGTGTGGAGATAAAATTTTTATTTTTTATCATTATATCCTTTTCTTTTGGTAGAAGAATGTTAATAGAGACATATTTTTCTCGTCATTCTATCGCCACCCTAATTTTATAGTCTTTTGAGGTGTCTATTGAAGGTGGCGCCATATAATTAGAATTAATTTAGAAGATAAGAAAGATATAATTGTAGTATTAATAACATCAGCAAAACACGTAGTTAAGGTGGAATCAAAAGAAATAAGATTTCAGTTAGGATGACTTATCCCCAACATATATTCATTTTTTGGGATATCTGCAAAATACCTAAATCATTTTTGTCCCTTTTTTTTGGCATATCAAATGTGGGAGGGGTTAGATTCACCATTATCCCCTAATTAATCCCAGACCAAACATAGCTTAAAATTGTGCTAACATGAATGCCCAATTACCTTTTTTTGGAACTAGGGAAACCCCCTTCTTTACCGCCCACATCCCCGCGTTACTCGGTTGAGATCCTCTAAATTTGCGCCATTTTCTTACATCATATTTTTTAAAAAAATATTTTTAAAGATAAAAAATAAACTTCTTTTACTATTATAAGAAGAGTTAATTTTATTAAAATGTCATTGAGAATGGATGAATCTTAAAAGAATGAGACAAGATTTATCCATTTCTAAAAGTGTTTAATAAAATATACTATCTTTATAATAGTAATCTAATATATATATATATTAATTTTTTAAAAAATAACTTTTAGAGATGATCACGTAAAAAAGTGGTGTAAGATTGTGGAGGAGAGGATTTGAATTCTCTCTAGCCACCTCTCACCCTCCGCGTTCTCTCACTATCTCACTCTATATATATAATTGGATACCTAATTAGAAGTCTTTATCATATATTTAACTTATTTTTTAGTCTCTGAATTGTAATTCATTACAGTAAATGTTATCTTCTGTTACAATATATGTTAAACGATGTTACAGTAAAAAACTCTTAAATTACAGTTAGAGATTATTATTAATTTCTCCTATATAATTCACCGATCAAGTAGAATCGAAGGGAGGTAAGAGAGGAAATACAAAATGTGTATTAAATTGAACACATTTACTAAAATTGTGTTATTTATCTGAGAGATTTAAAAAATAGAAGATTTGGTGGGCACTTATTAAGATGTGATAAGAGTAGGGATGTCAATTGGACGGGGCCGGCCTGAAACTCCGGTGGCTCGACCCGATTTTACACGGGTTTGGGCTGGATATTTTAACTTCTTTTAAATTTTGAGCCTGGCCCGACCCGAGCCGGAGTAAGATTGGGCCGGCCTAGGCTTGGCTCGGCATGGCCCAATGGCCTGGTAATTAAAAAAAAACCAACGATACGATGATAATTTAAAATTTTGGATTGAAAATTATATTGTGAAGCTATATTTAATGACTTAATATTTATTTTATATTTGTAATAATTAGAATAAGTTTATCTAAATTAGTCTAATATTTATTTTATGAACACTATTTTTTTATAAAAAAAATAAGAATACTTTTAAAAATGGTAAAATCAGACTGGGACGGACCTGGGCTAGGCCTTACCTAATCTTTCCGAGCTGTGCCAGATTTTAAAAAATCAGGCCTTATCTCGGACCGATCAATTAGAGACCAGGTTGAACCTGTGCCAGCTAATCCGACCCATTGCCACCCCTAGATAAGAGTGTGTCATTTAATCTTATAAGGTTAAAAATAAAATAAAATATTATAATAATACTTTATCTATGAATTGACGTGACTCGTAAAGTGTGTAAGATGGCGCTGGTTATTATGAGATTAAATAGGAGATAAGAGAGAAATTAACTTGATCTTTATGTTTGGTACTTAAAAAAATAGAGATAAATATAATTTAAATATTTTGAAAATATCCACAAAGAATGAGAGTAAATTGTAGATAGTTCATCCCACTTTTTTGATGGAATAGTTTTATTATCATTTTTTTAACCCTAAAAATAACAAATAAAAGATGAATTAAGATTAAGGATAATATATTTTTAATTAATTTAGGATAAATTAATTAGGAGTCTGTGATTATTATAGGAAAGTTCTTACTATAACAAGACTATACTGTAAAAGGGGTAACACTTATTGTAATAAATTATAGCTCTATTAAGGACTAAAAAATTGAAGGAAAAAAAACCAATATTTATCCATAAAAGTTGTTCACTTCACGTGACAAAGAAATTAAAGAAAAAAGAGGTTATTCTTCGTCGAATCTTTCTGTGGGTGTACAGATATCATACTAGTCCACTGGTTCTCTGGTTTGCTCTGCTGCTGCTTTGCTCCAGCATCCAAGTGTTGCACGGCACCACCGGCGGGGAGAGAGAGAGAGAGAGAGAGAGAGAGAGAGAGAGAGAGAGAGAGAGAGAGAGAGAGGGAGATGGAGAGGCCGTTGCTAGCAGTAGTCCCTATGGTAACTGGGCTTGAGCGGGCGTTCAAAGAGTTGGAGCAGATCTGCGGCGTCCCCGAGGAGATCCAGAGACTGATGATCACCACGATGATCCGGATCAAAGCACTCCTGACGGATGCAGAAGAGAAGCAAATTACACAAGCTTCAGTTAGAGACTGGCTCGAGGCGGTCAAACGGGTGGCCCTTGATGCAGAGGACTTGGTGGATGGGATCTCCACCGCTGTGCGATCGAGGGGTGCTCGCGGTAGAAACAAGGGACTTTCGTGGCTCGTTAAGCAAATAATGACCCCTGCCGTGAGGCGCCAGATATGTCAGATCGCTGACGAGTTAGATCGGCTTTCACGCCTGCAACCGATGCTTGGCCTCCAAACATCAACCTTGGAAGAATGCCGTCTTGAAGCGCCGAGAGGAAGGACTATCTATTCCTCACTCCCAGATGAGAACTTCGTGGTCGGCAGAGACAGAGAGAAGCTAGAGATCATACAGCTGCTCTTGTCCCCTACTCACAGCAGCGACACGAACTTCTCCGTCCATTCCATCGTGGGCATGGGGGGGCTGGGGAAGAGGACACTTGCTCGGCTCGTGTTTGATGACGAGCATGTGAAGAAACACTTTGACTTGCTGATGTGGGTAGATGTCACAGAAGATGGAGATCCCAGGCTGCTCCATAGAGAAATGCTCGAAGCCGCCCTTGCCTTCAGAGGGAAGTCGGAAAATTATGACGTCACTGATTACGACTCGATGCAACGGAGACTCGTCCGGGAGGTTGAAGGGAAGATTTTCTTGTTGGTGTTGGTGGATTCGTGGCTGGATGACCGATCTGCGTGGGAGGAGGTGTTCAAACCTCTGCGTTTCGGGAAGAGAGGGAGTAGAGTTCTGGTTACAACTCGACGCAAGATGTGTGCCTATGCAATGCAGAAAGGGATGCATAATTGTATACAATTAGGGCGCTTATCTGATGCTGATAATTGGGATGTGTTTAAGAGGTATGCATTCAATGGTTTTATTGACTCCAAGGGCACTATTTCTGCACAATATTCTCATCTAGAATACATAGGAAGGCACATCGTTCGAAGGTTGTGGGGCTCACCCTTACTTGCTAGAACACTAGGTTCCCTTCTAAACAGTAAATTAGATGTACAACATTGGATAACAGTGCTACAAAGTGATGCCTGGGATTGGGTACATAATACTATTTTAGTCCTACGGCTAAGTTATCAATACCTTGATGGAGTTCTAAAGCAATGCTTTACTTATTGTTCATTGTTTCCCAAGGGATACAAATTTGATAGGGAAGACGTAGTTCAACAATGGGAAGCACAATGTTTGATCAGAACAGATAGAGGTACAAGAATGGAGATGAGTGGAGGTGGGTACGTACTTCGACCATTTACTTCGTCTGTCTTTCTTTCAGTCTAATATGACCTGTTACGTTATGCATGATTTAAAGCATGACTTAGCAGAGTATGCATTCCAGGGTGATTATTTTAGGTTGGATCATCGTGAAATGCCTGACTGGGTAAATCTTGAGACAGTTCGCCACATATCAGTTCGCCTCTCTACGTGGAATCCCGCAACATTAGACGTCCGTATGTGCAGGTATAAGAAGCTTCGGACCCTGCTGTTCTTGCCAAGGTTTGAGATGCATGGCTTGAGCACCCATGGCCTTGGTGAGTTGTTGTCCAAGTTGAAACTTCTTCGCGTCTTGGGATTACGTCACTGTGAAATCAAAGAGGTGCCAGAGTCAGTTGGTGATATGAAGCATCTAAGATATCTCGATCTGTCGGGGAATCCTCTCCTACGACATTTGCCTGAATCGCTAGGGGACCTCTACAATCTGCAGACGTTGAAAGTAGAAGGCTGCAGAAGTCTCCGTGCGTTGCCAGCTAGAACAAGTGAGCTGACTAACTTGAGGCATCTTCAAGCAGATGATGAGTTGGTTTCCGACATAGATGGGCTTGGGAAACTGACGAATCTAGAAGAGCTAAGAGTGAGAGGGAGAAAGGTACGGGAACTGGGAGGCATGAGCATGCTTCGAAACCTCTCCATATGGAATTTGGAGGAGGTGGAGTCCAAGGAAGAGGTGCTTCAGATCAGATTAAAGAGAATGGAATGCCTTGAGGTGTTGCGGCTGGAATGGAGCGCTCAGAGACAGAGAGGTCCCATGCCCATGAACTCTGAGGTGGCGGCGGTGGAGGAGGAGGAAGGAGTACTCCAAGCCTTACAACCCAATGGGAACAGCATCCAGGAGCTTCGCATCTGGGGTTACATGGGAGCCAGGTCACCGAATTGGATGGAAGCCCCGACAGTGGGTTCCTTTTCTGGATTAAGGTATGTGGTTGTGGGGTGTTGCCCCAATTGGAAAGCTTTGCCTTCTTCCCTCAGCCAACTGCTTGTCCTCGAATCCCTGGTTATCACATCGATGCCTCGGTGGGAAGAGTGGGATGGCGATCATTCTAATTCTCATCAAGATCCTTGCTCAGATACACCATACTTCCCTTGTCTCCGAGAGCTTCAAATCGTGGACTGCCCGAAGCTTGGGGAGCTGCTCCTTCTCCCACCGAAGCTGAGGAATCTACGTCTGGAGAAGGTGGGTCTGTCTCATCTTCCGGGTCTCCGGGGACACCGTCGCAGTGGAGGGGAGACAGAGGCGGCTTCTTCTTCTTCGACCAATGCTGAACTCTCTTCCTTACTCATCCGCAGCTGCCGCAACCTGATATCCGTCACTGGGTTGCTGCAGCACCAGCTGCCCGCTCTTAAGGAGGTAGTGATCGAGATGTGCCAACAGCTCGTGAGCTTCCCAGAGAGGGGGTTCGGACACCTGTCAGTCCTCAAGAAATTGTGGATTGTCAGGTGCCCCAGAATCCAGTGGCCGCCTCCCGCGCGGGAGTTGGAGCTGGAAGGATACCTGCCTCTCTCCCTGAAGGAACTTAAGATACAGTGGTGTGGCGATGCCATGGGCTGGTGGTGGAGGGCTGGCCTGCGGCAAATCGGGACTCTCACCAACCTGTCCCTCCGTGGATGTCCCTGTGCAGTCAGCAAACATGTATCTTTTGGTGCGCATCATCCTTTTCCATCCCTTTCTGAGATGTTTCCTCTTTGAACAAGACCACTTCGTTGCTAATCCTTCCTGGCTCTATGTTAAAAACTTCATCTGTTCGTTTATGCTTCCTTTTCTTCATTCCACAGATTAAAAACCTATGGCTTGCTTAATCGCCAAGCTGAAGAACATTGTGGGCATTACGTAGCCTCACAGCATTGAAAGCATTTCTGGTTCCTCACATAAGGTAAGTGAATAACTGCTGATTATATTTGTTTGAGTTCTCTTAATTTATTTTGATGTTTGCAAAATTCAGTATGTTGTTGAGTAATATTGGAATTAGTAAATTGCAGGTTGCATGTTGATATCTTGAAAGGAATCAAGAAATTTCGGAAACAACTTTTGGTGTATTATGATGGTTAGACATAATTTTTCCGGGGCACCTGACAATCCACAATTTCAAGCCATGAGAAACTGTTACTTTAAAAGTTTTTAACTTTTCTTTTAATATTTTGAAACTTATACTTGTTATAACAACAGTTATTTTAAATCTCATATACTTATACTTGCATATGGCCACGTTCATGGGTTTTGCCTTGCTCATGGTGAAGCTCTTCGTATGACGTAAGACACAAACGAGTTTTTGTTGACCATATGTAGACTATCTCTTTGGCTATGTACGGGGGTACCCCCAAGTTGCCTTCTTATGCACTTGTCATGCCTTGGCATTGATATCGGGAGTCTAGGGGTGACATGAGTTGTATGCACGTCCAAATTCATTACAAGACATTGAAGAATTAGCGAGGGACGTATTTTGTCACTAATTTGTTGATAGTTAGTCGCTAAATATGTTAGCGACGGATTGACAACAAATTAGTGATAGAATACATCCGTCGCTATATATCGACGCTACTTAGCGACAGACGAATTTTCGTTGCTATTTTCACAATTTCATTAAGTCTGTTGCTATTTCGTTGCGAAATTGTCACTAATTGACACTAAATCCATCCCAAATGAAATTATAATTGGCAAAAAAAAGTGATTTAATGATAGATGACCGTCCCTAAGTTAATCATTGGTTGATCCATCAATAAATAATCATTGATTCATTGCTAAATGAGCCAAAAATGAAAAAAAAATCATACTTTTACTCTCGTACAACACCATTCAAACATAACACAGTCACACTAAAATCATTGACCAATAAGTAAAAATTAAACATTCCATACTAAGAAATGTCTGTTAAATATTTACCAACAAAGTCACAATAATATTTACAATTTAATAAAGAAGATACAAATAAAAAACTTATATAACAATGCTCCTAATCATCTACAAGATGAGTCTTGTTGTGGTCGTCGTCCGTATGGCTGCCAATTACCTCGACCACTTTAGCCCGATTTTGTGTAGCATGCGTCGCCCACTGGTCTCACATATCTTAGATGTTCTCCAAAACGTTTTCTATGGAACAATGCCGACGAATAAGCTTCAGTACCATCCGTCCTCCGATGCGTGAAGAGGGAAGGCAACAACATTAGAACAGCATTTGGTAATAACAATACAAAAGGCTAAAATGATATATAATTTGGAAATGTTATGTATTATTTGAACTTTATTTACAAGGCAACACACTTGCAACATATACCAAAGGGCCATGGAAGTCAATTGATAGGGAATCATCAGTGTGTATAATCCATGATTTGAGTTGATTCAATTTAAATCTAGTTCAATCTAATATTAAGATAGTCCAACTCAAATTTAACAGATCAAAGTAAAAAAAACTCATATTAGTTCATTGGGACCCGTTTCAGTCTAACAAATTAATATGAAGATAGATTCACTATTTTATTTTGCCGTAAGTTAAAATTTACTAGATTTATTGGTTTGTGTTTTTTTTTAGTCGAGTTCGTGAAAAATATTAGAAGAGACATATGAAATGGCAATTTTTACAAATTATTGTTCCTCACTGTGTGCATTATGTTGTCTACCAGATGAGTTAGTTTTCTGATTTTAAACGGTTAAGCTGTTTTTTTCTTCTACTGATTTTAATTGTTTATGATAGCTTTCCAATTTAATTGGCCATGTTTGTTCTTCTATTTAAATATTGATCATATCAAATTTTCTTCGGATTTAAGTAATAATGTTAGATTTCATAAGAAATCGACTATCTTAGATTTCTAAATTTTAGTTGATCATGTTAGCTTTTACATCTTAGTCATTTCAAGTTTATTTTTCTATTTAATTGAGTACTTAATCTCTATTTATGGATAATATTGATTATGTTAAATTTTTGAGTTAGTTGAGCCGACTTGGGAGTTAAGCGATCTCGATAGATAAATGTTATAATTTGTATCTTACTAATGTAAGTGTCAATTTCCTTTCAATTTAATTATATAATAATATCGTAATTGTAAACTAAGTGCATAGCTAACACGTTGAAGAGAGAAATTGCGAATTTTAGATCTTTATTTTTTGAGATCTGAGCTCATTTAAAAAAAAAAATCTAACTTGTGAGGATATTGTGTCAAACAAAACTAATATCTCTGATGTCTAGTTAATCATCTAATAAATAAATCGAAGTGATCTCTTGTATAATTAAAATGGGATGGATCATGTCGGAATTTGTCCCCGACAAAGTTGTGAAAGTTAAGAGCACTCCCACTCTACATACCCACCCCCAACTTTATTGGGCCCGGTGAACTTATCTAAGCCCAACTCATTAATCGATGGATTTAACAAATGGGCTCAATAGATCTCAATGGGCCATTACATCCGGCCCAAATTGAGCCCAAAACAGGTTGCCGATTGGGTTTGTAGTTAGTCCAACCCAATTGACATCTCTAGTTTCCTGCATGTTACAGGTACCACAACTCTCCCATTCTTGTGGGTGGGTAAAGCAGCAAGAACGAGAGGCCACCGGAAACACTGAAAACGGCGGTCTTGTTTGCTCTGGATCAATCTCTCCACCAAGAACACAACACAAGTATGATGATGATGTTGATGATATGTTATGCCCAGTACTGAACCTTCTTATGATTTGACGATCTGTGACTAAATGGTGTCCGTACGTCCATGGCAGGATCGAGCCCAAGTACCAGAGTCATCGTGGTATTTCTTGGCATATTTTATCTGTTCAGAAAAAGAGAAATAGCTGTTGCATGAAGAATCTTGCAATAGAGTTAAGTTAGATGGCAACAAAATAATTTTGTTAGTTGATAAGTACCACACTTAGCAAATCCAACTCAGTTGTGATGAGCATTTCTTCCAGAAGAAATGTGGACCTTTGGATCTAGTTTTTCTTGTCCCAAGTTCCCAACCATGCAATGTTCCATATAACTTAATTATATCTATTTAATCGCATTAACATCAAATTAGCATCCTTTTTAACATAATATATATAGGCACTTTAAATACCACAAGTTCCTCCAACCCTTCGTTACTTTGCAGCTTTCTCTGTTTATCCATCTTATCTTATCCTCTATCTACAGTATGAAGAAAATATAAGGAAGTTTTTCTTCCCAATTGATTCCGCCTGTCAATTAGACATATCAGATCAATCCTGTGAGTTTGGCCCTTGGATTTAACTTGTGCCCAAACTATAGGTTGCAAATATGAGACGAAGTCATTATCATCATCAGAGCCTTATCTTATTATTGGGGGGTCGGTTACATGAATCATGTTCGACTAAAGATTTCTATCAAATGTTATATTTATATTTAAATTCAAGAAGTCAATGTCTTTCTTAATAACATTGTATCATCATATTTTAAACTTACCCCGAACTCTTTTATTAACATCCATCAAAATTTGATCACATCTTTTAATCAGGCCGAGGTGGGGTGATAGTGTATGTATTCAAATCATCTAAGTCCATTTTCTTTCATTTTATTATTAATTGGAGCTACCATTAAGTTCTCACAGAAGTATTTATTATGAATCTTATCTTTCTTAATATTACCACACATCCATATCAACATTCTCATCTCTGCTACGAAGTGTGCTTTGACAAATCCAAATAATTAAGTAAATCCCATATTAATCTTGTTTTCTCCAAGATAAGTATCTGAATTTTCATATTCCTTTCTCTCTATGAAATAATACAGTTATCCTACTAAGGCATTGTTTGGAACTTAAGTAGAAAAAATTTTAGAATTTAAAATCTCTGACAACCTCACCTTCTTTCCCAAACAAGACTTGCTCTTCTTGGTATTTGCGTAGAAAGGATTTTTGGCAAAAGAGAGGTAGAGACAACTCTGTCGTGCCCTCCGTTTTTTCAAAAGTGGTGGAAAGGCCGCTTCCAAAAAAATTGTAGAACTGTGTCTGCGCGGAAGCACCTTTATACTTTTTTCTTTTTTTTCAATTCAATTTTTTGTCGCACGGGAGTCGAGATGCAGAAGCGCCTCCGTACGCGCTGCCATGGGGAAATCGGTTTTTATCGATTTCACTTTTTGGATGGGTGTTTCCAAACGGCACCTAAGATGCAGAAGGTTTATAACAAAGTAAAACAAAAAAAAATTGTGACAATTTTGGATTTTTCTATTGATCTTTCCCCCTGACCCACGCTTCATCCTGTCTAGTTATCAAAGAGGACAGCCTATCCTTATGGGAGTCATCAATATTGTACACACAAATTTAATGCCCATCTTTAATGTATTTAATTCACCTTTAATGTATTTAATTCATCACAACCACCCCCAAATACATTTATTCCACACCCTGAACCCCATTTGATGATGACTTCTCCCAACACTAAAAAATGGACGGTGGTGATGTAATCAAGGGGAGCATGCAAAGAAGGTGGCTTATATAAAAGGAGTAGCACCATGCACACTTCCCTTTTTCTATTACCTCATTGGCTTCCTTGGAGGAGTGGCCATGGCTCTACCAACTAAGCTGTGCCTCCCACTTGCACAAGTTGTCCTCCGAAGAAATCCGAGTGGATCAGATTCCCAACCATTGACAAAACAAATAACATCTTTTCTTATCTTGGATTGACTTGTAAACATGTTGAGAGATTAATATTGGAAAAAGACCCATGAACAGTGAGTCAAAAAATAAACCCCAATAATTGCAAGCACCATGGATATGTCATCCATATGTATGCCTGCTAATTTGGGGACCTCCTTTTTTGTTTTTCCAACTAAAGGTTAAAGAAGGCTAATTTTTATTGATAAAAAGAGATTGTAACAATCAGAGGCAAACCAAATACAAAAGACCACGACTACAGAAGATATCTAAAACTCTATGGATGATCTATCCCATAAATGGATTCACCGAAGAACAACGCGAGGACGTAAGCCAGATCGTCGAGAACAGCGCTCCAAATTGGGGACCTCCTCATTCATCTATGATCTCAAAGAAGGAGAGACATAATAAGACAACTTAGGGTTGAGCTAGCATGAATGCCTAGTTATGGGCTTACTATTTCATTCACTTCTATGAGATGTAGGAGAGGAGGGATTTTGGTAAGTAGGATGTAAGGGACAGTACTCTGGTACATCTATGTGCTCCTTGTATTATGTGACGAGGTTCAAATTTCAAGAGGAATAAGTTTATAGATAATTTCTAAAGATAATTGTAGTGGACTAGATTTACGCAAAAAAAGAAGGTGACAAGATTTTCCACACATTTCGACAGAGACAAGTTTGGAGTACATTATTCTAAGAGGATATATATTCACACTTTTATTACTAGATATTTATCACATCAATCTGATTAGACATCTAACTAAAAAATTATATATATATATATATATACTCTCATACGATGGATGTGCTCTAGACCTTTCTTATTTCCATAACAAGATAAGATATGCCACTTAATTTGATAACATAGATAGAAATGTTCACATATAAGTGCTTTGTCCGAAATCAACACCTCAACATGGTTTATCCCTTTGTATCTATCTAAGGGATTAATTATCCCATGCTAAACATCCTATCTGATAGGTCTTCAGGTCCAGTAAAAACCCCATAAGGAAAAGAGCACTTCATATCTATGTTAGATGTTTATTCTTTCTTTGTCACCTAGTTGTTTAAAAAAAAAAATTTGCTTCCCTCTTGTCCGTGCGGTGGTTCTAATAAAGTTGGAGTTGCCGAACCTAACATAAGACGAGGTTACGAGCAGTGGAACCGACATGTGGCCACATCTCCGACGGTAGACGAGATCAAAAAATAGACGCCGTACAATTCGTGCCTGTCAAATCGACTTTCTTCGATTTTAACTTTTTGAATCGCAGTAACAAGCGGTGCCTAAGATAACAATAAAAAAAATCGACCCTAAGAACCCATTCATAAGTTGACTATTTTTTTCAAGTTGGATCATCATCTATCATACTTGTTCCTCCAAACATAAACTAAGCATCTAATTAGCATCTAAAGGCCGAGTTCAGAGAGTTCTTGAAATCGGCCCATCAACGCTGCTAGAAAACAGATCGGCGTCATCACCGTCCAAAACTAATGAACAGAGAAAATTCTAAGTTTTCCAATCCCCGTCTATCCTACTATTTTCTTCAGATGGAAATCATGCATGGAACCTAGCTAGGTAGAGATTTAATTACTATTCGCAATACAATGAAAACTAGAATAATGGTCTATGTAATCGAAATTGTGACAATTAAAAAGTCTTTTTCTGAAAGATGATACTTTGTTTGAAACTAGTACACATCTTGATAACAAAAACAAAGTTGAGATAAACCAAAATAACAACAACGTTTGGGTGTGGGGGGGGGGTGTGGAAGGATTGGAAGGCCATAGGAACACTGATTAATCTACTAATGGCGGCCTCTCCAACGTGCCGGCCACCATCACGATGACATCATCCTGCTCTTGGGCACCTCGCAGCTCCTGCTTCTGGGGATGATGCCGACGACCACGGCGTCGCCCCCGAAGTCGCAGGGCCCGTCCTCGTCGATGCTCGCCATGCCGGCACTCTGGCTCCGCGGCACCACCGCGGTCCGGCCGCGGGCAGGCGAGGCCCCCGGGGAGCTGTGTGCGGAGGCGGCGCGCACGAGCTCCCTCAGGTCGTCCTCGCCGCTGCTGCTGCTGCTGCTGCCGCTGCCGGACCTCGCGAAGCGGCCGGCGTAGCCCCTCGGGAGCCCCGACGGGTGCCTGCTGATGCCGCGGGAGGAGGCCCGGTCGGCGATCCCCGTCATGCCGTTCACGTACAGGTCCCTGGCCCGGCACAGCGCCCGGAGGGGGGCGTCCACGATCCGCCCGAGCTTGCTGCTGCCCTTGCCGCTGCTGGTGGTGTCTGCGCTGCCTTGCTTCATGGCGGGGGGGTGGTGGTGCACCACAAGAGAAGGAACGATACGTGAACTAAGAGGATGTGGGGGTGTGGTAACGTAAGCAAGCTACCAGCGATGGTACCAAGAACAGAAGGTGGGTTTTAGTCCCCTCCGCAACACCCACATATGTTTATATATATATATAGGTGGAGGGAGGTGAGGGAGATGGGAGAAGGAAGGGCCTTTTGGGGATGTATTCGGATCATCCCAATATATTAGTGAAGGAAATTTTAATGTGACAGAGATTATTTTTACGGATCTTATTATATCTTGTAAAAATATTTAAATTAAGATGATCCAGACTTTTTAAAGACGTGTCTGTCCGTGGGCTGGGTGTGTAGAGTTGCGGGGGAGCTGATGGGATTGCAGTGGATGCGTGCCCCTAACACCATTCTTGAAGAAATGTACAAACTAAAGAACCTTGAATTGTGGGGCGGGGTGAAGAAGATGACATTTGGACGTATCGAAACGGGAAGGATCATATTATTCAAAAGGGAGAGATGAGGACAGGATCCAAGTGGGCAGTTTGTAAAGTCTTTGCTTGCTGTGCGGGGTACGGAGTGTGAGGTCACGCATGCACAAAGTCATACTTACCTAGCTACCTAGCTTAATTTCACTGTAGTGTACATGACTTCTTCTGTTAATTAGTTTGCATCTCTATATTGTTATATATCCTAGAGGGGTTATCATAATCATGATTTACCGGATCGGATCGTCGGCCGAATTGGATTGAATCAGGAGAAATTTGATTCGCTCAATTCTTATCGAATCGGACTGATTCTTATCCGATTCCCATGCGAATCGGTACGATTCTGGCGAATTATGGCGGATCAGGAAAAACTCGATTCACCTCGATTCTCCGATACGTCGAACCTTGATTAGAATTGAAAAGTTGAGGAGTCATCATGACGTAGCTTTTTTTTTTTACTTACTCCCTACTTAGCTTTCAATCCATGAAAAGTTGGCATAGGGAAGGACTTTGCATTTGTGAAAGCTGCAAGTGTCGTTATGTCCAGTGGCGGATTTGAAATTTTCGTTCAGTGGGTGCACCCTTAGACGTATTTTCTTGATCCAGTGGGGTCACTAATGATGAAACTTTACATCACTAATGAAAATTTTTTAATTTAGTGGACCCCACTGACCCCAAAATGGCTCCACCACCGGTTATGTCCCAGGTATAAAGACGTGGGCCAGACAACATGATGTAGCCGTGTAGTCTATGCTTTTATATCCATGAACAAAAGGGCATTTGCAACTCCCGTCGGTTGTAATAATTTTACGAGTAGATTAATTAGAAATTATTATCAAATATTTAACTTATTTTTTAATTTTTAACAGAATTATAATTTATTACAGTAAATATTATATTATATTACAATATACGTTAATTAGTTCTGTTATAGTACAGATCTCCTCTATTACAATCAGAAATTATTAATTAATTTACCCTAATTTTATAGAGTGAAAATATAATTTCTATCTCTCCAACATATATAGCTGGATATATAGAAATGTTATGAGAATTAACCATTTAGGCTCGCAGCTTAAAATTGTTCACGTATGGCTAGTTTCATCGAGAATAGATGCATACCAATGTAAATTTCAATATGCATGTATATATCTATATATGTATATGTATATATTACATATGCAACTGTGTATGTACACAGTACACCTAGGTTCTCATTCTCTTGTATTTTACATGAGACTCCCACATACTCTTCATATTGTCATAAACGCCTCCTCATAAACAATATTATTTCGGCTATATGTCCCTTGAATTCTAACACCGTTAAAGTGAATATAAGAGTACATAGTAGAATTAATAAGATTCCGAAGGTGATAAATAATTATACCTGTAAAAATATTACTCACAAATTCTTATCAAAAGAAATCTTCAATGTCTAGTGTATAACATCACTAAAAGTTACTATTATGCATGGTTCGTCCAATGTGACGTGGATGTACCATACCATACCAAAGATATTTGGGTCTCCAACATTGCTCCACATTATACGTATAAATATTAATGTCATTATTTATTTAAAACTTTTTTTAAAGTTTTACTTGAAGGGATTTGAGACATACCTATGCGATATGATATGTCACACTTTCATATCGTACCATATCAACATAAATTCGGCACAGTCAAATCACGCGATCCGTCCAACCATGTCATTAATTACAGTGTCTTTGATAGTTTTATACGAAGTTTCTTTTTCACTTTTATGAAAATGTAAAAAATATTTATAATTAATAAATAGATAAATTAGTTAAACGACTCTATCAAATATTTAACTTATTTTTAATCTCTGACAGAACTGTAATTTATTATAATAAATATTATCTTTTGTTACAATATACGTTACATTCTGTTATAGTAAAGACTTTTTCTATTACAATTAGAGACTGGTAATTAATTCACTCTTTGATAAATTTTAATTAATATGCAAGCAAACTAGTGACTGCCCACCTCTCATGAGTACACTTTTAACTCAAATCTATGATTGCCCCATCGCGTCAATTTTCAGTTGAAGCTAAAGAAAAAAAATTATTATCTAAAAATAATATGTGACATCAAGACTTAATTCTCCCTCAAGAATCAACATGAATTAATTAGTAACTCTCAACAAGAAAAAATATTATCTAAAATAATATATGACATCCGCTTGAGACATCAATTAGATATGAAATATTTTATCTTTATGTGTCATTAATCCTGAATTTTCATAAATTTCAAACTCAATTGTTTTATAAGAAAATCATTACATCATAGAGTTTGCCTCCGTCATCTTAACCTCCTCCTAGAATTTTCTTACAATAGCGTTCTTCATTAGAACATTAAAAAAATAAAATTTATTCCCACACCATAAATAAGTTTCCATAAAAGCGAAAATTACCGTGTTAGAAAACAGATTGAATCAGACTTAATTCGCACTCTATAATTCCTGTGATCATAAATTGGAACTTAATAAAAAAAACTTCAAAAATAAAAGTTCATCATACGCCCAAGACACGTTCTAAGTGTATTAGTCAAAATTGGACTTAGTCGATCAAACGTACTAATTAAGGGTCTATTCGTGGTGGCCAAAGTTTAGGCGGAGGAGTAAAAGGGGGCCAGCGGGATTTATATGAGGACAGCCCAAGTCAACGGTCATTTCGGCGCTAACACGTCAACGCGGTTTTTTGTCAACGTTTCGGACTGCGAACCCAGGGTCCCATCTGGGTCGCCACCGGGTCTCGCACTGCACGGTCAAACGCGCTAGGAGAAAAAGATGAATGGAGAGAAACGAGTTGATGGGCACATCTCCTCATAGACCATTATCGTTAGACACCTTCGACTACTCACTTGGCTCTCGCAAGGGTTATCCTTATTTGATGAGAAATATTAATTAATCGGGTGACCGGATAATTAGTCGAGGTGGTAAGAGTCACGCGTCCGATTTGATTGATCAGATACGCAGGTCTCATAATATGTTCGGTTGTAGGGTCTCCGTATCCGATCAATTAAGTCGGACGTGTGACGTTTTCACGTCATTCATGCGAGTTATTCGGCCGTTCAAATGATTAATATTTTTTTATTTGATATATTTTAGGAGAAATTATATAAATATATATTATAAAATTGTATTTGAATATATATTTCTAAAATCTTCACATTATATTTTATACTAGCTCTAAAACCCATGGGAAGTATCACAAAATTTAAATAAATAAATTTTATAATTAATATAAGTTAATGTTGCCATTAGTTCTATACCTTTGAGAGAGAGAGAGAGAGCAAAAATATTGTCATTAATACTGTCATTAATTCTATAACTGTGTGAGAGAGTGATAGCTAGAGTGACATAATAATGTCATTAATACTGTCATTAAATTTGAAAAGGTGGGAAAGAAGGAAATGTTATCACGAGTCCAGGAAAGAGTTTATGTGGGAAACATATTACTCTGCTTTAATATATAGTATAGATTCTACAAGTGAAAAAAAAGTTATCAATTATATCCATATGGAATCCGTCAAAATAGAATGAATATTCTATTAACATGTAAATATAATAGTTAAATAAGAGATGAAAGTACTAAAATAGCCTTTTTCAACAGGGAGATGGAAATAGATCGATCTAGTGGAGTTGATTGGATGGGACTGGCCAGAAGAGAGAGAGAGAGAGAGAGAGGAGTTGTAAAAATTAAGAAGAAGAGTTGTAGGGGGCTACAGTTAGTGATCTTTTTACTTTTTTAATTTAATTGTAGTTAAGTTAAATAGATAGAAGACATATACTTGGTGAAATATATGGAATATAGAGGGATATGATATAATATGTAGATTTTAATATGATCCATTTTAGGGATATATAATTTTTATTATATTATGGTGCAAATTTCATTAGTTTATATTGAATTTATGAGATTTATGTTATAGGGAGTAAGAAAAGTTCTAAATATTTTTAGAATAGTGTGAGATCCACATCTTTGCTCAGGGCCCTTATTTTCTTCCTAAATTTCCATGATTGCACATAGATTAATAAACATTTACATAATAATGGTTACATATTTAAATGTGTAGCAAAGATAATGTAGCAAGCAAGATTGGACGTACCACATGACCCGGTTGTGTCAGATTTATATTGATACGGTATGATAAGGGGGTGTTTATGCACTAGATACATCCCAAATCTCTTCATCATGCTTTGAAAAAATTAAAAATAATAATACTATTCATACGCACTGTGTAGAGATGTATCGAGAACCATTTGACCCTTGACAAGAGCCAACTCAGCGGCACGACAAACCACTAACAAGCACATTTTTCTACCCAGATGCAACATGAAGATGACAATTATGAGTATTTTTATGTGGAGATATTATGTCAGATATTTTCACCACCAAATGTATTAGTGAGTCCAATAACAAGGAGGTGATTAATGCATCACTATTTATTGCACATTTAAATTTAAATGTGCAACTAATATTACTATTGAAGTTGTGAGAAATTT
The DNA here is from genome assembly GCA_014218235.1 of Colocasia esculenta. NCBI lineage: Eukaryota > Viridiplantae > Streptophyta > Magnoliopsida > Alismatales > Araceae > Colocasia > Colocasia esculenta. The sequence goes on from CM024760.1 coordinate 175,485,541, forward strand.
AACATGCCCTCACCCAAGAGGTATATATTGTCGTTATTTGAGATTTTATCTTTTTTTTTTAAGGAAAAGACTCGCAAGAGAAGACAAATAAATTTTACTTATTGAAGAGAGTGATCTTGGTTCTGTATTTGAAGAGTTGGATCGTCCCTTCTGCACGCCACCTATCTGGAAGATAGAAAAAAAATCAGAGGTCTTAGGAAGTGGTTTTTTGAAATAATCTTTCGATGCTTAAGTCAGAATAAGTTAGAGTAAGTGAAATCAAGATCACTCTTCACTATGTTTTTGACTTCAGAAAGGCTTGCCTGGGTATGGAGGGTTCCTGGGTATTTATAGGCCTTTCTCCTATGAATCCAGGACTATATTGGCCATTACAGTCATGATCGTGGGAAGTTAAGGTGAACGTTAAAATAATGGGTAAGTTATAGAGAGTTAATTATAGAGAATCCCAACAGTTGCTCACGTCACCCGTTGTTACCTTCACATTTATGGGAGATCCGTATGCTAGTTATGAGTCTCACATTAGTGACGATGCTTGTAGTCATGTACTAATCTCTTTTGATAATGATATTAATGGTATTTTCTCACTCTATATTACATGCATAGGATAGTATTTATATATTGTGATGTCTATGAGTCTGTATAGTTAGGATTATGATCATGATGAGATATGATAATGAGACTTATTCTCTTTAAACACAAATCTTAAATATTTCTAGTAATAGGTTACTCGAGAATGACATCCAGATAACCGAACAGATCGGTGTACTATATACCCGTCCATATGATGGAGGTAGCTAGTCTTATAGCTACTTGTGTGGAGACACGAGTGATATAGTACATGTGCTCATTGGAGAATGAGTTCTCTGAATGATCCGCTCTTGGAATCCCATATGGCTGATGATACCTACCTGTCAAACAACGATTCCGTGGTCTCAGTTGTGTAACTGATCCTCAGACTTGAGACACCAATGATGCCTTGTTTGAGTACTTCACTCCTTGATACTAAACTTATATGTTTGGAAGTTTAAAATCTAATATAGCTGATTATTGGGAATGGTAGGCAATATTACAAAGGCAATTGTGTGTCTATAAAGAATCATCCACTCTCAGTATTATGAGAGGTATATCATGTGTGTTCTTGCTCAGGCAAATCCCTAGCCAGGGTCAATCGGATTGTGAGAAAAAGTGTTATCCGGAAGAATTCGATAAGAGTAAGAATCAATTGGATTCCATATATGTCTGATTACACCATGACTAATATAAGGTCTTTGGGATATCATTTGGATAAGGGACTATAGACACATGATAACTTAGGGCAGAAAGGTCCAGTGAATTAGATCCCATGTACCATTTGGGGACTATGTCATAATGGCCCAGTATGTCCATAGTCGATGAGTTGGGTGGATTATTATAGAAATAATAATTCATTAAGTCATAAGGAATTTTGCATCAGAAGTGGTTCTGATGGGTGCAGCTCACGGTCAGCTCGGCATTGGGCCTAAAGGGTCACACACATAAAGTGGATAATGCAACAATAATAGAGGATTGGATAAGAGTTATCCAATATGGCTTCTCTCACCCTGATAGTCATGTAGTCGAAGTGTGGTAAACAATAGCATTGATTGACATCAGGAATAGTTCCTGACGACAAGATCTGCCATCATTAGCACTTAGCCTTCGACTGGATCTTAGCTGCCAGTTGAAGTCATGTTGACGATGAGATCTACCGTTGTTAGCACTTATACTTCGATTGGAGCTTAGCTACCAATTGAAGTCTTGTTGATGGTGAGATTGATGCCGTTAACTCATGTTGACAGCGAGATCGACTATCGTTAACACTCATGTTAACTACGAGATCGATGATGCTAACATATGTTAAAGTCAAGATCGATTGTTGTCAAGATGGTCTTGACGACATAGTATCTTGTCGTCAACACAGATATGGCCCAGTATACGATTTAGCCATATGCCAAATAGCTTGCACGACCCATGTCACACGACGGTTGAATTTTGGTCTCGTTTTTTAAGCAGAGGGAGTTCAAAAACCTCATGGACTGAAGGTTTTGAGCTCAACCTCTCCCTCCTCCTTCTCCCCTTCTCATCTCACCCCCTTTCTTGAGTGAGAGAGAGGAGAGCAAGAGGGTGAGACCCTCTTTGCTCTAGCTTCTTGTGCTCTTGTTGCTGCTCAGCTGCTGCTATTGCTGCACCTTGGAGGTGCATGAGGAGCACCTCAACATGGTGGGGAGATGCTAGAATGAGGAGGAGTCGTCACCAATTAATCATCATCGTGTGGATACTATTAGAGAGGAGTTCGCAAGAGCTCCTTCCTTCCGGAGGGCTAGGTTTTGTACGTCAGGGGATCTAGAACTCCCCTAGGTGAGAATGTTGAACCCTTAAATAGATTGCATGTGGTTTCATGCCCCAACATCATCCCGATATGATAATTAGGTGTTTATGAATCGTTTTTTTTTTTTTTGAACTTCCTTCCGTTGTGCATTAGTTGCCCTCCATGATGATTCCCAACACCGTAGCCATAAATCAAGTGGAAAATAGATATCTCCTCTTTTACTCTTTGACACTCTCAAGATAGCAATGATCGATCGAGATAAAAGACTAGGGGTCGAGATAGGCTTTCTCAGGGTAACAATGTTGAGGAACGATAGATTTTCCCAAGGTAATAGCAAGAAGATGTCCTGGATATAATCCTACCCTATCACATTCAGGGATAGTATCCCGAGAGTGTCGCCCCTCAAGCCGGCTGCCCCTTAGGAGTTGATGCCACTATAAAGGGGCCATATATGTGGGTTAATGAGCCATTCATGGTGCTCTATTAGTGGGTCCATGTGGGATGTTACTAAATGGACTTCGCCAATGTGGGCCGTTAATCTATGGTGGACAATAGTAGAATCACCCCTCTCCATTTGCCTCCCCTACTTCTAAGTTAAAAGTTAAGTCAGAAGTAGCTTTTGAGTGTCCAGGGTAAGTGGCACTGGGTTAACAAACATTCTCTAGAGTTGTCCAAAAAATTCACCTTGCTAACATCACATCATAGGCCATAATGGCCTTGTACGGGCTTTGAGGTACTGACCTACACCCCACTATCATGAGGCGTCATTTTCTGACACGCCATGTAAACCTATCAGATAATATCAGTAGTCTCCTTTCATAGACTGAATGCTTCATATGAAGACATAGGGTAGGTAGTTGTTGATGTGGTTCTCGAAGCTGCTTTATGATATCAACATTTATGGTGAAAATGTCTTTCGAAAAATGTTGCCTTTCAAAATTAGGGGAAAAGTTATTTTTTGAATTTTTTCTATTTATCTTCATCACTTTGGCGTGCCCTTTCCTCTTATAAGTAGGCGACTTGGTGAGACTCGTCTTCTTTCCTTCTTCCTCGTTCTGAACTGCTTGGGCTTCCTTTGTTTCTTAGCTTCATCTAAGGATCATTTTCTTCCTCCTGTGTTTGTCACTTTTCGTTGGATGTCTTTTCCTACAGACGATGCCAAATGAAGATGGTGATCTTGGTTTTGTAATCGGAGAGTTGGATTGTCCCTTCTTCATGCCTTCTATCTGCAAGATAGAAAAAGAACTAGGGGTCTTGGGAAGGGGGTTTCTAGGAATAAATCTTCAATGCTTAGGTCAAAACAGTCTAGAGCAAGTGGAATCAAGATCACTCTTTACCAAGTTTCTATCTTCAGAAGGACTTATCAGGGTATGAAGGGTTCCTAGGTATTTATAGGTCTTTCCCCTATGAATCTAGGACCATATTGGGACGTTATAATAGTCATGATCATGGGCAGTTAAGATGAACGTTATAATAACAGGTCCCTTACAGAGAGTTAATAAAGAATCCCAACGTTGTCTACATCACTCGTTATAATCACCTTTGCATTTATGGGGGATCCGTGGCCATAAATCGAGTGCGAAATGGCTATCTCCTCCTTTGTTCTTTGGCACTCCCGAGATAGCAATGACCAGGATAAAAAGTCGGGAGTCAAGATAGACTTTCTTAGGGTAACAACGTCGGGGATCGAGATAGATTTTCCTGAGATAACAATGAGAAGATGTCCAAGATATAATCTTATCCTAACCCAGGAGTGTCACCCCTCAAACTGACTATCCCATAGGAGCTGATCCCGCTATAAAGGAGGCGTATGGGTTAATGGGCCACTAATGGTACTTCATTAGTGGGCCCATATGGAATATCACAAAATAGACTTGGCCAATATGAGTTATTAATCTATAGTGGGTCAAGAGTAGAAATCACCTCTCTCTCCACTTATACACGCACACATATTTTCACTACTTTTAAGTTAAGACTAAACTATATCTCTACATAGCTTTCTAGTGAGGATAAGAGTACGGATCTTGTTTCAATAAGATACTCAGACAGGAGATATGATCTCTCGTTCAATTTGTCACGTATGATGTAAAATAAAATTACGTGAAATTTTAACATGTCTTCTAAGAAGTTAATCTCACATGTATGCCGGTCATTACATATAATGGATCAGAATGGTGATTCAAATCACTATTTTAGTCACTAGTGTTTTTCCCCTTCGTCATCAGTGTTTGAGTGAATCCACCCAAAGAAGTCAGTCTCATATGTATGCCGGTCATTACTTGGAGCCCTTAAGGTGCAATTGGTTCATCTAAATCTAATATGAATAAAAGAAAAGTTCATATTACACCGTCAAAACTTTGCTGCGTTCGCTGAGCTCATCCATGGCCAATTGGGATGATCATTAAGTTTTGTCGCCACCTAAGTTTCAACCCCAATATATAACATTATTTAAACGTATAGATCATGGGGAAGACAATTCATAGAGGAACATGTTTGAAAAATGAAAGGATACACAACTGATGTCGCCCTATCAATTTAATGCCAATGACAAATAGGAGCTGATCGGGCCGTCCAACACATATTTTAAAAATACGAAAATTATATTATCCGTAAAAAGGAAATTTGTGAAACACTCATTATTTTAATAATTATTTTCTTTTTCCACAGGCCGGAGAATTGGGTGCTAGTGAGTTGTGGCTACTATTCTCCCTCTGTTAGACTTTGGTCATATTCCACTCCGCATTTATATAAAGAGCAATATCGCCCGGATAATTATTTTCACAATTATCACTAAACTCAGAGTATGTCAACATTTTTATGGAAGAAATAATTAATTTTTACTGTGTTTAATGTGGAATTATTAAAATAATAATATAGAGGAACACTTGTTGTCTGGATAAAAAAATGTCCAACCTTAGACACAAGTGGATAAGTTCTATTGTCGTGTTGGCAGCAAAATTCACACATGTTTGTATCTGTGGACATATATAGGCGCCCGGATATTTCATCCTAATATTATCAACAAATTCTACTAGAGGGTGGTCTCACATGACGCCTCCACGAAATGGTTAAAGAGCTCATAATTAGCTTGCTTTTTAAATTTTAGTTCCGGCAATATTTTACAATTAATATATAAACTTCATAGCATGGTTGGCCACATTGTTGTGTATCGCAATAGTACGATCCAGTCAGACCGTGCTCAGGACTCTCCGAATCTCCGCATGATCGATAGGATACGAGTTATTATTATATTTTAATAATTTTTGTTATTTAATATTTATTTTATTTTTTTAATGAGATCGTTCGGATCAAAATATATCAATATGATACACTTTGATCGGACTCATATCAATGAAAAATCGACACGATCGATCCGCGCGGCACAATAAAACTCCAAAGATGGGTTTGGAACAAAAAGTAAGCTCGTCTTAGATCTAGCACTGATTGATAACTTACAAGGACCCAGAAATGCTTATAAAAATTAAAAAAAAGCCTGAAAATTCTAATTATTTACTTAACCATGTCAAAACTCGTACACCAACTATACTCTAACTTCCCATATCATGAGAAATGCTCCTTATCCGTCAAAAACGCCTACTCGCCTTTGCACGCAAACACAAAACGAAGGTGAACCCTGTTTGTCATGTTATCAGCAAACTTCATCCGCTTGTGTTTAGGGGCAGATGGGCGGACGCTTCTCAAATGTGTAGGAAGCATTTCTCCATCAATCTTTGCTGCACACCCACGTAGACGAGGCCCACGCCAGTGAAACAACTTGGCCCATTAAAAAGCCTCAGTCCACTGACTGTGAAAGAAAGGGCCTCAAAGTGGTCCACATCCGTTAAAAGGGCCAACTTCTTCAGCATCACCGGTTCAAGTTGGAGTAAGAAAGGCCCATCTCGGCCTGTTAAGGCCAACATGCTAACATGTTCATAAGAAATGCCCCTTCCTTTTTGTTTTTAAAATTTTTTAAAAACTATTTCATAATTGGCCTCATCTAATTAATATGGGTCGAGGCTCCAACACACAATATAAAGGTGCCAGAGACGGGCGCAACAAGTGTCTGGCCGGTCGGCCGGCCACTTATAATTTCTCCTTCACTAAAACCCTACCAACTATCCAATTCTTGTCATGGGTCCTCCTACTAGTTTGAGGGGCAAGTGTAGAGCTATAAATGGGCCGGACTCGGACCGAACTTAGGTGAGTCCAGTCTAGGTCCCACTCATCAATACGAAAGTCCAAACTTGGCCCACGCCCGAGCTATGTTAGGTCGAGTGGGGCCGAGTCCAACACTTCTACAAAAATGTAAAGTCTGAATAAGATCTAGCTCGGCTCGAATGTTTAAATAAAAATTAAATTAATAAAAAGTAATATATTTAATAATATAAAATTTACAATCTCACTCAATTAAATAAAGTTTTGATATTAATTACTTAATTTGTTTGAAAGGAGAGTTTCAATTTTTCAGTAAGGTAAAATAGTATAATTTTAAGTAAAATTTAAGATTTAAAATGAGAAAAAAGAAAAGAGAAATGGGTCGAACTGGCCCGTCAAGCCGATCTCAAAGCTCGAGTCTAACCTGTGGGCCTAGTCGGGTTGTATTTTTAAGTCTAATTAAAAACTCACGGGTTAAAAAGAGTCTTGCGATCTAACCCAAAATCAGACTAGACTCGCGGGTCTGTCGGACCAACCCAACCCAATGACAACCCTAGGCATGTGAGGGCACTTGCATCGGCATTTGGACATCAACACCTTAACTTGGATGCTACAGTTGGCACATTTTTCATGTCTTGTCATGGGATTTTCAATGTAAATAAAAAAAAGATGAATTATGCGCTAATTATACGTTTAACAGTGGGTGCTTATATAAAAAAACCTCTTGATTATATACTGCATAAGGTTTGTTGAATGGACGAACCAAATATGGTGTGTTATGATGCGGACCATACTGAAACCACCTCCAAGAGCATTGCTGGAAGTCTAGAGCTCATGCCCCCTTGCGCCCCCTGTGAGCCCCCCTCAACATCCCCTCCTCGACGTGCCGCTCCCAAAATTGCCTCAGCAGTGTTGTTGGACTTGCTACCTCCATGCACCCATGCACGTCAATTCTATTGCCCATCTCTCTCTTCTTCTTTTCCCTGGCCTCCATCAACTACTTCCTTCTCTTCTCCACCCCTAAACAAGCTCCGAATAGGATTTCGTCTCCTCTGCCGACGTCTACGCAACCCTCATCTACTCGTATCACCTCCATCTTCCTCCTCTGCCTCTGCATCTTCTCCTTTCTTGACTTCCATGAGAATCTCCAATGCATTCTCTTCGGATCAACTTGATCCCACCGTGCATGGGATCTTTCAAAATTATGGGAAAAGTTATTTTTTGAATTTTTTCTGCTTATCTTCATCACTTTGGCATACCCTTTCCTCTTATAAATAAGCACCTTGGTGAGACTCGTCTTCTTTCCTTCTTCCTCGTTCTGAACTACTTGGGCTTCCTTTGTTTCTTCGCTTCATCTAAGGATCATCTTCTTCCTCCTGTGTTCGTTGATTTTCGTTGGGTGTCATTTCCCACATATGGTGCTAAATAAAGAAGGTGATCTTGGTTTTGTTATCGAAGAGTTGGATTGTCCCTTCTGCATGTCTTCTATCTGCAAGATAGAAAAAGAACTAGGGGTCTTGGGAAGGGGTTTCTAGGGATCTCTTCGATACTTAAGTCAAATCAGTCTAGAGCAAGTGGAATCAAGATCACTCTTCACCAAGTTTTTGATTTTAGAAGGTCTTACCAAGGTATGAGGGGTTCCTAGGTATTTATAGGCCTTTCCCCTATGAATCCAGGACCATATTAGGCCGTTATAACAGTCATGATCGTGGGGAGTTAAGATGGGCGTTATAATAACGGGTCCATTGTAGAGAGTTAATAGAAAATTCCAACAGTTGCCCACATCACCCGTTGTAATCATCTTCGCATTTATGGGGAATCTATGGTCATAAATCAAGTGGGAAATGACTATCTCCTTCTTTACTCTTTGGCGCCCCCAAGATAGCAATGACTAGGATAAAAAGTCGGGGGCCGAAATAGGGTTTCTTAGACTAACAATGTTGGGGATCGAGATAGTTTTTTCCCATATAACAATGAGGAGATGCCTAGGATATAATCCTACCCTAACGCATTTTGAGATAGTATCTCAAGAGTGTCGCCCTTTAAATCGGTTGTCCCTTAGGAGTTGATCCTGCTATAAAGGAGGCCTTAATTATATGGGATAATAGGCCACTAATGGTGCTTTCTTAGTGGGCCCATATGGAATGTCACAAAATGGACTTGGCCAATGTGGGTCATTAATTTATGGTGGGCCAAGAGTAGAAATCACCCCTCTCCACTTATACACGTACACTTATTTTCGTTACTTCTAATGTGTGACTAAATTATATCTACATAACCCCCTATTGAGGATAATATTGCGAATTTTGTTGCAACAAGATGCTTAGATAAGACATATGACCACTCGTTCAAATGAAACTACGTGAAATTTCAGCATATCTTTCGAGATGTGCTATCTTCATTTGGAATTTTATCTTTTTCTAGAAAAAGAACTCTCTTAAAAGAAGAGAAATGAATATTACTTATAAATATAATTTATTCTCACTATTTTAAAATAAATTATACTTTATAACTATACATACTTTATTCTGAACATGAGCGAAACTACATTCCCAAAGATGTGTGTATGGATCAGTGTATTACTTTTATAGAGAATAACAATTAGTTATCATTAGTCAACAAGAGGAATATATATATATATATATATATATATATAAAATATTGGATCAGAATGGTGAATCAAATAAATATTTTAGTAACTAGTGTTGTTCCCCTTCGTTAGTGTTTGAGCGAATCCATATCCACCCTTTAAAGAAGTTAGTCTCATATGTATGCCGGTCATTATTTGGAGCCCTTAGGTGCAATTGGATCATCTAAATCTAATACGAAGAAAAAAAAAGTTCAACTACACGGTCAAAATTTTGCTGCATTCGCTCATCCATGGCCAATTTGGATGATCAATAATTTTTGTCGCCTCCAAAGTTTCAACCTCGGGATAACATTATTTCAACGTACAGATCATGCTAGCATGTTTGAAAAAAATGAAAGGAAACACAACTGATGTCGCCCTATCAATTTAATGCCAATGACAAATAGGAGCTGATTGGGATTTTAAAAATACGAAAATTATATTATACACAAAAAAGAAATTTGTGAAACACTCATTATTATAATAATTATTTTCTTTTTCTGCAGATCGGTTATGGAAAAAAAAAAGAATTTAGTGCACTTGAGTTATGGATTTTTCACTTGTATTTCTTCCCTTTTATTGGCCAATAAAAATAAGACACAATGTACCCTTCTAATGAGATGAGAGAAATATAAGTAGAAAGTACACAACTCAAATGTACTAAATTATTTTTTACAGAGAATTAGGTACCAGTTCTCCCTCCACGATAGATCTGGCTAAATTGGCTAGCCTTTGGCCATATTCTACTCCGCATTTAAGAGCAATATCGCAGAGACAATTATTTTCACAATTATATCTAAACTCAGAGTATGTCAACATTTTCGTGGAAGAAATAATTGATTTTTTACTATGTTTAATGTATAAGAATGACTAAAATAACAACTTGGAGGAACACTTGTTGTTTGGACAAAAAATTGTATAAATTTTCGATGTTAGACGCAAGTGGATAAGTTTCGTTGTCACGTTGACAGTGAGATTCACACATGTTTATGTTATGGACATAATTGATCAGACATTTCATTCCATTAACAAATTTTTATCAACAAGTTCTAGTAGAGGATTGTCTCACATGATGCCTCCACGAAATGATAAAAGAGCTCATAATTAGCTTGCTTTTTAATTTTTAGTTCTGCAATATCTTACAATTAATATATAGACTTCATAACATGGTTGGCCATGCCGCTTGTATGTACCGCAGCGTTTCGATCAAGTTGGATCATGATTGATATGATACGAGTTATCATAATAGTTTTTTAATTTAACATTTAGTTATATTGTTATTAATTAGATCGTATAAATCAGATCGTATCAATGCGGTATACTCCGATCTGATTCATGTCAATGGAAGATCGAGATAGCTAATTCGTGCGACACAGCCAACCTTACTTCATAGACTGATATAATTTAGTCTTTGAATCAAAGAAGCGTAGCTTTTGTTTAGATGAATGCCCATTTGATACCTTTTATAATTAACTTTGACTCCCTGCTGCTTCTAAAGGCTCAAGTAAGCTTGTCTTAGATCTCGGACTAATTGATAAATTACGAGGACCCAGAAAGACATATAAAATTAAAAAAAAAAACCTGAAAAATTCTAATTATTTACTTAACCATGTCAAAACTTGTACAACAACTATACTTTGCTGCGTGTAGGAAGCATTTCTCCATCAATATTTTGCTGCACACCCACGTAGACGAGGCCCACGCCAGTGAAACAAACTTGGCCATTATTAAAAAGCATCAGTCCACTGACTGTGAGAGAAAGGGCCTCAAAGTGGTCCACATCCGTTCAAAGGGCCAGCATCACCGGTCCAAGTTGGAATAAGAAAGGCTCATCTCGGCCCATTAAGGCCAACATATCAACATGTTTATAAGAAATGCCCCTTCCTTTTTGTCAAGGTCAACATATCAACATATCAACGTGTTCTTGTCATGGGTCCTCCTACCAGCTTGAGGTCCAAGTAAAATAACATAATTTTAAGTAAGTAAAATTTAAGATTTGAAATGAGAAAAAAGAAAAGAGAAACGAGTCGGGTTGATGTAGAAACGAGTCGGGTCCTCCTTCCAGCTTCGGCACTTAGACAGTAACACCTTATAATAGGATTTTTGATGTAGGTAACGAAGAAGATGAATTATCATGAGCTAATTATAAGTTTAACAGTGGAGACTTATACAAAAAAAAAAACTTTGGATTATATACTGCATAAGATTTGTTGAATCGGCGAACCAGATATGGTGTCTTGCCCCCTTCTTCCTGCCCCCACCCCCTATAGTGCTTGCACAACTCTTGTTGGACGACTCCATCCCCCAACCCATGCCCCCCTTTCCCTAAAACCACCTCCAACAACATTGTTGAAAGTTTGGAGCCCATGCCCCCCTTGCGCCGGCCCCCAAAACTATCTCATTAGTTAGCGTTGTTGGACTTACTACCCCCGTCCACATCCCTCTACAACATCCTCTCTTGCCCATGCATTGCTGAAACCCTTGCTCCTCCACCTCATCTCTCTCTTCTTCTTCCCCTTGCCCTCCATCAACTACTTCTCTCTCTTCTCCGCCCCCAAAGTTCAAGCTCCGAATAGGACCTCGTCTCTCCTGTCGATGTCTACGCAGCCCTCATCTACTCGTATCACCTCCATCTTCCTCTTCTACCTCTGCATCTTCTTCTTTCTTGACTTCCATGAGAATCTTCGATGGATTCCCTCCGGATCGGCCTGATCCCATCATGCCTGAGGATTGTAAATACTCCACAATGCATCACATCCGTGTCGTATGACCAACTTTAATACTTCATTAATTTTAAACTAAATATTTGTCACTATAAAAAAAGCTACTTTCTGTTTAAACGAGTGAAAATACATGTTCTTAATAGTTAAAGGTGACATACAAATATTACTTAAAACATGACCAATATATTTTATATATAGTGGCACTTGCCAAAATGTACCCTTTCAGAAAAATGAAGATTAATACAGCATTGAGAGCAACCCCATTCAGCTAGGCTATCATGCAGTGTAATTCGCCTGTGTGTAAATGTGTTGAATATGGGCCGATGCAGGGAAGATTTTCCAGATTTCTCTGACATAGCTCAAGATAGACCAGGAACATTAATTTGTTTCTTCTACTAGCTAGTGACGATGCCCACAAAGAGTGCTAGAGTCACATTCAATGTAGGTGACCTGTAGAGCAAGAGTTTGCCGATATCGCATCATCTAGTAACGCCCTAGCTTCAGAGATAATTAAGACTGTTATTGTAGGCTTTTTTTTTTTTTTTTTGATAACGAAGAATAACCCCCGTCCCGTGTGGTTTTGTGGGCTCAGGAATTGATATTCGTGAACTCCAAGATCAGGATTTGGCAACTCCTACTTTCCGTGTATCCGTGTTGCCCTTACCCCACTTGACCGAAAAAACTCCGGATCTACACACCTCGAAGATTACATGTAGATCAGGTAAACCCCCCTCAGGAAACGAACTCGGGACCTCTTGCTTTAAGCAAGAGTTCTAACCGATCGACCCAACCGGGGTCCTCACTGCTATTGTAGGTTGATTTCATATTCTTCAAATTTCTTGAAGTATATTTTTAACCCTAGATCTAGTTTGATTTCTTAATGTTTTTTATTTTCTTTTAAAGCAAGATCTTATTTTGAAACTTCATTGCAAATGGTTAAAAACAAATTGCAAAAAGTAAAACTGTAGACCTATAATATTTTAGGTTACATCTAAGCTTCATATTGAATAAATCTAAATTTAATAATACATCCAAGAGGAAGAAGGATGTTGTATAAGGAGCACCACTGAAAAAATTGGATGGACAATAATTTTTTTCACTTCCAAACAACAGAAGGAGATAGTACAACAGAATCCACTAGATATTATAGGTACAGAGTCAGTTGCATGAGGAGGATGATATTTGAGCCATCACAGGGACAAAGTATAGGACGTGACACTTCAGATCCTTCTTCTCCATCTAGCAGAGGTGGCAACAATATTGGTGGTAGCAATGGTGGAGGTGGGGGGGGGGGCATGTATTTTATGGGTGAGGTTGACTTTTGCATGCTACTTAGGACAATATAAATCATGAAGAACCAACTATATTGTTGCAAAGATGGTATAAATAAGATAAGATATGATAGAAGACATCTATGGCAAATAGTAGAAACTATCATAGCGTTGTCTCCAATTTTATGAGATTGAGCATATGGGAGGACATAGCGTTCAATGCCGCTAGTGAGGGTCATAGCTTCTATTAAGGGACAATAAGCTAGATCCATTTGCTTATCATTATAAGTATGGAGGCTATTATGGCTATGGAGATCAACATGTCCATGATGGTTCTCATATAATATATAATTATGTAGATTCTAATACTTCGACTACTTAGACCTATAATAGTATGTTAAGGAACAAGTTAATATAAGAAATATTAGTATATGTATTATGAGACGTATGAAAATTACACATCTTATGTTGATTATTTGTAATTTGTGGAAAGAACATATAATGTTAGATTGTTTGGAGATGAGAGGTATGTTTCACATTGTGAAGATTATGTGGACATACACACTTAAGAAGATGATGACTATGTAAGGTAATTCTTTTCCAATATATTAAATGTTTGTTTATCAGGATAGTTGTAATAATAATAAACGTGTTTTTTATTTTTTTCATGTAGATAACCAAGATGAATATTGGTGAGGACGACAAAACCATTCAGAGAATGAGAACAGGTTGAGTAAAATGAGCATTGCATTACTCTATAGCCATTGTGATATTCACGTGATTGAAAGTTAATAGATGGCTTCATTCTTTGCTATTTTTTTAGTGAAATGTGAAATATTTTAATTACATCTCAATGTGATGCTTATACAACTTAGTATTTTATTTCATCTCAATGTGATGCTTGTACAATTTAGAATCATGGTTTTTTGCATTTCCTATGATCACCTCAATATGATGTTTATATGTTGATTAAACAAGTAAAAATGATTAAACAAAAATTATGTTTCAAAACTGACCAAAAAAATTTAGCTTACGTCAAAAAAAATTCTAGCACCATATCGATATGATATGGTATGATACTATGTGGAACTTGGCATGGTCGGATCCCACAGTACAACAAACCTTGTCCCGAATAAATAAAAAATATTTTAATTATTGAGATAAGTTATAACTAATAAGGATAAAGAAGTGTAGTCAAGATAAATGTGTGTTAAATAGGAATAACATTATACATACTCTTATGTAATGATAACAATTATATAAGTGGGTATGATAGGAGATAATGGATGTCATTTCACTATTTCTCTAATATCCAAGGCACGTGGGAGTCAATGTAAAGAGTATTTAATTATATTTTCTTAACTACATGAGAATTTCCGTCAATTTATCTGAAATTTATCATCATCTCTACCATTATCAAAGTCATAGCATAATTAGTGACAGATAAATAGAGAAAAACAAAAAAAGTTAATCAAAATAAAAATATGATTAAAGAGAGATAATCTATATTTAGTTAAAAAATATTTGTTATCAGATCAGACGTCTAATAATATTTAGATAAATTGTTTGTCAAATAATTTTATTGACTAAAAAATCTTATCAGTCTTTTTTTCTCTATGTTTTCAACCAATAAGATTATTTGACAAATAATTAGATCTTATTACAAGTCTAATCTAATACAAATATTTTTTATCCAATTATTCTAACATAATTCATCTGATTATTAAAATGACTCACGGGTGATTTCTCTCTCTCCCTCACTACACGTACGGTAACACTGATCGCATTTAATACGAGAAAAGTGTTCTAAAATTTTAAAAATATAGAAATGTCACGTCTACCTGTATTTTTTTAATTCTTATTCACCTATCTCTACACTGCTCTTCGTCGATTTTAGAACCCAATTTTTTTTTAGAGTCTGTCCATGTGGTGGGGTGCAGGACTAATCAGAACCCAAAGTGCACCTACATGTCGCAATAATATTTCTCTTTTCTTGGCTCTTTTGACATGAGTGTTTTCTTCTGAGAAGAGAAGTGCTAGTTACTCGACGTCCGGATAACTAGTTGACGTGGATCGGCCGCGTGTGGATCCCACGAAGGTGACGTGAGCCCATACGCGACCGACCAATCAGGTCGGCTGCATGACCGATCTAACTTAACTGGGTTACTCGGGGAGTAACCAACATTTCTTTTCTGAGAGAATAAAAAAGCTCAATGCACTTTTATATTACACTTAATCATATTACACTTAAGTGTAATATGACTAGATATTAAATTTATAAGACACTCAATAATTAAATTGTTATTTTATCACTCCCTATGAAAAAGTAAAAAATATTATATAAATTTAGTGCCTGAGCAATATAAAAATACAATAAATTTTTCGCTCTCTTCTTTCTCTCACTCGTCTGCCACCTCTTCACCTGCCAACCCCACCGCATCATTCCTGGATCCCTCTCGTCATCGGAGATAACACAAGTAAGATCGAACACAGAAGAAATACTTAGTGCACATCTATAGTGTGTACTAACTTGGGCACACCCACTAGGGGTGTGCCATTTGTCCTTTAGAGTTTGAAAAAGTTAGATGGAGAATATATTATAAACCCCAAGAGACACATGGCACAACTCTAATGGGTGTGCCATAATAGTTAATGCACACCAAAATGTGCAGTAAGTATTTCTCCAGAACACAGACATCAAACACCGCATGGTAAAAGCAAACGATCGAGGCGGCATAGAAAGAGAGCACCCAGTGAAGGGCTAGCTAGCAGCTTCAGCCATGGGCGGCGCTGCGGCTTCTGCGGCCGCGACGTCCTACCTACCCGTCGCCATCTCGTTGCTGCTGTTGCTCCCCGTGCGTGTCTCCGCGGCCGGCCGCCTCCACCCCCTCGTCGTCATCCCCGGCACCGGCACCAGCCAGATCTACGCCCGACTGACCGACGACTACGTGCCCTCGAACGGGACCGTTTGCGGGGGCGCCAACAGGCCGGCGGGGTGGTTCCGCCTGTGGAAGGACAAGAGACTGCTCAGGGACCCCCTCGTGCAGTGCTTCACGGAGCTGATGGCCATCCACTACGACCCTGCCCTCGACGACTACCGCAACACCCCCGGCGTCGAGACCATGGTCCCTCGCTTCGGCTCCGTCGACGCCTTCCGCCACCGCGACCCCGACGACCCGTGAGCAGCTCTCCTCGCTCCATTTCCATATCATTAATTGACCGGCGGCGAAGCCCGCCGCCTGAAATCAAATAGAGAGATGCTGAGCTTGTTTGGATTTCAGAAAGGACACGCCGGAGATGGCGATTTTCCTGGAACGACTGGAGGCGCTCGGCTACCGGGACGGCGAGGATCTGTTCGGCGCGCCCTACGACTACCGCTACGGCCTGGCCGCCCCCGGCCGCCCCTCCCTGGCGGGCACCCGCTTTCTCGACGGCCTCAGGGCGCTGGTCGAGCGCGCCGCCTCCGCCAACGGCGGCAAGCCGGTGGTCATCCTCGGCCACAGCTTGGGCGGCCTCCTCGCCCACCAGCTCCTCACCCGGAGCCCCCCGGCTTGGCGCCGCCGCTTCGTGAAGCACTTCCTCGCCGTCGCGGTGCCCTGGGGGGGTTGCGTGCTGGAGATGGAGGTCTTCGCCTCCGGGATCTCCGTCGCCGGGCTGGCGCCCTTGGCGCTGAGAGCAGAGATGGCAACCTACGAGAGCAACCTGTGGCTGCTGCCTTCGCCGGGGGCCTTCGGGGGGCGACCCCTCGCGGTGACCCCGGAGAGGAACTACTCCGCGATGGAGCTACTCCAGTTCCTCTCGGACGTCGGGTTCCCGGAAGCGGTGCGCCCTTACCAGTCTCGGATCCTGCCGATGGCCGCCCGGTTGGATCCGCCGGGGGTCCCGGTGACCTGCGTGTCCGGGACGGGGGTTCCGACCACGGAGATGCTCGTGTACGGGGACGGGTTTGGTCGGGACCCGGAGGTGGTGTCGGGGGACGGGGACGGGACGGTGAACATGGAGAGCTTGGTGGCGGCGGAGGCGGCGTGGGTGGGGGTGGAGGGGCAGCCATTGACGGTGGTGAAGGTGGCCAAGGCGACCCATGGATCGATACTGTTGGAGGAGGAGACATGGAAGGTGATATTGGAGCAGGTGATGAGCTCCGACGACGACGATGCCGATGTGAGGTCTACTGGTTTGAGCTCTGCAGCAGCTTAATTAGTTGGAATATAGTAATCTATTATGTGTTTAAATCTTTAATTTTCTTGTTATTTTTGTATGAAACATTTTGTTTTCTCCGTCTCATTTTTTTCCATTATATATAAAGGTCATCTTTCCGGAAGTTGAGGAGTAATACGTGTTGCATATTTATGATCTATATATACTTCAAGTTTAATTATTTGAACTATGGATGTATGGTAACGTTATATATTGTTTATGGCATATTTGTGACATTTATCTTCTACGAGTGATATTTAATAATATTTTAAAAAAGATGGCACATTTGTTTCGTATAAGGATGGTGTAGTAATAAGAAAAAGTCTCTCTAGTGCTAGGGGTGAATATAGGACGGTTCGGTCCGGAATGACTCATTGTTTAGTCAATCCAAATTGAACCGAATCTCAAGATCAATTCGTCCCCCGCCGCTAGACGGGTTGGACATAAGGGGTGCGGGGCGGTGCTGAGTTGTCTAGTGGCGGATGTCACTAGACTATTAATTAAAAAAAAATCTCAAGATCAATCCAAACTGAATCAATTTGATTCGAATTGGTTTAAATCGAAATATAATGCCTTTTATTACATAATTGCCCGCTTGCCATGACGGCTAAGGCACAAGTTGGTGTTGGAATCCTAATTTTGGCAAGTTTTTTACATCAAATTTCAGTTTTGGCACTTTTTTGACAAAAAAAACTATTGTAAGAGGGCAATTTCAAAGTCACGATGTCACAGACGCCGTGCAACCCTACGCTAGCCAACTACCATACATTATGTTTGAGTTATAGATGCACATATTATACAAGTCCAGTTCAATTTTTCGATTTGAACCGAATTATAAACAATCCTACCTAATGTCATTCCCCAACCTTCAATAGAGAGGGGTGTGGAGAAGGGAGGGGCTGCAATTGATCACTGGGTGTACATATAGTGAGGCTGTTATGCCATGTCAGTGTGATAGTGATACGTCGAGTGATGAGAGTGGGATGCCATGCCCATTATACAAAGGGAGACGTACCACATCGTGGTGTCATGTCTTCGATTTAGCAGTGGAAAAAAATTGGGAACATAAGGATGCGAATATCAAAGTAAACATTAAATTTTAATAAACATCTATGAAAATAATGTAAAATATCAAAATCAACTCACCAAGTCTATTACAACCACTAATTCCAAAGCTAAATATAGGGCTCCTAATTCAAGTTACATAAACATCTCAATGAAATAACCTATTACAGACTCAAAGACACTTCTATTTGACTAAGGACTCTCTAACATAGTCTTCAAGGATAATTGAGACACTCTTCAATCTTGTCCCGTTTAGTTTCAATCTAAATCTTCTCCTTTACCTAAAAATATTAAGTATTTAAATGAGTTTTTGTCCAGTAAAATCTATATCTTAGTATGCAGAAAATAATATAAATGATTAACATATTAACAAGTGGAATTCTTAGCAAACATGATTATCAAGCACATGGGGACGATGAATTATAATCAAAGAAAAATAGACATAATTTCAATGGCAAACGTATAAATCAAGAGACTCAATTCACATGATAAGAGTGCAAATCAAATGACAATATTCAATGGCTATGAAACTGATCTAATATTCAAATGGCGAATGGATGTTATCTAGACGATAATGGTCTTTCGTAGCATTGCAAGATACATTATCAAATTAGTGTATCCAGATCGTGCCTTAGCACATAGAAGATCTTATCTCAAGAGATAACAATGATTCATCAAATTGACCACATAGCATAACTTACGTACATATAATAACTTATCAGTTACTCATATCATAGCTTATCAGACAGAGTTTATCACACATGTCAGAACTTATCACACATATTTTTAGCGATGCAATGACAAAGATCACAAGTCAATTACTCATATGGTTTCTGAGTACTTTGGGTACTCCTCCAAGACCAGACAAGACCCTTATATGCACAAACATTCTTATAAAATAGTTTTTTCATATCTTTGAAAAGATTGGACCAAAGTCCATTGCAAAATACTTTTCTTACAGTGAAAACACTTTTCATAATCATGGCCAAGAATTTCAAGAACAAGTTCATAGTAACAAAAGTATGATTTATCTTGGTTTCAAAAGGATACTATTGCTATTGGAACAAGGGTGGTTGGCCAAAGCCGAACTACGTGGGTCCCAAGGGGCGATGGCAACACGTTGAACCTGTTGAAGTCGAGCTCCGACCTGCAAGGACCACCAAGATACCTCGGTGGGGAGAGACTCTGACGCTCAAGTTAGATTAGGAGATCGGCTTAAGAGAATGTTTGTGCTTGGAATAGCGTACCTTTTTTCGTGCGGAGTGTCTCTCCCTTTTATAGGGACTTACTGGGCTAGATTACCAGAGGTGACTTTGAAAGGTGTGCGGAATTATCTAATATGGTAATCTAGAAGGGGGGGGGGGGGGGTTGAATAGATTACAACTAAATCTAACCAAGATTGACTTCTTTTCGATGACAACACAAACTGATCGAAATCTTAAACAGATTTGAGTTGCAGTCAGTGTGCTTGTTGTGAACAGAATATAAACAATCTATCTAACATGTGTAGAATCAGTGTGCCTACCAATCATCTAATGTAAAAATGTGTAAACTATAGGACACGAGGATTTAAGGTGGTTCGGAGTACACAACTTGTGTATCCTACGTCCACCGTCCACACACACACGCAGAAAGACTGCTTATTAGCGAGTTCATTCACTATATATAACACACACACTTCATGTTGTCTGATGTAAACCCACGATCAGAACAACATGACCCACGTGAATCAAGCACAAGAGTCACTTGACCCAACAACACACACACAAGGTATGAAAAACAGAGACAGAAAAGGGTTCTGAGTTGAAGTATCAAATCCTGATATTGAACTCTTCACTATGGTCGTCCATGTGCAGTTCAAACTACGTCTTGACAAGTATAAGTTGATGTAGAAGCTTGAATCGCAGACGAACCGGCTTCAACTCCGCTCAGAAGGTGGTTCTTCTTCGCTCTTGATGGAGGGTTGAAGCAGAGCAGCAGAAAGATCTTTTCTCTTGAGAGTTTGCTAAGGTTTAGGTATGGTGGTTGCTTCTGTGCGAGAATACCTTCAAAGAGTTCCTTTTATATGGGTGTTTAAGTATGGAGAGTCGTGGCAAATGGAAACGCCCAATTCGGAAACATATGGAGATCTCGTATTGAGATTTTCTCTTCGTCTGTCGACAGCAAGATATGCATCTGTCGACAGATGTAGACAGACTTGCAAAAGGCAGAAAGCTGGGCTTCCCGGGAGACAATTTCCTGTGTGGATCTGTCGACAGATGACTTGAGTCTGTCGACAGGTACACCTTTGCCAGGAGCCTGTTAGTTCTGTCTGAGTTGATCTGTCGACAGACATCTGTGGGGCTGTCGATAGGCACTTGCTTTTAGTGTTTTTCTTGATCTTTTTGCTCTTGTTTTGGTACATTGTCTTGCATGCAATCTCACCTACATTTAAGAGCATTGTTAGTGAGATAATATGAACATATAGATGATCAAATTAGGCATGTGTTTCTTGATTAACATTTGCTTGACATGTCATTCTTATCATGTTTCACACATTCATATCACATCAAATTGCATTGTTCATGAAATGCTCATCATAAAAAACAAACATCTCAATTGTAAATCTAACATTGTCATGTAAACCCAACAGACTTGTGGATGTGCGCACTGCTTCCTCCTAGATTCGCACGCGTGATTGGGCAGCTGGAGGGGATCCGGATACTTCGGCCAAATCAGTGCGGCGCGACCCACAGCCTGATCTTCGGGCCCTATCGCTACTGGAACTTCCCTCTTTGGGCGTGCTAGGTAATCAGTGTGCAGTGACTTGGGATTTACGGGCCCTCCCAATCATAAGGACGCAAGTCTCAACAGAGTAAGTGTGGCGCCCCGACACGGAATATCGGAGCGGGATTACAGTTATTAAATAGTACAGAGCGAGAAGATAAATAACAAACCATTACACATTTGGATAACACCAAATAAACTCCAATTTCATTAATAATCCACCAGTCATCATTACATTCACTAATAACTCATCAAACATCAACGCATCAGAGCCAAAACTAGGGCCCAGAGTACTTTATTCAAAATCAAACTATTACATAAATACTATCTGACTCACTAACTCATAACTATACTATCAACTACTACTAGGAACCCTTGGTTGCTGAAAATAGGTCACTCTTGAGCATCATCCTCAGTCCCGTCCTCGTGAGTGTGGTCATCGTCATACTCGCCTGAAACACATTAAATAAAGACGCAGGATGAGCGAATAACGCCCAGTCGGACTTAATATCTCGTGTAAATAAGCAGGCTTTAAGTGTTTAACATTTTATCAAGCAGGGTAACTAACATGAATGAGCAAGCACGAGAACGATCAGGTATAGTCGTGTCAATAAGATCACAAGACAAGAATACCTCATAGTAACAAGTACAACAAAAGATTTGGCCATATTTCAAGTTAACAAGTAAATTACACAGCAGTGCACAAGTCACGATAGCAAGTAAATCAAGTAAGATGCGTTTGGTTGATCATCTTATCAACCACAAGTCAAGTAACATAAACATTTCATGAGTAGTGTGATTGTCATAGATTAATCTTGCGTGTCATGCGTTAGGTGTATGCCAATCACCCTGATCATTAAACCCTCGCGAGTTATAGCCTTTCAGGTGCTCTTCCAAGGACCAGATCGGGCCCTTATCATGTTGCCTAGCATAGTCATATTTTTATCTTAGACAATCACCAAAATGGCCAAGAGAGTACCAAGAATAGATGAGAGTAGCAAATGAACTAGATGAGAGTGTAGAGAGAACGTGAACAGATAAGAGTATCGAGGTAGTAGATGAGATAGGGACATTTCCGTAAAATGACGAGAAACACATGAAAGTAACGGTTGCACGGCACCAGGTCGGGTACCAACAGTCTGGTAGAAGTCACAACCGCCCCTTTAGCCGTGTCGTGTACACGGTCAGGTGGTCCGACGTGAACCCAAGACGAGAAGGAAACACTAAGGCCATGGATCGTACTGATCCCTAAGGTGTAACGGGTTTTAAGGTACAACCAGCTCGTTGACTAAGGACGTGTGCCAAAGCCAAGGAGACTTACGGAGGTCTTGACAAGGAGTCCCTGGCCCAGTCGAGAATATTCCCGATGGAGAGGTGGTCCAAGTCAAGAGAAAGTGTGTAAAACGGGTCCGTCGTGCCTCAAGTGCTCGAAGGCCGAGGGAAAACGGTCACAGTAGATTAAACGCGCGAGCAAAAACGGAAACAAGTGTAGTTAAATTTTAGTAATTTATTTCGCTAGATTACCAGATATATTATTGAGAAATTCAATGAGGTCATTTGACAATTATGAAAGTTTAGTGGGTGCAAGTGTGAAGAAATCATAAGAGTGAGATAAATCGTGCGAATGGCTTTTAAATAATTAATTTTTTATATTATAGCCATCATTAATTTTACCAAGTCGAATTATTATAACATGGGGTAACCAAGATTAATCAAGGGGTACATGCATAAATTTAAGTTCTGGCCGAAATTTTAAAATCGCGGCGAGGAAGCCCGTCGCGGTTCAAATCGCGATGGGGCGGCCTGGCGCGTCTTGTAAACCGGCCGATCTGGCCCGGTCTCGGGTGCAAATAGCGGCGGCTTAGGCCGCCGTGTTCTTAATGCGACGAGCTTGAAGGGCACGACCCGGCTGGTATCGCGGCGGATCCTGCCGTCGCGATGTTAGAAGGGTCCAGCCCTTTTCCCTTTTTTTCAGGGCGAAATACTTCTTGATATAGGGTCATTCTAAATTCAAAATAAAATTGCACGGTGGTCTAAAAATCACGAAACCAACTTTAAACGAAAGTATACAATGGATCTATCAACATGCATGATTAATTTGAAAGTGAACATAGTTTAGGCATGATTTGATCAAGTTACTATTCGATGACCTAAACATGCGCAGTCGGGGTTCAATGAATTAATTTGAGATAAATACATGATGAAAATTAACAAAACCAGAGGCGTTCGAAATCTAACATGATGTAGTATTTATGAAAATTTTCTCATGGTATGAAGTCAAATATGCACGGGGTTCTCAAGCAACCATGAAGGGTCAGGTGTATGGATCTGACATGGATTCAAGAATTAATTCTCCCCTGCATGTATTAGAATTTTCTCATGGCATGGAAACAAGTATACACGAGGTTTACAAGCAAATATGAAAGTTCGGGTACATGGATCAGACAGAAATTCGAGGAATTAATTCTCCCTCATGGGAGATCGAAATGGAGTGAACCCAGAGGGCTTTTGCAAGGGATCATGAACTCTACCTAGGGTAATTTTTATACGAATTTAGCTTGAGAGATTGCCTACCTTTTTCGTGGAGTAAGAAAACCCTAGTTTGGAGACGAAAAATGAGAATTCCCCCTTGTCCAAGCTTCCTTCTCCAAGCTCCCTCGATCTCCAGCCTTTCCCTTCGTCCTCCAGAGTCCCAACAACGATCTAGGGGGCGATAGGGTCGAGCTTGGGGTGTTTTGATGGCTTTTAGAGTCCTAAAGTCATAAAACTCTCCTCTTCTCTTTCAAATTTCGAATTCCACCTTTATCTCCCTATTCTCCCTCATTTATCTACCTAATGGGGTTGGGAAGAGAGCTAATCTCGTGGCCGAGGGTTAGGATATGATAATGGGTCTTTATTTTAGATAAACATGACTTATTTAATATTTATCTTAGTCTTTTACTATTTAATAATTAATTAAATACAAATTTCATTAATTGCTTCTCCTCCCATAATGGGCTATCCCTATTGGGCCCAAACTATTAGGTTTAGTTTATTAGCGTAATCCATTAATATTTTAGCTTAATGGGTATTGCTTTAATTCTATTTGTTTCCATTTATTCTCCCTTTATTCTAATTAAATCAATTTAACTTATTTATTTAAATAATTTTTTTATTATTAGTATTTAAAAATCAAGATTGCTATAGTAAGTCCAGCCAATCATTTCCTGTCTAGTTGCAAATGAATTCGCCTTGATCCTATGCTTGACCGTAGGGGCTCTTCTGCGACCAATAGGCCGACAGCTGACTTCATAGGCCGATCAGCCGAAGACGATAGAGGTCGTTGGCGTTCTTTGGTTGTTTGAGCGTTTATCGGCAAGTTGGCAAGTAATGACCCGTATCAGATACATTGATAGCTCAAAAATATCAAAGGTACAAATTAAGTAGGGCTTGTCCCTCCAATTTGATTCCCATGTATGATGTCAATTATTTTCAATTTGCCTCACAAAAAGTGTTGTCCTTGTCTTTTTCCTGATAAAAAAACCCTTATAAAAGAAGAGAAATGAGTCTTATTTATAACACACTTATTTTTACTATTTCTAATATAAGATTAAATTATACCTATATATATACATCCATATATATACAGACATATAGATATATATTCATCTCTCCTTGAGGCAGGAATGTGTCTTGAACTCGTTTAGTAATATTATGCTCTAGACTGTATTGGGGCATAGCGAACATGAATTCACTACGCATGAATCTGATTGGTCCACACGGAGAAGACACAATGATGGTGTCGACCCCTAACCAGACCCATCTCGACATTGTCCATAGCGTCGTATTAATGTGTCACAACGATGGCGGTTTTTAGGAGTGCAAATAACCATCATGTGCACCATTTGAGCATTTGTATGTAGTATGCCAGTATTTGTGTGTAGTATGTCAACATTTGTGTGCAATATTATAGTATTTGTGCACACTATTTTGACAATTCTTATACAGTATGTTAATTGTGTGCATCGTCCCAACATTTGTATGTATTCATATAACATTTGTGTATAAGTAATACACCATTTGTGTGCATTCTGCGCTGCGGTGGATGTATGGGATGGCATTCTTGTCCATTCCCCATAAAATGTGGCGCCATCGGAATTGCGCAAGAAGAAGTCTAGTGATGTACGTCGTCATCATTACCTCTTCTCCATATGGACTGATCAAATTCACACATGGTGAATACACATTCGCTATGCTCCTACAACTATATATATATATATATATACAACTATATATATATATATTGCTATGCACCGAGCTAGTTGATAGCATAGCATGACTCAGCGCCTCCTCTCTCCTCCATTGGTTCATGTGGAGCGGGGGGATCTCAGGGTGTATTTAATATACTTATTTTTTTTATTTTAAAATAATACACACAAATATTTGTAGTATATATAAATATTTATTTTAATACACACAAATATATAATAAATGTATACATAATATAAAAATACACACAATAATTTTATTTGTGTGCATTCTTATCGTGTTTGTATACAATAAAATCTCTATTTTATTTGCACTCCATAGATATGTGTATACACTATATGATATTTGTGCGTATTATTTTAAGATAAAAAAAGAAAATAAAATATATATAAATGCATCTTGAGATCCCCCTCTCACATGGACTAATGGAGGGAGAGAACTACTTTTGAGTTATACTATACTCTCGATTAATCTGGAACATGAATCTCAATATATATATATATATATATATATATATATAATATTATATATATATATTGAGATGTGAGGATGCGGCCCGCCGCCCCCCAACGATGCCACCGTGCATTGTGCATGCCATAGACCCGTGCAACGATTTTTTTTTTTTTTTTAATATTGTCGTAATCCCACGGTATAGATATAGATGCACTCTCTGTCTTCGTGTTGCATGTTCTCTTTTCTTTGTGAATCGGCAACCCCACCTTGGGATACTAGTTCTTCTTCGTAATCGATTTAATTAGACCAAAATCCAATGCATGATGCTGGGCACCTGCTTCCATTTCTCATAGGACCCCCCCCTCCTTCCCGAAGGAGAGAGAGAACACGTGATCATGAACTCATCTGTAAATCTCTCTCTCTCTCTCTCTCTCTTCTCTCCTCTCTCTCTCTCTCTTTCTCTCCTTCTTCTCTCTCTCTCTCTCAGGAGGAGGAGAGAACGCATCATGAATTATTTATAAATATTTAATCCCTCTCTCTCTATATATATATATACTAGTTCTATGCTCGTGTGATGCACAGAAAATATTTTAAAGAAAAATATATTTAAAAGACATCATAATATCAGCATATAAAATATATAAAAAATATTCAACACATATAAATTTAATCACATATTTATCTATGTCATGGGATATTTGTTTTTAAATTATATTTGAATCATTATTTATAGATCTCACTTTTAATCTTCTTCTTTTCAATTTTAATTTTCTTCTCTTGTTGGATGAATGTTGTACCGTAGTAGTCTACATATAGTTCTCATTCACGTTGATTTTCTCATAAATCTTCTTCTATGGTGTGATATTATTTGTAAAACATGTAATTGAAAAACTATCATGATCCTTA
Source organism: Colocasia esculenta (assembly GCA_014218235.1). Lineage (NCBI taxonomy): Eukaryota > Viridiplantae > Streptophyta > Magnoliopsida > Alismatales > Araceae > Colocasia > Colocasia esculenta. The sequence goes on from CM024760.1 coordinate 175,512,301, forward strand.
ATCAGAAAAAATAATTAATAGAACTATAACAGATATTTTAGTTATAAAAAAAGATATTAAATTTTGTTGAGTTATATTATCTTTATATATATAATATCATTTGCAATAATTAATAGATTTCTATTCGATGAACGAAAAATTATTTTAGTTATATTAAATTTACTTATTCATTAAAATATTTATTTATTTTAATTTTATATATTTAAAAAATTTAAATTTGAATCGTCTCATATTAATTTTATGAAATCTTATTTTTAAAATAAAATAATGTACAGTTTAAGAAAAGATATCCTTCCAGTGGTGTGATCAAGAGTTATGCTTAATGTACAGTTTATAAAAAGATATTTGGGCATTTCTCATTATAGAGTAATTTAGTGTACTTAAAATTGTATACTTTGTACTTGTGTTTCTCCCTCTCATTAGAGTATTATATTTTTTTTATTGACCAATAAAAGAGAGAAATATAGTAAAATAATAATTCAAGTACACTAATTCTTCTCTTCCCATTAACACTAACATTATGTACATCTTCGTTCACAATTTTCCGTAATGCACATGTCACAATAAGATTTCTGACGTGATTTCTACACGTATCCACAATTATACAAATAAATTATCTCATCTCACTAATCAAGTTTCACCAATGATATTTATGTAAAAAAAATTCAAACATTGTTAGGCCAATCAGTGCTCTAAATCTGGTAACGACCAAAAAAAATGGGAGATTCAAGAATTATCATTTGAAATCGAAATCCTATTATGCGGTGAGAAAGTCTTGATACATACCTAAAAATGTGTAAATATCACATGTTATCTTACACATTTTTAAAGTTGTACCAATTTATAAATAAAATATTATTATAATATTTTATCTCTAATTTTTAACCCTAGAGAGTTAGATGACATAAACTCATTAAATGTATTAGATGGCCTATATCATCTTACATATATAATTTAGATGTACATTAAAAATCTTCATCACATGCGTCACAATGGAGATAAAAAGAAATTAATTTAATGACATTATTTTATAACACATATTTGACATCTCTCCTGTAGATATGACACTATAAAATTTATACATACGAGAGATAACATATACATCTGTGAAACCCAAATGTCACCGAACCATTTGCCGAGATGAAATCACATGTTCGAATAATACCCGATCAGTCCGTGGAAGAAGAGTTTCTCGAACGCCGCCATGGACTCCGTCTCCAGTGATAGGATAAGGGTGACGCCCCCTTCGTTTCCTGGTTGCGCAAGATGTAGACCACGCGCCGCGCAGCAGGCACGCCCGCCGCTTGAGGACCGGCCTCCCCCACCCGAAGCCCGCCTCGTATATCGGCATGCAGACCCAGCCAGCTAACGGCGCAGAGGTCCGTCGTCGCCTGTTGCGGCCTGCTTCTTCCCGCCCAGCAGCAGGTCTCACCGCCTTCCCCATCACTCCCCAGCCTTCGCAACTTCTCTCCCCCCCCCACACACACCTCACTCCCCCCTCCCAACCTCCCACCCAACCCACCACCTCCCCGCTTCTGTCTCTAGAGAGTGTAGCCTCCCGCGACCGACGATGGGCCAGGGATGAAGAGTGGTCAGCAGCAACATTCAGCAACATGAGGTGGCTGTTGGATGGCGGGGTGGGGGCACCAGCGGGGCGGCGTGTCTCATTTAGAGGATGGCGGGGCGGGGGAGAGGAAGCCATTGCTGGCGGCGCCGGGCTGCTGCTACTGGGTTTGTGGGCGTGGGGGCGGCGGGGCGGAGGGTTTTGGGATCTCGTGCAAAGGATGGCGCAGAGGAGAGGAGGAAGCCGGAGGGTTTGTGGGGGGTGATGGAGGATGGCGGGGACGGGGAGAGGAGGAGAGGCGGCGGCGGAGGGTCTGTGGGTGGTGGGGATGGCGGAGAGGGGGGAGAGGGAGAGAGGAGGTCCGAAGGGTTTGTGGGGGGGGGTGGCGGAGAGAGGGAGGTCCACGGAGGAGGGGAAGAATACCACTCGCACCGTCGTCGGGGAGATCCGCTATCCGCCGTCGTCGGAGAATGCCGCCGTCTTCATGGAGGTCTACAGGTGGAGAGGGAGGTCAAAACTCAAAACCATCGTTGAGGGTTTTATACATAACAGTGGGGTCCGCATCTTCAGACTGGAGCAACTGGGCGGCGGCGAGGGAGAGGGGAGCGTGGAGTGGCGACGCCTGTGGCACCGGGCCACGGCGGCTCGGCAGGCTTCGTTGGGCGCGGCTTCTCCACGGCTGGAGAGGAACTGCATCTACTTCACAGAGCTGCGCCTGAGAAAGGCATCCCACCCAAGCTGGAGCCTCATAGTCGTGTTGCCTCGTTTTAATGGGAATTCTTTGGAAGAAGGTGAAATCTTTTAAATAGAGAAAGATTTTCTTAAAACAAAGGAAGATTTTTAAACTTGATATCTTCTTTTCATACATATCAGGAAGATTTAGGAAAACAGAGGAAGTTTTCAAGAAATGGAGGGACAGTCCGGCAGCATTTGAAAATGAGGATGGCGCTGTAACAGACACGCACAAATTGGAGAAGCCAGAAAATGGAGAGGAGGAATGCACAGAGCACGCACAAGAGCAGTAAATGAAAAAATTCTTACTTGCTGTGTTTATTACTTGCCTTTAATTACACTTGCGGAGGAGAGAAAGAAATACAAAAATAGAGAGAAAGAAGATGGGGGATAGTTTTAGGCAGGAAAACAGATCGGTGATATCATGCGGAGGAGAAGAGCAGTACCACATATCTTAATTTGGGCGGGAAAAAAATAACTCTGGTGCTGTCATGGTACTTCTAAGACTGAGTTTTATTATAGTAGTATAGATAGATCCGTAATATCTGAGGAGAGAACGTGTCATGAACTCATTCATAAACTCTTCTCTCTCTCTCTCTTGTGTGTGTACATATGTATGTATGTTGCATGCATGCTCTCTTTCCTTTATGAACTGCCACCCCACCTTGGGATGCTATTTCGATCCGGTGACCGATAAGAACATAGAAACCCATGCATATGCATGCTGAACACATGCTCTCTTTCTTTAATTTAGATTTGCCAGATTATATCCAACAAGCGTACTCGCGGTCATCGATTAGAACCAGACGATCGACCTTATTATGATATATATATCTTGATATTTGTCGTCTTCAAGGCAACTTAAACTTTGTTCGAGATCGGCCAAATGAGAAAATGCATGGGATGAGGACCCTGTTGCATGCTAAGAGTTTAATGCCCACAAGAAAGGCTAACGAGAGAAAGGTTCAAGGTATAAAAAATGTGGGTGGTGTTTCATGGCATCTTTTAATAGTATAAGAACGAAAGATGCAAGTACATGCCACGGATATGCTTGACAATTAATGAAAGTTGAGGATGCATGCAAATATATATTTGACAAGGGTATATCTAGAAAAAATTTATTCTTTTATGTTTTTGTTGGATAGCTTAGTGGCAGCAGCGTTTTAACCCAGTGCTGCCAGGTTCCCTCACACACTCACAAACACACACACACACACACTCACTTTATACTAATTTTTTGTTGGTATGGAGCGAATCTAATCCGATTTACTTTTCAAAATTAATAATAAAAATATTAAAAGAAGAATAAAATTATATTATGGGACTCACACTACTTGCCAGCCATATTCCTCCAAATATGGTATGTGTAGAGGTCAAAAAGTGGTGGGACACGACTCTTTCTACCTACACCTTAATCCGATTTAGAGTAGAAGGGTTTGCATACCTTGACATCGGAAGTTTATATCCCTTTATATAGCCGAAGCCTGGGTAGTTAACGCTGGCAGACTATAATAGATCATTGAGGGTAGCAATTAAGGCCCTAACAAAGAGGCATTGAGGAGATTATGACATAGAAACTGCCCAGATAATGGGGCGGTCACTCCGCTATATTTCCATTATGAGGAGCTGCACACCTTCAGAGGGGCGCAAACATTGGCATGATGGGAGCGGTTATGATACTCGCGAATGTGTTCGGCAGGTGTTTAGTGGACGTAGCTCGGAGATCCAAAGACAATTGGCAAGGCCTACACTCATATGCTCAAGCAGGTGTTTGCTCGAAGGCCCTCACGTGTTCGAGATCATGTGGAAGGTGCATAAGCAGATAAGGGTGTTCACTATATGGTCCAAACTGAAAAATCGAACTGGCCGGTTTGATTCAGTTCGATTTCACGGGCCTCATTGTTCAGTTCGGTTTCAAGTTGAGAAATTGAAATGAACCGAATATATATATATATATATATAATACAATTATATAGAAAAATGCCGGTAGCGCAGTGGAAGGAAGCCTTTCGTGTGTGCTGCGCGTCATCCCGCATAGTGGTCGTGAGTTCGAAACTCGCTTCCGCCAAGAAAAGCCACTTTTGCCAATTTTTCTCAAAAAACACCATTTTTTGATAGAAAAATGCCACGATTATCTGATTTCAATTTGAACCGAACCAAATCAATTCGTTCGGTTCACTGAAGGGGTTCGGTTCGGTTTCTGAAAAAAATTGAAGAAACTAAATCGAACCGAACCGTTGTACACCTCTATAAACAGACAACAGGTCGGAATGGACCGTATTAAGCCTATGAGCTTGGTGGACTGGAAAATATCTTCTCACTTGCCCCCCACACTCAAGTCAGTTATAAGAGAGCCATTGATCAGCACTTGAGAGTAGCGACGTGGATGAGGAGGAATTGTTGATGCCACGGAGACTATTGCCCAACTTCAATGCAAGAAGAAGTGGAGGTTGTTAATTAGGGGTTACCAAGAAGGAGGTTCTAATATTTTGTATGGTTGCACTTCACTTTTGCACGTGGGTTCTCCATTAAGAAAGATGCTGCTTGCCCATCATCGAGGTAGAAGAGGGAGGGGGGAGACCTAGACCATTCACATGTCCATCCCAAAGACCTTTATTCGCATGATGACGATGTTAATTATGACCCTTTCTTGCACATGGTTTCGAAAGGAAGGAGAGGCGTCTTTTACACGTGCAAGAGGGATGAGGATGGACGAAGAAGTGTGACTACGAGAGGCAACAAGATCCGTGAATCCATGCACATGTATATTAATCCAAGATCATACGTATTATACAACAAGAGAAATGTTTTCTGTACTTGTGAAATCCTAGAATATTTAATTATTTTGTAATTTTTTCTCTCATTGGTGAAAAAAAGGAGAGATGTTCATGCGTCAGTTTGATTCTCACCAATAAGAGGGAGAAAATATAAGATGACTAAACATTTCTGTACTTTCACAAGTGCATAAAGTCTTTCTCATACAACAACAGTTCCCACCGCGGCAGGGTTGAAGCAGTCTCTAGACCTGTTTTGATAACCGGGTACTCCGGGTACCCCCTGCCCCGCTTTCAGGCGCGGGGCGGCTCTGCCCCGGGGTACCCCGCTTACCCCGGGGTACCCCCACCCCACCTGTTGAGGTGGGGTGGAGGGGGTTAAATTTATTTTTAAAAAAAATCTGAAAAAAATATCATAATTTTTAATATTCTGTTATTATATATCTCATATTTTATTTATTATTTATTATTTTTTACATGAAAATAAATGAAGTCAAAGTTGTTACTTGACTAAAAAAATGAGGTAACGCAACTCCATTTTCCAAAGTAAAATCACTCGTACTCTGAGTTATCCTACGTACCCTGGCTAAAGTGCTTTACCCTTCAACCAAAGCGGGGTGATTAAATTAGGGTTTTGGGGAAGAACCGATGGTGAACTAGCTAGCTAGAGTGATAAGTAATTATATAGAAGACTGATATGGTCTCCGTCAACCACACAACGCTGCCCTTTTGTTAATTAGGAGAGAAGTAGATCTTGTTGGTCTCGAAGGTTTGCAGAGTAGTTGTACAGTTCTGTAATTATTAGTTAATTGGCAAGACATTAAATTTGGTGAAGGTTGTGACTCATGCATGGGTGACTTGTTTTAGCTTATAGTTTTGAAGAAGAAGATGGGTTCGCGGATCCCGATGCCTAATCTTCATATAAATATTATTCAACTTCAAGTTATAAAGTACAAAACCTTTAATTGCTCTTAATGGCAAGGAAGCTAGGATTGGCCTTTGAGTTGGGGAAACGTTTCTTTTGGTGAACGTGGGTAACGGTGATCAAGTGCACCTCTGATCTCCAAGTATTGCCACTTGCCCCTGTTACATGCTTTCTCTTGATCAACTAATTAACTGCATCTTCCTGTGAACCTTCCCATAGACTAGCTAGGATTGATATCTCCTTTAGAGAAATTAAGTGCATAAGGCTGTGCCCACTAGCATGCATGGAAGCCCCTTCTAAATTGAAAGTTATACAGTTCATCTTACTTGAGAAAGACTGCAACTTGTGGATCAATGCGAGGTGAATTGGGGCCAACCTGTCCATGTATTGCACGAAAAATTATTAGATTTAAATTAATAAATGTATAAGTAATATATATGAGGATAATATTTTTTATTATTTATGAAAATAGATTTGAATAAAAACGTGAGTTTTTAGGAATGAAGAGATGTTTAATAGGAAAATTTTATTAATAAATTTTTATTAGTATAAGAAGGGTGAGAGTGAGGTTGAGAGTTTTTTTTTTTTTTGAATGTTAGATATATTTTGGGAAGTTTAATAGGAGAGAAAGTTGGAAAGAGAAAGTAGATATAATTATTTAGTTCATTCAACTACTTACTTTTATTTTTTTTAAGGAGGGAGATGTTATGGAAAGAATAAGATTATCCTGGTGCAGCCACGTGGTATCACCAAACTGAGTTATATTATATTAGCATAGAAGAAAAGTACTAGTTACATGGTTAATCGAATAAATACACCAGTCAATAATTGAGTTGGTCAGACAATCATTTATCCGATTACTCCGACCACCAACATTGTTCATATATAAAACGTTTCCAGCGGCTGAACACAAACCTTATGACTTGCATACATGTATGTCATTAAAGTTAGAGAAATATTTTTTGCACTTCTCAAAGTGAGAAATACTTAGTTATCTTGCACTTCCTCCCTCTCATTGGTGGGAATCAAGGTGACACATAAATTTCTCTCCTCTTTTTCACCAATGAGAAGAGAAAAATACAAGTTGACTAGATATTTCTACACTTTAAGAAATGCAGAAAGTCTTTCTCTTAAAGTTAAAGGATTTTTACAGACTGCCCCCAGAAGTTTCTTGATATGAACTCCCTACTATCCATTTATGTTAGAAACCCTCTTTTTAGCTATCCCACCCCTCCTCCCCATAGCACTGAACACCCCACCCAAAAAAAGGAAAAAAAAAAAAAACTGATCCTGCACAACCTTCCTCACTCGTCTCTCTTTCTCCCCCTTCTAAGGACATTCTACAACCTAAATACTAACGGTGACAAAAATGGAATATTTCATCATTTGATGCTGTTTTTGGATATAAATTCCAATAAATTTTAGGGAGATACTAAGACATATCAAGATATCAGGATGTAATTTGAAAAATCGAAAATTTTCATGCGATAATCTGTAAATATTCTAAATATGAAAAGCATAAATGTACATTTGAACAGATATGAGATGTTGACTTGTAGTCACATGTCCAAACCACACTAAACGGCCGTCGTAGGGGCTGTGTGTGGGGCTCCCTCTTGGCTTCTATCCCTTCTATTCCCAACTTCCGAGAAGATTGGGAGACCACGTGCCACTATAACAAAACAAATACTATAATAACAAGGGAAAATTAATTAGAGATCTTTGTTAGAGGGTTAGACTTAATTTGTAGTCCCTGTCAGAAGATCAGAAGTCATATAGTCCTTACTTTTTGTATTAGTTTAATTTCTAATCTCTACTTTTTGTTTCTAATCCCTGTTTTTTTATTTCTCAACATTTATGAGTCTTGAAAAACGAGTCATCTTTTTAACATCAACTTTTTCCTATTTTGTCATTCTTTCTTCTTCTCTTTCCCTAGTTACATTCGTTACAGTTAGGACTGTAAATGAATTCGAATTTATCCGATTCGATTCGTATCCGGTTGAGTAGATATTATCCGTTTAACACGTATCCGACGGATTGGATTTCGGATACGGATAATATCTGGATAATAAATGGAGCGGACACGGAAATGGGAGATCCGCTCCGTTTAAGATCCGCTCCGAAACTGAATGAATCATGGCCGTTGGATCTTAGATCTAATGGTCCATATATAATATAATAAATATAAAAAAAAAACCCTACCTTCGCTGCCACCCCTCACAAATTCTCCCACTCCTGTTAGGCGTGACCCTGTCACCGCGGCGGCATCATCACCCCCTCCGCCAGCACAGTTGTCACAAATGGACGCGCAGCAGCGTCGTCATGCGTCCTTCGACTGCAAGCAACGCTGGTCGGGCCGGCGAGCGGCTCCCTCCCTCATCCACCCCGCCTGTGTTGTCGGAGGTCCGACCCCCTCTCCGGCATCCCCTCCCCCCCTCCGTCAACACCCCTCCCCCTGGCCTTCTCCTCCCCCCCCCCATCTGTCAACACCCCTCCCCCCGGCCTTCCCCTTCCCTCTACATGTCTACCTCTCTCTTTCTTCTCTAGATCTCTCTCTCCACACTGCAGCAGTGCGGCACCCTCCCCCTCAGTCCCTTACTCCCTCCGTATGTCTCTCCTTGGATCTCCGGCAACCCTCCCCTGTTGGGCTCCTCCTCAGACCTTACCCCCCCTCCCTCGCTCAAGCATGGTAGCAACCCTCCCGCTACCTGGTTTCTCTCTCTCTCTCTCTCGCTCCAGCACGACACACTTCATCCATTACAAACATGAAAAGGAACCCTGTGGCTGCTGCGATTCCCAACTGCTGCTCATCGTGAGGGAGCAGGTGAGGGCCAGCTCCAGAGCTCCTCACCTCCAGAGCTCCTCACCGCTGCAGCGCACATGTCTTGTTTTTTAATTTCAGAGTGAAATATTGCTATCCATGTTATATGTTTGTGATATTTATATAATTTTTAAAATTTTACATATTTTTCCCTATTTTTTAGATCAATTAACATTTGTTATTTGGTCTTATATTTTCGAAGCGGATAATATCCGTATCCGCTTCGAATTCGAACATTATCCGACTAATATATCCGCTTCGTATCCGAATTTTATTAGGAGCGGATACGGATTATCCGATTACATATTCGGAGCGTATACAGAAAATTCATATCTACTCCGTATCCGCTCCGTTTACAGCCCTAGTTACAGTTGCCTTTGTATCAGTTACAGTAAGCATTTGTATCAGTTTCAGTAAGCCTTCTTTCCTATGCACACTTACATTCGTTACAGTTGCCTTTGTATCAGTTTAAGTAAGCTTTCATATCTGTTACAGTAAGCATTTATCTATTACAGTAAGCCTTCTTTCCTATGCACACTTACATTCGTTATAGTTGTGTTTGCATCAGTTACAGTAAGCCTTTATATTTGTTACAGTAATCCTTTGTATCAGTTACAGATTACAACTATAAGCTCTTACAAAAGAAAAAAAAAACTTTATTTGTTTGCAAGTGTTAGGATTCAAACCCAGGTCTTCACAAACACAACATGAGATACCCTTACCACTAAGCTACAACTACACTTATGTTACAATATAACATATAGTATATTTAATTAAGTATTGTAGTAAACATAATTCTCTATTGTAACTTATCTTAAGTCATGTTACAGTCAATATCATTCCCTATTACAATATACATTAAGTTCTGTTACAGTAAATATTATAGATACTATTATAGTAAATATTAAGCTCTATTACAATATACATTAAGCTTTGTTACAATATACATTAACCTTTGTTACAATATATATTAATCTTTGTTACAATATATATTAAGCTCTATTACAACTTATGCTAAGTCTTGTTACAGTATACATTAAGTTCTATTACAACTATACATTAAGCTCTATTACAATATACATTAAGCTCTGTTACAGTATACATTAACCTTTGTTACAATATATATTAAGCTCTATTACAAATTATGCTAAGTCTTGTTACAGTATACATTAAATTCTATTACAACTATACATTAAGCTATATTACAATATACATTAACCTTTGTTACAATATACATTAACATTTGTTACAATATATATTAAGCTCTATTAATGTATACTGTAACGGAGCTTAATATATATTGTAATAGAACTTAATGTATATTGTAATGGAGCTTAATGTATACTGTAATAAGACTTAACATAAGTTGTAATAGAGCTTAATATATATTGTAACAAGGTTAATGTATACTGTAACAGAGCTTAATGAATATTGTAATAGAGCTTAATATTTACTATAATAGCATCTATAATGTTTACTGTAACAGAACTTAATGTATATTGTAACAGAGAATGATATTGACTGTAACAAGACTTAACATAAGTTGTTATAGAGAATTATGTTTACTACAATACTTAATTAAATATATTATATTGTAACACAAGTGTAGTTGTAGCTTAGTGGTAAGAGTATCTCATGTTTTGTTTATGAAGATTTGGGTTTGAATCCTAGCACTTGCAAACAAATAAAGTTTTTTTTTTTTTTTTTGTAAGAGCTTATAGCTGTAGTCTGTAACTGATACAAAGACTTATTGTAACAGATATAAAGGCTTACTGTAACTGATACAAAGGCAACTGTAACGAATGTAAGTGTGCATAGGGAAAGAAGACTTACTATAACAGATATAAAGGTTTACTGTAACAGATATAAATGCTTACTGTAACAGATATAAAAACTTACTGTAACTGATAGAAAGGCAAATGTAACGAATGTAACTAAGGAAAGAGCAGAAAAAGGAAGGGCAAAATAGGAGAAAGTTGATGTTAAAAGGATGACTTTTGATTTTCTAACAGAGACTATAAATTAAGTCAACACTCTGACAGGGACCTCTAATTAATTCTCCCTAATAACAATAACTATAATAATATAACAAATAAATTATTATTATTATTATAGTAGAGAAAAATTTAATACAGTTGAATTTTGTATTTTGTATTTATACTTTTTTATTTTCATTATCTAATAAAAAAAGACACAATATATCTATCTAAGAGAAATAAGAAATACAAGTGTAAATTATAAATTTTAAGTACACTAAATTATTCTCTATTACAGTGGATGGATCTATAGACGCAAAAAAAAGTAGACAGCCAACGATTAGGATTATAAGCCAATCAACACACTGGATGAGTAATTCGAATTTGATACGATGTCATTCAAATGTCGTTTGAATTCAAGTCGTTTAATAACATAAACAAATCAAGTTTAAAAAAATTTAACTTCGTTCCACAAACAAGTTGAGTCTGAGTAAATCTTTACTCAACTTGTTTTAACTTACGTAAGAATTCGTTTGATTTTTTAATTATATAAGTTAATAATATATTCTTAAAATAATTTAATTAAATAATTGATCAAGACTCTTAAAATATGAGTTTGAAATAAGATTGATATAAGTTTTATAAATTTTTAATTTTTTACTTATAATATAATTGAGTTTATATATATATATGAGAGAGAGAGAGGGAGAGAGAGAGACCCTCAAGCAGGACAGCAAAAAATGTGACGTGCATTACTTAACAAGCATTCTTATTCGTTGAGAGAGAGAGAAAAAAATTTTCAATTAATAGAATTACTTGTCAAGTAAATTACATCACTTTTGCATCCTCTTTGGACAGTATTAAATATTATATATATGTATATACATATATATAACTCAGAAATATAAGAATATTTAATCGAATCAAATTTGAACAGTCATTTTTAATATTAGATAAAATTTAAATTGACCCAAACTCGATTAAAAATTAATGAATTAAATTTGAACAATATAATACTCCTGGGCTCTTTTGCACCCCTACCCGTATTAATGTCTCTGACACGAGAAAAGGAAGAGAGAGATGGATGATTGCAAAACATAGTCCTTGTATATCAGTGGCAACGGACCAGGCCTAGGTTGGCCCGAATCTAGCCTGGTCTCTAATTGACCGAGTCGGCCGGAGCGAAGTCCTGTTTTTAGAAACCCGGACCGATTTGGGACGATTATGTAAGGCCCGGCCCGATCTGATTTTATCTTTTTAAAGGTATATTCTTATTATTATTTATTTATTTTTGCAATAAAATTGATGTTCACGTAATCAAATAAATAAAATAAACATTAGACTAATTTAGATAAGCTTATTTCTAGTTGTTATAAATATGAAATAAATATTAAGTCATTAAATATAGATTCACAACACAATTTCATAAATTTAATAATTAATGTACTTGTAAATTTATTTATTAACTCTAATTGTATAAATGTTGTTACATATGAAGTTTCCGTTTCTGTTTCCGATTTTCCAACTAAAAGAGGAAATAGATGCGGGAAGCGGAAACAACTTTTTCCGTTTTCGACTCCAAAATTTATTATAGGAAATGAAAGTGGAAACACTCATTTTCGATTTCGACTCCGACTCGTTGGCAGCCCTACTTTTATCCTTACGAGATTTCTAATCGGATAACGGCTTGGAATTATTAGATTTCGATTCCGATAATATATCAGAATATCCAATTTTAATTCTGATAAGTTGTGGGTATATTTTTTAAATTCCAAATCTAATAATATGTATCTCGAGTCAAAATATCAATATTTCGATTGCATTTGTAGCCCGATCAATTACACAAATATGATGGAGATTACATAAATATGGTTCACATTACAAAAGTATGTTATATGTCCTTCGTCGTACTCACTCTTGGGATAGATCTTCTATAGAATTCTAGTTATCTCCTATCTTCTTGAGTCTTGTAGCGGTTATTCACTCTGATTTCAGAGTTACTTCTTACATATATAATAAATTGGCCCTCATGGGCTTTTGATTAAAAAAAAACACAAGTATGTTATATAAATTTTGTTGAGGTTACCCAAGTAAGGTCTATGTTACATAAATAGGATCAAGCTTACAGAAATATGGGTGTAAGATGGACCATATTTGTGTAAGTTAGATTAAATTTGTGTAACATGAACTATATTTGTGTAACATGAACCATATTTGCGTAATCCGCACCATATTTGCCATAACATTGTTCAAATTTATGTAATTAACCATATTGTGTAATTTAGATAAAATTTGTGTAACATGAACTATATTTGTGTCACTTAAACAATATTTATGTAATATAGACTATATATCAGTCTGATACAATACACACATGTACAAGTAACCATAAAAAAAATAAAAATGAAAGCCATTTCATAAATAAACCCTTCATATCAATGTAATTGCCCAAACAAGTACTGTCACGGTAGAAAAAAAACTTGAGATCCAATCGATTAAACATACTCTTAATGCCTCAACATCCTTGTGCAAAAATAATCAAAAACTTCATTACTAACCACATAGCTAAAGCATGAGTACTGCAAGAATGCCTCTCGGTTGACGTGTTGTCAATATTTTCTAATGTACCTAGGGGCGTGCATGTACTTATGTTGTTTATATAACATGGTTATTGTAGTTCATTACTGAAATTTGTACAAAAAATGATTTTCTACATATAATTTATGTACATAGTTTACACAAAGCCCGAGACTTTCATTAATTCTGTCAACTATACCTCAAACCGGACTAAATTGTTAAAGAGCACAATCCATCCGTGTCAATATGTACTATGTCAACAATCTTCTAATTAGTTTTTTTTATGAGAAATGTTATGTTTCTAACTAGTCGGAATATACTGTGATGTGGAGGTGTTGTGAACGTGTCACACGGCTCCCGGTGCAGTTAATGTATTTTTTAAATTTTTTTTACCCTCAAATAACATATACAAATATCTATCAAATATATATAAATATTTATTAATTAGTACACACAAATAATATAAAAATATAGTGTATTAAATGCACCCAGAGCTCTGTGGCTCGAGAACACAACATTTCTCGTTTTGTTTTTTAGTAACCAAATAGCCACTACCTCTCCGTTCTCAAGATCACCACCAAGAAGGCAAGAACTACTCTTCTATAAATTTCACTCCAACACCCCACACCCTAATCATCTCGTCTTCCCCACCATCACCATCCACCAAACAAAACAAGACGCACACCATTAGTTCCCTCCCACGGAGGAGGTTCCCCCTCCCCCCACAGCCATCCATGGCGGCCGCCCTCCCCTTCCTGCTGCTGCTCACCTCCGTGGCTCTCTCCCCCTGCGTCCACGGTTCGCCGCCGGAGCAGGTGGTGAAATGCAAGTCCGGCAACGCCGACTGCGTCGTCACAAATGGTTACGGCGCCTTCACCGACCGCAGCACCTGCCGGGTGGCCGGCGTGGCCTACCCGACCACCGAGGATGAGGTGCTCGCCGCAGTCTCCGACGCCGCCAAGAAGAAGCAGCACATGAAGGTGGTCACCACCTTCGCGCACAGCATGCCCAAGCTGTCCTGCCCCGGCGGCCCCGACGGCGCCGGCCTCGTCATCAGCACCCAGAAGCTGAACGGGGTGGTGGCCGTCGACCGCGAGGCCAACCGGTGACACCGTCCAGTCGGGCATCGGCCTGCGGACTCTCCATCGACGCGGCGGCGGCGGAGGGGTTGGCGCTGCCCTACACGCCCTGGGCAGGGATCTCCCTGGGGGGCTTGCTGGCGACGGGCTCCCACGGGAGCTCCCTGTTGGGAAGGGCTCCGCCGTGCACGAGTACGTCGGGGCATGAGGCTGGTCTGCCCCACCTCCGCCCCGCACGCCGGCGGGCGCTACGCGAAGGTGGTGGAGCTTGCGGAGGGGCGACGCCGACCTCTGGCCGCTAAGGTGTCCCTGGGCGTGTTGGAGTGGTTTCTCAGGTACGTAAACTGGTCAACGCTGTTCCACAGCCTTTTAAGATAGAGAAATGCTATGGTTAGGGTGGCCACCAAGGTAGGGTTTAGCGAGTGATGCCCCGTATCAGATAGTTTATCTGATATTAAAAAACTATTGGGCTTTTTGCGTATACCTCTCTTAAAGTCTAGTTAGTTGCATAAAATTTTGTCTTATATTTACAACTAGATGTATATCCCTCTTCTATATTTAAAATACTTTGAAAGACCTACCGTAACCTGTCGTGAGCGAAATGAAACATTTTATCGACCTCTTACGAATTTTTTTTTATATTTTTAAATGTATATCATCGTATTATACATGCAGGTGACGCTGCAGCTGCAGCCCATGTTCAAGCGCTCGATCACGAACCGGGTGGTGACGGACGCCGGGTTCGAGTCGACGCTGGAGTCGTTCGCCTCCGCCACCGAGTTCGGCGACGTCACCTGGTACGTCGGCCGCCGCCACGTCGTCTACAGGGACGACGCTCGCCTCCCCATCACCGCAGCCGGCGAAGGCAAGAACGACTTCTCCGGCTTCCGGCCCCAGCCATCCAGCCTCCTCGCCGGCATCCGCACCTCCGGTGAGTGTTTGTAAGTTGTAACCCCGTCCCTTAGGTGCGGCATGGCGGCATCACCACCTCGGTCTCGGATATATCCACACCTCTTCTGAACTCTCTTTGCTCTCTCACTCTCTCACTGATCAGAGGAGCTTCTGGAGGCCACTGACAACTCAGAGGGAAGTGCGTCCCGCCACAGGTGCAGGTGACCACCCTGCTCGCCCCGGCTCGGCTTCCAGAACAACGAGGGCAACCTCCTCGAATTCACCGGCTTCCCGTTGTCGGCAACCACAGGGACCTCCAAGCCTCGGTAATTAAAATCCTCAGCTTCAAAACCCAACCAACTTCCATCTCCATCTGAAGAAGAAGTAGAACTTAGTTGGTCTGAGCGCTTTATGATGGATCTGCAGGTTCCTGCCTGACCGGCAAGGAGGACGGCCTCCTCACCGCCTGCGGCTGGGACAGCCGCGTGGGCGGCCTCTTCTACCACCAGACCGCCGCCAGCATCCCCCTCCCCAACATCGCCGCCTTTGTCTCCGACGTCAAGAAGCTGCGCGACCTCCGCCCATACTCCCTCTGCGGCCTCGACCTCTACAACGGCCTCCTCATGCGCTTCGTCCGCGCCTCCACCGCCTACCTCGGCAAGACCTCCGACTCCGTCGACATCGACATGACCTACTTCCGGTCCCGCGACCCCATGGACCCCGCGCTGGACGAGGACGTGCTCGAGGAGGTTGAGCAGATGGCCCGTTCAAGCACGGCGGGCTGCCGCCACTGGGGCAAGAACCGCCACGTGGGATTCCTGGGCGTGAGGGAGAAGTACGGGACCAGGATCGAACAGTTCGTCGCCGCCATGAAGAAGTACGACCCCGAGGGCTTGTTCTCGTCCCCTGGACCGACGCCGTGGTGCTGGGGCTGCGGGAGGGGGCCAGGTGGGGGTGGACCGCAAGGGTGTGCGCGCTGGAGGGGATGTGCATCTGCTCCAGGGACGTGCACTGCGCACGGAGAAGGGATACGTTGCCGGCCGGGGATGGTGTACAAGGAGGCGAGCGGTGTGTATGTGCCGGAAGGTGGGCGAGAAAGAGATCTCCGACGCGATGGTGCTCGCCGATCTGTAGAAGTAGCCTTGCTCCGGCTTCACCGTTGGGGTTCCGGAGTTGCAGGGGAAGTGCCGACTGCCGGCTCTCGTTAGAATGCGTCTAGCAATGGATGGATCGAGTTATCTGTTTCCCTGTTCTCGAACTTCTTTATGTTGTTGTGTTGCAGGATTTGTGCACGTAACTGCAAAATTTGTTCTTTAGGACAGAGACAAGGATGAATAAAAGTCCTGCTCCCTGCTTTTAAACTTGCTACGCTCGATCGCTCTCCATCGTTTTGAAATATCTCATTCGTGTTGCAAATTAATGTTCACCTAGAAAGACACTTATCTAGATTTTTTTTTTCATATTTGCAATTTCCTTTTGATGGTGAGTTTAAGTATTTGGAGTGTGTGTGTGTGTGTGTAAGTTTGTTAGACTTCCAGTAGAGAGGCCCAAATTTTTTATAAAGTGTGTCCAAGACAACGTTTTGCTTAGAGCCACAGGCGATTCGATATTTCGACCCGATAAGAATTACGAGCTATTAGAACAAAAAATTCAGACTAATACTTTATCGAAATCAGATATTCAGATAATTTTGAACCATTATCTGATTAGAAATTTTTATAAAAATAAAAGTTAAAAAAAAAACTTAAACATGAGCATGGGAATTCAAATTTGAGAAAAGTTCTTTTGTTGGGAAACTCAAACATCGCCCTCCGCCCTCTCCCACCCTCTCCAAACCTTGTTTTAGGAAAGTGGAAATTGGTTGAGTAAGCCCTTCTCCACTCCATATCTCCCTCTGCAAGCCTTCATCTCCTTCTGGTCCGAGCCCCTTCATTCCAACCCCACTGCCACCATCATCGCCGTGCCCGCCGCCATTGTACGAGTCTCCACCGGCACCCTCCTCGACATCGATCCATGCACCGAGTCTACTCTCGTGCCCTCATCCTTCGCAGTAGTAGCATGCTGTTGGATGCCATCCCGGTCGATCAAGACATGGTGGGTTTATCTCGTAGGAGGGGATCCCGTTAGTACAACTGTAAAAGAGGTAAAAAAAAAGAAAAATTACACTTTGGTTCTTATGTAAAAAGTAAAAAATTTTACACGGACCGGGATTCGTCTCCGGTGGGATTTCGAGAGGCTTGTACGGTGGCTAGCCTCCTTCAAGCTCTTTGCCTCACCTAAGGATCGGCCATTATACCGATTTCCTAGCACACTTTGTCCGTCCCCCACATATATCGATCTATTGAGAAATATTTATTATATTTGTAATATATTTTCTTGCAATTTGAGCCTTTCCTATTGTTGATTGTGTTACTATATCACATCATGTCTGTCAAATGAAAAAGATGATAAAGCTAATATTAGGCCATTGTCGATCCATCTCAATAAATAAGAAGTCTACCCATAGCCAGATCCCTAATGATCCCGCTTGAAAAGGGCGGCGACTTCGGCCTTGAGCTCGGCAGATTCGCGATATTCATCCACCGCCTTCTCCCACTCGTCGGCCACGAACTGCGCAGTATCGGCTTTGGTCTTCTTGTAAGCTGAAACCTCGGCCTTGAGTGCCTTCTTCTCGGCTTGAAGGGACGCCCTCAACTGGTCCTTGACTTTCTTCGCCTGCTCCATCTCTTTGACTTGCAGCTCCTTCTCGACGGTAACTTCCTTGTCGACTTCGGCTAACTGCGCCTCGACCGACAACTGGGAGGCCTCAGCGCGATGAAGCAGTGCCTCAAATGACGACATTAGACAAACCACCGATAAATAAAATTCATCGATGATTTGGCGAGGCTTCTTGGTCAGGGAGCTCGCTTTTACCTCGGCTGGCAGGGCCTGGCGCCCCCATTTTGTGGC
Organism: Colocasia esculenta; assembly: GCA_014218235.1. Lineage (NCBI taxonomy): Eukaryota > Viridiplantae > Streptophyta > Magnoliopsida > Alismatales > Araceae > Colocasia > Colocasia esculenta. The sequence continues at coordinate 175,530,589 of CM024760.1, forward strand.
GTTCAGTATTGCAGCCTACTCGGATCCTCGGTGCTAGGCGGAATTTGAAGGGGGAGCCGTCGGGGACGCAGGGGTACGCCGACGGCGCTTTGGCGTGACCCTCTTCTCTGGCGGCTCCTTTGGACCCAGTGGTTGTTGGGCGGACGACCTCCGTAACGTCTTTCGTGGCGCGAGCACGTTTGACGGGTTAGGTAACGCCTTTCTTGCCCCGCGTCATGACCTCGTTTCTCGCCATTTCGGAAAGGGAAGTCCCCCTCCTCGTCTTCGGAGCTGACACGGTCCCCTGGTCAGCCATGACTACAGAAAAAGAGAACTATTTGCTTCGGAGGCAATTAGTTAAAAGAAATCGTCAGCAAGGTGGTGACCTTAAGTGGCCTCAGCGACTAGCTTGAATAGCTTCTCGGACGGCTCAAATAGGTCGGGAGCCGCCTACAGAGACTCTAACTCTGAGAGCTCGGAAGCGATAAGATTTGGTGGTCCGAAGGCCTTGTCTCGGATGTTGACTGCTGACCAGACAGTCAGGAAAGGCCACCCAGAGGGGCTGTGAATGAAAAGAAATTCATCTTCCAATTGTGGATAGAGGAAGGCATTCGGCCGAGAATCTGCCAACCCAACCGAGCTGCAAAATACATCCAATCTCTGAAGGCTTTTATGAAGAAGCAGTAAAACAAGAGGCGCATGGTCGGAAGGCCCTCAGCCATGGCGCATATCGCAAGGAAACCGACAACCGTCCTCCATGAGTTGGGGGTCAATTGCGAGGGAGCAACTCCTAGCTTAAGGAGAAGAAAGATGACAAAGGGGTGGAGAGGAAGCCGAAGGCCAGCCCGAATGGCCTCGGAATAAATACAGACGCCCCCATCCATAGTATAATGTGCTCAGAGTTGTTTGTTAGAATAGATGGTGGAATCACTAGGAAGGACCATATCCGGGTGAGTTTCCAGCCACCGAAAGTGTCGGGTTCAATTTCGCACCTAGCATCGGCTATGGTGTCGGCCTGACGGCGTGAACCCGATGTATGGGATGAGGGCATCCAAGGAACATAGCTCCCCAAACTGACCTCCAGTATTGAGGATCCCTCAATGGGACCCGACACGAGAACGTCGGGTTGAAGAGTCCTAGTGAAGTCTTTTCGGAACGAGGAGGCGAAGACATAGTTGACGCCAAAGAGGAATAGCTCTCGGAAGGAGAACCTTCAGGGACATTCCCCTTACGACAAGGGTCTAAGGAAGAAGAGCTGGACAAGGATGAACTCATCGCTTACCTCAGAGGGAAGCAAGTGGAGAATGAGCAGACAGGAGCTCAGCTCGTCGGAACGGAAATCGTCAGGGCGTCGGATGATCATCGGCTGGTCGTCTGGAGGATACGTGTGTGTGGAAACAAGGGTGGTCTTTTAACGGCTGTCCCCACTATTTATAGGCCCTAGGGGGTCAGCCTGATCGAACAGCCGAGGCACATCGGTACAGCACTATCAGCGGTTGCGATCTCACCACGTGTTGGAATGCGATCGGCCACCGAGTGACCACCTAGATTCCCAACGCACCCGACCATCGAGGAGTGCCATCATTACGTGGAGAAGTTGAGGCGGTGATGTGACGTCTGGCGTAACCGTACTACGATTATGACATTAAGTGGTACCGCGCGTGGCAGGGTGGCCCTGATGCCGTCTGCATATGACCAGCCGTGGCCGGCACTGGCGGAAGTGATGATGGGTCACCAGGGGATCCATATGATCTTTGGTAACCACGCGGCAAGACGATGATACAATGAAGAAACAACTTCACCTCGGAACGCGTCTTCGCTCCAACGTGAACCTGGGGGGCCAATGATGCGAAGGCTTCTCAGCCAACATTGAATAACCGCCGAGCTAGAGCTCGGCTTGTCCGACCTTATACTTATCCCGCGGTAAAGTACGAGAAGCCATATAAGGCAGGAGCCCTATCAGCATCCGGCACGACAATGAAATTCTCGGGGAACAACTTACCTTATCGTAGGATGCCCGTTGGCCACGTCCTCTTAACACTGCATATTCAGCAATCACAGCTGTGGAGAACGCAGTCCCTATGATCTCATCAACCATTTTTGGTCATACACCAGCAAGGATGGCGACAGCTCCGACGGCAGTTACGAGGATGCTCAGCTGTCAAATAAGCACCCTAGTCTTATAAAAGAAGCGTAAACGCTCTATCACAAGGTACGCAACTTCTAGCACAACAACTCTCGTACTTTATCTAGCTCACTTGATCATTGAAGTGTCTACCCATCGAGGAGCCTCGGTGGTCCTGCAGTTCAGAAGCTCAACAACGCCTACTTCGCCACTCTCGTCATCCTCCCTTGCGTCTTCTCGGCTTGAGCTGACCTTGTAGCAACACAAATAATATAAAATATTAATTTATTGAAATCAACTCACTAAGTCTGTTACAACCACTAATTCCAGAGCTAAATATAGGGCTCATAATTCAAGTTACATAAACATCTCAGTGAAATAACCTATTACAAACTCAAAAACACAAGTATTTGACGAAGGACTCTCTAATTACATAGCCCTCAAAGATAATTGAGATGCTCTTCACTCTTGTCCTGCTTAGTTTCAATCTCATCTTTTCCTTTACCTAAAATGTTAATTATTTAAATGAGTTTTCATCTAGTAAGATTTATATCTCAATATGTAGATAATGATATAAATGATTAACGTGTTAACGAGTAGAATTCTTAACAAACATGATTATCAAGCACATGGCGACAATAAACTACAATCAAAGAACTATAAACCAAGAGAATCAATTCACATGATAGGAGTGCAAATCAAATGACAATATTCAATGGCTATGAAACTGATCAAATATTCAAATGGCAATGGTCTTTCATAGCATGGAAAGAAACAAAATCAGATAAGTGTATCTAGATCGTGCCTTAGCACATAGAAGATCTTATTTCAAGAGATAAAAAGGATTCATCAAATTGACCACATAGCATAACTTATCAGTTACTCATATTAGAGCTTATCAAACAGAGTTTATCACGCATATCCGAACTTATCAAACATATTTTTATCGGTGCAATGCCAAACATCACAAGTCAATTACCCCTACGATTTATGAGTACTTTGGGTGCTCCTCCCAAGATCAGATAAAACCCTTATATATGCACAAACATTCTTATAAAATGGTTTTTTATATCTTTGAAAAGATTGGACCGAAGTCCATTACAAAATGCTTTTCTTATGGTGAAAACACTTTCATAATCACGGTCAAGAATTTCAAGAACAAGCTCATAGTAACAAGGGTATGATTTCCCTTAGATTCAAAGGGATACATTGATAGCTCAAAAATATCAAAGTGACGAATATCAAGAGTTCATTCGGACATCATAACGACATGATTTCATTAGAGTTACATAGACTTTTAGTGTCTTGACATGGTTTAGGACATATATCAAATCATATACAGATTATAATGTTTTCTATCTCCAAGGAATTTCATGGTACAACTAGTTCGGTCTTTGTGAGGAAATCCACAAAGTACAAAGACTTATGGAGGTCTTAATTGAAAAGTTTCTAGCTAGTCTATCAGAACGAAATGTCTAATAGAGATGTTCCAATTCGTTAAGAAGGGTGTGCCTAACGTGCAGGTGTGCAAGTGTCGTTCATGAAAACTTTTCTAATTGTGCATGCATTAAAATAGCAATAACTCAAGCAAACGATGAAAAATGTCTCAAATTAATAAAGTAAACCAAAATTCAAAAATCCATAAATAGCAAGTATCGATTCAATGGAAACTACATTAAAGCATGGCGAACAACTAAATATGGCATGTATACACATTAGGCAAGAATTTAATCATGGAGATAGCAATACTTTTAGACAATTTATGTGATGGAATTTTAACATGAAGCTAGAATATAAAGACATGATGTAGCATAATCACATGAAGAGAATGATCACTTACTTCTATGAAGAGCATTAATTAGAATCATATTCATGTTATTAACACTTTTATCATGTGGTTGGTAACTTTTAGGGTGTTGGACACTTACTGACTTGAATAAATATTGTAGAAACTTAAAACAATAGGTTCGCTGAAACTATGGGCCTCTAGCAAACAGTAAAATTGCGTCAAAACCAGTCGATGCACTTTGGAAAGTTTAAAGACTTGAACAAGCTATTTAAAAGATAGGGCGGGGCGTTAACTGCTCTGTGTCTAAATCACGTCCACTTGACTATGCACATTTATCCAGTCTTCCAGTGGCCATACAATTCAAATCAACATAAAATTGAGGGCCCATATGAGTTGGAGAAATCATTAAAATCGCGTCCAATTGACTAAACATGTTTTACCAACGACCCAAAAATTGAAACAATGCGCGAAACGATACAAACAGGGGTTAGGGTCTACTTCAAAATTATGTTAGGGTGATCAGACATGGTTAAAAACCTTCTCCAAATCGTGTCCACCTCAATGGATGCATTTTAGAGGTCTTAAATCACATCGTATAGAATGGATGTAATTAAACCAGAATGTTTGTTGACAAGACTGCGCGATCCCGTGTTTTGACTTAAAACATGAGGTTCTAGGGGGTTTTAGACAAAACTCTCAACAAGCAACTTGTTGTAAACTTAAAGTAGATGAACTCTATGACTTTAGTTTGACTCAATTTGACGTAGAGATTTGAGAATCATGAGATAAATAAGAAAAGTCCTAAAACTATGCAATGATCACATAACGCTTAATACTCACAACACACTCAATAAAAATTGGGCAAAATAGATACCCGTAGCATTTTCCAAGGATATAAGATTTATTATATTTGTTTCCAAGAACACCTACCTTTGATTACTTCCAACTTCCATATTCATATAGGTCGAAGTAGATGCAAAGAGATGAGGAACTCCACAAATCCAAGTTTTTGGATCGTCCTCTTTACTCTGGATGTTCCTTGCATGTTCAATGTCCAACAGTGAAGAGGGATGTTTACGGTCGGCCGAAGAAGGTTTATGATGGTGTTATAAGGCTAGGGTTGCTCAATTCCGAGTTATTGCTTCCTAAACTTATATGGTAAGAGTCCTAACATAACTAGAACTTCTATTGGAGATTATTTCTCAGTTAAACCCAACCCTAATAAGAATGTAAGAGAGAGCAAATTCGTGCTCTCGTAATGGGCTTAAGTTTAAACACATTTTATGATCCAAATTACTCATGTTTAAACTTAAATGACCCATATTACAAATGGATATTGGGTTAGTACGAAGTTTTAATACCATTTTTCTTTGTTTGACTTTTTATTGGCAATTATTTCTACTGGACTTTATTATTTGATGGTTTACCATATTATTTATATACACTAATTACTTTGTTTCTTTATTTAAAATTTATATAAAATAGTGGGTTGTTACAGCTTAAGGGAGCCAAGGACTTGGCGTTAATAGGTCATGGGGCCTTCTGTGGATGGAAGATCCAAGGAGTGGAGATCTTGGAGGGCCAAGCCGAAACCCACTTCACCGAGCGTCGCGGGTTGGCCCAAGAGGGGGGGCTGTCAGGCTTAGTGTGGGCCCCCTCCCCCTTACACAAATAATATTTGTTTGGTTGGCTATAAAATATAATTATATAAAATTTATTTTAAAAAAATAGTTTTTACAGAAAGAAAATATAATTATCTATTTGATTGCTACTTAAATGATTTCCTTAAAAAAGACTTTCCGATGTTTGTTTTCTATTAAAATACTTTCCCAAATTTATTTTCAGAACACTTGGACATTTCAACAAACAGAATACCCGGTCTACCAAACCCAACTTAACATTCCACTTTAATTAACATGTTAAGAAAAAGAAAAAAAAATCGGGCACATGTAGCACATTTTAGCCGACAAATATTATGCAAAAGAAATGACTAGCTACCATTCTACCGTGGTCTTACAAGGTGCCCAATTTGAAAACGGCACACATTTCGTGGCCAGCAGCACGTGTGAAAGGATTTATCAACTCAAGTGCCCAATTTAAAAATGTAAGTATTTACATGTTTCACGAGAAAATCAGTATAATAATAATATTAAAATAACATGTGACATATGTTAAAATTTTTAAAAAGTACCTTACCTGAGTTACCCACCTCAAGAGATCATGAGGTAGAGTTATCTGTGGGTAAAGAAAAATTTTAAGAAAAATGTTAGTTTTGATGGATCAACTTTTCAAGGGTACCAAATGACTTATATGATAAAATTTCCCAAGAAAATATTTTCTCATGAGAGGTTTTACATGGACTCGGGTCAATGAAGACTAGCCCACTAAACAATGGCCCAAGCCCACTATCTTCCCTCCATTCTTCAAACCCACTGTTCCCAACTCTATAAAGCATTTTTCGAACTTAATTTGTTAGCTAATAAGATGACAATTTTAATATTTATATCATTTTCTTTGCTTTGCATTTTTTTTAACTTTTTCCATAACCATTCCATAGAAGATATGAAAATTAATTTATAATCATCATCATTGTTTTACCACAAACTCCATCTTGGCTTTGCATTTTTTGTTTAACCTTTTCCATAACCATTCCATAGAAGATATGAAAATTAATTTATAATCATCATCATTGTTTTACCACAAACTCCACATGATAAAACCGTTCTGTATGTTGATTGAGAAATATAAATTTAACACTAATAATTTTCGAAAAATACTCAATTCACCACTTTGAAAAATACCTAAGATAGGATAATTGTCCTTATCCATTGGAATGACTCTAATCTTACTTTGATGGCTCTAAACCAACATGATTCATTTAACTAATTCCAGTTTTCTACCTAGCTAGAATAGAAAATTTGCATTAAGTCTAGGGTTACCCTACCTGATCTTGCCACTTTATCCTATGGCTTAATGAAAGCTGCCCTTACTTCTTTGAAATAAAGTTAGATTGTGGAAGCATATGAAATGGAGATGAGAGGTTTCTTGTACTTAATTATATCATAATGTCTGTGTAAAAAAATGTGGACACCAAAAACACAGAATAAAAATGGTATATAATGTCTAGAATCAAATTGTAATTCAAATGCAAATAGAAAGCATTAACTTTTTATGTTTTATTTACGTTATAGACTCATTTATATTAACTTCATAAATTTCAGCTTCTAAACCCAAAATGGAGCCTTGATTAATGATGGTCCCCCGGCCACTTGAAGCCCCTGCCATGTTGTGGCCTTCTCTTAGGTACTTGGAATAGTTTAGTGCACAAATCTTTCAGGTTTGATAACCAAATAAATTCCGATAACTCTTGATAAAAGGGATTTATCAGTCTTGATAGCTGTTCTATCGTTTTGGTACACATGATAGTTTTTTAGACACTTATCAACACTTATTAATGATAAATCTGAATAAATTTAACTCCTATTTTTGAACTGATGAAGTTATGTGAGTTTATAAGGAGTTCAAAACATCTCAAAGTGAAGATAAACCTCATTAATGACTCTGATGTGATATAAAATGTCTCATTAATAACTTTAATATGACATAAAATGATCGATATAACATAAAATTATCATTCCTCTAAATATTGTACCAAAATAAGAGACTTATCTCAGCAGATATTCATCTTACAGATAACTTATCTGATTATCAAATCCACCTAAGTCTATTCTTTTGCTGGTGTGAAAAGACATAAGGCACACTTTTTGCTTGTGTGAAAACGGACCCATGTACATGGTTTTCATGTCCTAATTATCAAAGTAACTTTAGGCTTATGTATAGAGATACATATACCCAAGGCACCTATCAACGTATCATAGCACCGTTAGTTGAGCTGCCAACAACTAACATTTCTAAGGCTTTAAATATTGCGTCATAATGGATATTAAAAATGGAAAACTAGCTCTATCTACACCATAAAAAACAGCCCAAGATCATTGTATTCTACCCATCTGTTTGCTGGCCTCCGTTAAACATTGAACTAGAAACATTCAAATAATAAGTAGTATATATTGTGACTTGATCTTTCCTCGTCATAGATTATCTTTTGAGTCCATTTCTATTTTTTTACTTGGTAAGTCTTAGTCATACACTTTGATTCGAGCTATCTTCGTCATAGATTATATGACAAGCTTTAGTCATGTACCAATATGAGAGGACTTCCACTTGCTATTTGCTAAACAATGACCATGGAAATCCCGCACAACGAATTCGTACACTACGTAGGAAAGAAGCAAACGCTCGTTAGACAGAGCAAGCTAGGGTAGTATAGGGCTGTCAATGTGCCGTACCCAAGTTATTTTGGGTAGGGCTGCACCGGATCTAATATTTTTATAAAAATATAAAATTGAATAAGATCCGATCGGATTTGAATATTTAAATAAAAATTATATTAATAATAATAATATATTTATTAATATAAAATTTATAATCTCAGTCAATTAAGTTGAGTTTTGATGTTACTTACTTAATTTGTTTAAAAATAAAGTTTTTTTTAATTTTTAAATAAGTAAAATAACATTATTTTAACGAAGTAAAATTTAAGATTTGAAATGAGAAAAAAGAAAAGAGAAAAGAGCGGGCTGACCCGCCGAGTCGAACTCAAAGTCCAAGTCTGGCTCGTGGACTTAGTCGAGCTGAGTTTTTAGGTCCGGCTAAAAATTCACGGGTCGAAAAGAATCTTGCGGCCCAACCCAAAATTGGGCTAGACCAGCCGGCATATCAGACTGGCGTGGCCCATTGACTAGCCCTAGACAAAACCTAGATGAAGATTTTCCTTGAGCTTGGTGTGGTTTGATGTAGATCTGTTAGTGGGTCGGGCCAGCTAGCAGACTTGACCCGACATTGGGTCGAGCCGCCACACTTCTTTAAGCCCATGGGTTTTTTGGTGAACCTAAAAATCCAACCCGTTGAAAATTTAGGCCGGACTTAGGATTTTTATTCGGCCCAAGCAGACTCGATAGGCCCATCATATTAAGCTTTCAATCGAACGAATTTGGGATAGTCGACTGACATTAAGCTTTTGATCGACCAAACCCCAAATCGGTCGACCGATATTAAACAAATCGATCGATCGAACTCTAAATCGACGACTGATATTAATCAGCTGGTCGATCGATAGTCTTACATTTATGTTTTAACAATATTAATAAGTTTTACCATTTTTTTATTAAACATTTTCAGTCGGGTCAGGCCGAAGTCGGGTTTTATAACATTGTAGATTGGTTGGGCTCGATCCGACCCATGTGATAAGACTAAGACTGGGCCTAAAAGATAGTGTCAGATTTGGCTAGGCCCTACTGCGCTGGACCCATTGACAATCTTAATTGCACGTGGAGTATCACATTTCATGGGGTGTACACTTGATGGAACAAACTTTTCTGAGTTCAAATCAACCTTCTATATATATATATATATATATATATATATATACTAGTTGAACACCCGTGCGATGCACGGTAAATATTTATAAATATATTAATAAATTAAAAAATATATTTATAAAAATATATAATTGTATTATGAATAATTATGTTATATATAAACATAATGAATATGAAGATAAACGGAACAATTAATCATAATATTTATCATGAATTACCAATCATTTTCTAATTGAGAGAATAGAGATATAAATATTACTTACAAATATATATTTTATAATGATATATTAAAGTGAATGATGAATATCATTTATGAAGGTATATAACTGAGTATAGAGAACCTGAAACTACATTACCTAACATGTTTTAATGTGATGATAATAACATTTTAGTCACACATAGTTACATATATTCTCAGGTTATCTCAACATTCCACCCAATATTCCCCATCCAAATCGAGATGTGGAAGATGATATCATTTTATTAGTACCCGAGATTGCAATATGTAGGGGTCTATTATAAGCAAAATCCTTGGCCATGTTATAATATATAATTAAATATTTACACTTAAAAAGAGAGAAAACAACATATGATCCTGCTCTTAGTGATGGGAATTATTTTCAATTCAAACCCAACTGGCTGAAGTAAAAAGAACTTACATTGAGGCACTCCTTTCACCATATGATAGTTGATTTTGATTTGAATGCAATCTCATCTTGTGCAGTAATTTCACATAGTTATATAATGTTCCCCATGTGTTACCTGTTTTTATCGAAATCTTTATCATATTCTTACCCCTTCTACATACAAAAATGAGTAATAATATTTGATAATCAAAAATGGGTAATAATATGTGGAAGCATCATTAAATATCCCATCTATGTATTACTAAAGTCATAAAACACATTACATAATTGATAATGAAAAAGGAGCAATATGCATACTAAAGTCATAAAACATAGTTAAAATATATCTGATGCATGAATCATTAATAGTCTAATAACACAATGAATACAATTTTATAAATCAAAATTTGTATAGTCTCTCATCTATCAATCTTTTTAGTCAAACATATGATTGTACAAAACCTTCAACATATGGTTGGACAAAACATCTTTTGTGAATGAAATAGATAAATAATATCATAAGCATATATTTTAGGTTAGATTTAATTATTATCTAAGACCATATAATTTGCAAAAACACAAAATATATTTAAAATCGTGACCTAATGGAGTGAACCCCAGAGATTATCTGAAATTTTTAATTTAAAAAAATGAGATTTTATTCTTATGTTATCTGATCAATATAAACTAAAAACACAAGCACAAATCTTAGATTAGTTTTAAATTATTATCTAAGCTATGACCATAAAAAATTGGAAGAACACAAAATATATATGAAAGTACGACCTAATGATAGAGATTATCTAAAATTTTTTATTTTAAAAAATATTATTTTATTCTTATGTTAATTCAAACAATTATACAAACATTTAAAGAGTTTTTTAAATAGATGTTTTCTTTAATTATAAATATATAACTTAAATATTTAAATATATAACTCAAAATACATTAATTAGAATCAACAACTCATGAATTGCACGGGTCGTGTGATCGGCGAGCGGCGGATCATCGGTCGGATCCCCGTATCAACACATATCAGTATGTGTAATTTTTTAATATTATTTTTTATATTTGTAAAAAAATTATAAATCAAAACAACTAATCTTACACAATCAGATCTAAAAAAAATTAAAACTAATAAAAAATAAAAAGAATCTAAATGAATAGTAACTACTATAGTGCAACAGTGCGGTTACTGTTGCACTACAGTAACGCTACGCAAAAGAAAAAGAAAAAAAATAAAACACAGAGAAAAAAGATGAAACACAGAGACGACGTAAGGAAGAAAACCTTTGAGTTATTTTACAGTGGCTAGCGGGGGGAAGAAAACGGTCTGCATATATGTCGGAACATGGGAGAAGATAGGATAGAAGAAGTTGGAACATGAATTTTTTGGGCGGGAAAACAGTTAATGTGGTGGTGCCATGTGCTTCCCCAAAACTGAGAATTATTATAGTATATATATAATATATATTATATATATATCTCTAAGAAGCGTCAGTGAAGGGATCTATTTTTATATATATATAGAGAGAGAGAGAGAGTAGATCCCTTCACTGACGCTTCTTAAGGAGTAGATCCCTTCACTGACGCTTCTTAAGATGATAATATATATATATATATATTATTTTTTTCTCTCAAAAAATATTATCTCTGACATAGATTCCTTTTTTAGAAAAATGGTCCTTTGGGGAAGAATTGATTTTCTTATAAATATTTATTTATTTTTACCATATTCATATAAGACTAAACTATATCTCCACATAATCTCCCTAATAAAGATAAGAGTACGTAGATCTAACTATGATAAGACAGTCAGACAGAACACATAGTCTCTTATTCGATTCTCACATATGGTATTAGTAATGATTTGTAAAATTTCAAGAGATGTTGTCCTCATTTGAGGTTGTTCTTTTCTTGAGAAAAAGACCCTCTTAACAGAAGGAGAATCAGTCTTTTTTATAAACACACTTATTTTTCACTATATTTAATATTAGATTAATTATATCTGTCCAATATATCTCTGTCCTTGAGGCGGGAACATGTCGTGAACTCATTTATAAACCGGTCTCTCTCTCTCTCTCTCTCTCTCTCTCTTCTCTCCTCTCTCTCTCTCTCTCTCTCTCCTCTCTCTCTCTCTCTCTCTCTCTCTCTGTACGTTGCATGCTCTCTTTTCTTTGTTAGTCGACCCCACCTTGGGATAATATTTCTTCGGTGATCCATTTAATAATTAGAACCAGAAACCCATGCATGCATGCTGATCACATGCTCCCTTTCTCATAGGAAAACCTCTCTCCCACTCTTTCTCAGGATATATAGAACACGTCATGAGCTCATCCATAAATCTCTCTCTCTCTCTCTCCTCTCTCTCTCTCTCTCTCTCTCTCTCTCTCTCTCAACACATATATACACACACACACCCACCCCACCTTGGGATATGCATGCTATGTCTCCGGCGACCGATTCAATTAGAACTAGAAAACGACCCATATATGCATGCATGGATGCTGAGCACATGCTCAATTTCTTTAGTTTAGACTTGCTATGATCTATTTCAAACATGCATACTCCACGGTCATCGATTAGAACCAGACGACTCTATAATATGATACATATCTTGAGATCTCTGGGCAACTTAAACTTTGCTCGAGATCAGCCAAATGAGAAAACGCATGGGAAGGAGGCCTTGTTGGTAAGAGTTTACTGTCCTCAAGAAAGGCTAACGAGAGGGAAAAGTTCAAGGAATAAAAAATGTGGGTGGTGTTTCAGACGTACGACATCTCACAAGCAGCTCTCTGAGTTAGATTAAAGTTAATTCAGAGTTAATTTAAAATTAATTTAAAAATTAGTTTAAAAAGATTACAAAGTTAACTCAAATGAGTTAGACTAAAGGTGGGTCAAATGTGAGTTAACTCACAATTTTCTAACCCATCTTTGGAGGTAGGTTGGAGTTATAATCTACCGAGTTAACTATCTTTTTGCCCTCACGGTGCACAATATTAATTACTACTTTTTCTTTTTCCAACATAGGTAACTCATTTTTCTTACCAAAATACATTTGAAAAAAATAAGTTAACTCACTATAGTCAAATGAGTTAACTCAGTTGCAAACAAAGTAAAATTGAGCTAACTTTAGTTCTGGGTTAAAATTAATTTTTACCCAGAATACTTTTCTTATTTATGATATGCCCTGGACTTTTATAAATTGCCAAAGACATCCTGATGTGTACCTGCGCACTTTAACTTGGTTCTAAGAGGAAGAAAGCACTAAGTCACCATTGTATGAGTGACTAAAACTTCTAATAATAAGAATGAACCCACACATCCTATCGACGAAGAAATCTTGGGTCAAAAAGAAAAATGGATTGCTTCTCATCATTTTAGTGCTTCTAGTTCAATGTTTAATAGCCTTCATAACGATACGAAGAGCTATGGCATGTCAAGGGGCATCTTTGCATCTTCCAACTCTTTCATGCATGGCATATCTCTTAATATTTTATGAACGGAAGATGCAAGTGCATGCCCGGGATATTTTTGATAATTAATAAAATCTGAGCTGGATGCATGCAAATATATATTTGACAAGGGTCTATCTAGAAAAAGTTCAACTTGCCCATACCTCAACATACACACAGATAGACTTGGTTTCTTGCCAGGGAACATTCCAAATTTTACTCCCCCACGTTGGAAGAGACTGGTGAATACACCATGGTTCTAAGTCGGACAGATTAAATCAATTATACCATTACGCTCAGTAGACGTCATTAATAAGCCGGTGTACTCTCCAACTTTAGATATGCACATGAAGGCTTTGACCGTTGCTTACCTTGCTAAAGCGGAGAATATCTTCATACCTAACTTTCGATTTGATCAAGAGATTTCTGAGATGGAATCGGATGAAGATAATTTGAAGCGTTGTTTGCGACGACCAGGCTTACGTCCTCGGGCAGTTCTCCGACGTACTCACTCATGGGATAGGTCTTCCTTGGAGTTTTAGACTAGTTTTTTTTCTGTTGATTTTCTGTACTCGATCTTCCTCTGATTGTTACAATCTTTATTAATAAATTCGGTCTTCTTTGGTCTTTCATCAAAAAAAAATATTATACCAATTTTTCGTTGGTATAGTGTGAATCTAATCTGATTTACTTTTAAATTAAATAATAAAAATATTAAAAGAAGAATAAGATTATATTATGGGACCGACATTACTTGTGAACCATATATATTCGATATATATAGTGCGATATGCCCAATCATGACACAGGCAGATCATTAGCAGAATTCTTATATACCTGAATCCTTAATCTCTCAAGACTAGAATTACACAATTGTCGTTGTAAGAGATGCATTTGCGTGCATATCCCTTTCCATGAAGGATACATGCCCTATTGTGTTAATTTACAAAATCATCTGCAAATGAAATTGAATAAGATGTTGATTCCAATAATCATGCTTTGTGCTTTGTTTTTGAATTATATCATAACCCTCATATAGATGATATATATGGCACAAGTACATGTGTAATATTCTTCCACCGGCCTCAGATTCTCTAGATATATAAGGATAATCGATTGTTATTTCCATGATAATAATAATATATATATATATATATATGGTTGTCTAATATTTTGTATGGTTGCACTTCACTTTTACCTGTTGGTTCTCCATTAAGAAAGATGTTGCTTGCCCATCATCGAGGTAGGAAAACCCCTAGACTATTCACATATATATCCTTCCCAAAGATCTTTATTTGCATGATGACGATGTTATGACCCTTTCCTGCATGCACATGGTTTTGAAAGGAAGAAGAGGGGTCCTTCACACGTGCAAGAGAAATGAGGATGGACGAAGAAGAAAGGTGTGACTACGTCTACGAGAAGCAACAAGATCCGTGAATCCCATATAGCTCCCACGTACGCCGCCGGTTGAAGCAGTCTCTAAGGTGATTAGATTATGGTTTTGAGGAAGAAGACCTAAGCGATAAGTAACTATATATAGACTGATATGGTCTTCATCATCCATAACGCTGCCCCTTTAAAAATATATTATACATTATACGACGATAGATAGGGGTAGGTAAAAAATTTATCTACGAGTCAAGTCGTAAACCATCGTAAGTAACAATAATTATCTACTACTTTCGTATTTTACTTATGTTTTCTAATAGTAAGTAAAATCCGTTTTTTTAGTAGTGAGTGATAAGTAATTATAAAAGACTGATATATATGGTCTTCATCGTACATCACCTTTATATAACGCTGCCCTTTTGTTAATTAGGAGAGAAGTCTTATTAGTCTTGGATGGTTTGCAGAGACTTGTATATATGGTTGTCTGCAGTATGATTTGGGAAGACATGTTTTGGTGAAGGTACCTCATGCATGGGTAGGGGTGTTCATGGTTTGATTGGGTTGGTTATAGGAGATTTTTAGGAAACCAAACCAAACCAAATTTGGACTCAAACCGAACCAAACCAAACCGAAGTCTATGAAACCAAACCGAACCAAACCGTCGGTTTGGTTCGGTTTGGTTTGGTTTAACTTGAAAATAAATGGGCCTTTAGATTCTCTTAGTCTTAAATAAGATTTTAATCACTTGTTTCTCTAATAAATCACTATCAAATAATATTTGAAATGAAGTATTAAATATTGATGACCATATTAACTTCAATAATATATATTTTACGTAAATATATTGAAAAAATTTGATAGATATATACAAATTAAAATTTATTATTATAATTCGGTTTAATCGGTTTGGTTTGGTTTTAGAGGTTAGAAACAACCAAACCGAATTTTCTAATTCGGTTTGGTTTGAAACCAAACCAAATTTTTTTCATGTTCAAACCGAACCAAACCAAACCAATCACTCAGTTCGGTTTGGTTTTTCGGTTTGAACCGAATAGTGAACACCCCTATGCATGGGTGACGTGTTTTAGCTTATAGTTTTAAAGAAGAAGATGGGTTGGCGGATCCCGATATATGCCTAATCTTCATATAAATATTATTTAACTTCAAGTTTAAAAGTGCTACAAACCTTTAATTAATGCCCTTAATGTCAAGGAATGAATATATATAATTGGTCTTTAATTTGGGGAACTTTTCTTTTGGTGAATGTGGTCAAAGCTAGGTGATCAAGTTCATCTCTCTCTCCAAGTATTGCAACTTGCCTGTTGCATACTTTCTCTTGATCAACTTAATTGCATCTTCCTGTGAACCTTCCCATAGACTATGATATAATCTCCATTAATGAGATTAAGTGGATATGGCTGTGCCCACTAGCATGGAAGCCCTTTCTAAATTGGAACTTATACCCTTTGATACGTCATATTCATACATGCGTAGGCTAATAATTGGTAATCGTTTAGCATGCAAGATCATATTTATATTCCAATTTTACCATTTGTTATATATTTTCAGTGAACTTATTTCATCTTGCAATGTTTGCAGGAACAGGGATACGTGGGGTAGCTATTATGCATAATGGCAAGGTTGGTAATTACAAAGGATGATGAGGGCTTTACCTCCATAAAGAAAAACGGTGGAGAAACTTAGAAAAGAAGAGATCTGCGCAGGAAGCTAAAAGAAAGGAAAAGAAGAATAAGGAAAGAAGGGAAGATAAGGATGGCGGGCTGGATTTTGTTTTGGGGGAAGATCCAGCGCAAGAAAAGGAGGCGGCTGGCGTGGGGTTTCCCGGTTCTCACAGCGAGAAAGGAGTAGAAAAAGGGGAGACGGAGGACTCTGTTGGTGGAGACTTTTTGGCTAGCGGGAGCGTGGGAACGTCGTCTCCAAGGCAGGACACGGAAGGATCTCATCTTGTAATACCACAAATTTATATTACTATTTATTTATTCCAAAACAGGATAATTCAGCTATAATACCTTAACGATATAATAAATTGAAATAATTGACAGTAAGTTCGGCTGGTGTACGAACATTACCCCAGTGACGCCCATCGAAATGCGTGCCTCCACAGGGCGATTTTGGAAACGACGTCAAAATAAAAATTCGAGAACATCATAATTTCCAGAAAAATGTGGAAATTTATTATGTAATTTCATGAATTTTTCGACGTACGGATTCCAACGTACAATCGACGCGACCATTTTCGGGTGATTTTTCACCTACTGTAAAATAAAATCTAAAAATTAAACTAAAATTATTACAATTTGTAAAACCATTCTATTAGCCTATGGTTAAAATTTCATAACAAAAGGACACCATTTAAATGTGTTTGCCTAGCAAACATTGGACCAGTTGAATTATGGGTATTTTACGGTTTGGGATTTTTGGAAAATTGCAAAGGTCTAAGTGTAAGGCTATTGGGTGGCCAGCACTTGAGGTAAAACATCATACCAACTTACCTAAGGTGTCCTAACTAGGAGATGCATGTTACTCGTGTCATGGGGTAAAAACCTTTCACCCTTACTGCGACACATGGGTGAGCTTCGTGTCACCTTGCATGGAAGGCATCCATGGGTATAAAATACCCCAAGGGTCATCGTGGCCAGGTTCCCCTTCATGTTTTCCTGTTATGCTGCTACTATTTCGGGGTAACTTCAGGAGTGAGAGGTTTCTGAGTGAGAAATTTGGTGGAGAAGCCATTTCGGGGAACCATTGTTCTCTCTTTCTCTCATTCTATTTATACATCTTGCCTCTGCTCAAGTTCTGGTTGAAGCTGCTACTAAGGAGTGATTGGGGAATTACTCTGGAAGCTAAAGCTAATATTGTACCAAGGCTACATCTTCTTACTTGTTTCTTTGTGGCTATCATCTTCATCTCCTTCAAACTAAGGTAGGATTCTCTTCTTGTATCCTTCTTTCACATGTTCTTGACATTCTCTTAGTAATTAGTCATAATCACTTGTTAGTTGCTTTAAATGTGTGAGTCCTCTCTGGAAAAGCATGTACCTATTCTTCACAAGATTTATCTTAGTAGGAGGTTATAGAGATCTTTTCTTATTCTTGTTCTTTTTCCTCCACAATTCAGTGTAATCTAGTAGTTAAGTGATCATTTCTCTTGAGTTTGTTGACCTCAGATTTGGAGATTCATTCCATGATAAGGTTCAACCTTCATCACATATGATTTTATGTTTTCCATGAAAGACAATGTCATCTTTTTCTTCCATTATCCTTATGCCCTTTTGAGATCATGATGACTACAATTCTGGGATCTTATCGATCATTTATGTAAACTACATTCCATATCTTTTCCTTTGACTTTCTTGTCATGATTATCTTCATGTTTGAGACTAAAATCATACCTTGTAAGGTCCTAATCATGTTAGGTATGATAGGTAGGTTTATTGTATCATTTCTAGTTGATCTTAACCATTTTAGTAATTTACACTGCACCTGTCGACAGCGAGCATTGCCCTGTCGACAGGGGCTTTTATCCAGAACCCAGAAAAAATGATACCTGTGCTGGGCTGTCGACAGCAACCTCCTTGGCTGTCGACAGCCACAGACAGTCAGAGAGAAAAGCTTCTGGAAAAGCCTCCCTGTCGACAGCAAGATCTTGTCTGTCGACAGGTACCTTCAGCCCAGACTTTCTGCACTTGTTTTGACTTGTTTTGTGATCGGAATCACACACCCAATTGATCCAATCAAATGTTCACTCAATTATAGATGTTTTTATCACTCAAAACACCTACTAAATCAGTCAAGCTTATCCCTTTATACCTGAACTTTCACTCCAAAGTTCCGAGCATATTGACTTCGTGAAATTGGCGTTACTTGAATTCCATGAAGGGATTTAGTTCCCAAACTCTTGTGTATAAACTATAATCTTGTATCCTTGATCTATTGCATGAATGAGTGTGTGAAGATGACCATATTTGAGTCTCGGACTCGTTTGATAATTATGCCAGGCAAATAAGGGCTGGTTCAGTCCTGGGGGGAGCGCCCGAATTCGTCACTGGCCGCGCGGGGACGTTGAGAATTTCTGGATGTTGGCATGCATCAATTATGTTTGATTAGTCATCATATCATGCTTGTGTGTATGAGAATATCTATTTTTGAATTTAAGTATCCTCTTACGAGAATACTCTTGCTTCTGAAAGCACTCATGAGAATTTGTGTATCTTGATTATGTCATACTTGTTCGTTATCTTGAACTTCATGTCAGTGATCCACACTTGTTTCTATCCTTGATTATAATCATGTAAATCCTCTTGATTTAAAAGAATTGAGTTCTACTGGGCTAGTTAGCTCATTAATTTAACATTTTCAGGTGATCAAGATGGAGTTGATGCTTAAGGGGAATTTGTGTGCTGAGCGGATAATCCGATGCTGAGCAAAGCTATTAGTTTTTGCTTTCTTTGTAATAAAAGGAGAATGTAATAAAGATACAATCTACTTTTGTTTAATCCTCATTTAGACTGTAATGAGGAGTATCGTGTAATAAGTTCCGCGAACCGAGTTGGTTATAATTATACCTTTCGTTATTTACATGTTTATAATCTGTCATTTCCGATAAATGCAATTTTATTAGGACGTGACACATCTTTCCCATGAGTTTGACGAATCCTGGCTTAGTTTTATGTTCTATATTTTCTATGAGCTAAATTTCTGTACTAGGGCACGATCAAACCTGACTATGATAGTTTAATTTACTTATTTTCTGTGCTTGTTTGGGGATTTAAATTCTATGTGGTGTATTTATTACAATGCCTAATGCTCTTGAATATTTGGCTAATATTCAATTGATTTGAGACAATGTTGAGTCCGAGAGGTGACATGTTGTCTGTGACTGTTGTAATGAATGCCTTGAAATTCAGAGGAGACAGAGATGTACTAATCTGATTCATGTAGTTAATCTATGAAAAACACACCAGCGTTCTAAATGAGTTTTCTGGCATACTAATTTACATAGAGATAGTGAGTTAATGCTTGAGGATATATTTGATATTGCTTGAGAGAGTGTCAAATAAATCTTGGTTCCATAGTTAACTTGTCACATGAATTAAACCCTACAGAACAGGAGTAAGTATATTAAATTTGATTAGTTATGGTGACATCTGATGCCTAGTGTTTAATTAATTGAGCACATTAAGTTGTCTTTTTAGCCGATTAAATTTCCTTCTTGTTACCCTTCTTATTTAATTCGAATGTTTCAAATAAATCTAGGAGTGGTAAAATTTCGTTAGGTAATCCTTGTGGGAACGATACTCTTCTCATCATTTTATTACTTATTTGGTTCGTACACTTGCGAGAAAACATTCAACACCCTTCATCCTACTTTAGAAAAATACTGCAACTTGTGGTCATGCAAGGTAAACTTGCAAAGTAAGACCCCTGAGGCCAACCCAACTTGAACATTATAAAAACGTTTCCAACTAAACACAAACCTTACGGCAAGTTTACATGTATGTCCATTAAAATCAAGGCATTTTTACATATTGCCCCCAGAAATTTTTTGATATTTCCTAATAACTCCTTAAATCTATCGTCGTTCTAGAAACAAAAACTCCCTACCGTCCATTTCTAAACATACTATAACAGTGACAAAAACAGAATATTTCATCATTTGATGGTGTTTTTGGATATAAATTCAAATAAAAATTAGGGAGCAGTAACTAAGCAATATCAAGATATCTGGATGTTATTTGAATAATCGAAATTTTTCATGGGATAATATGTAAATTGCAAATATAAAAGCCTAAATGGTGTACATTTGAACAGATATGAGCTGTTGACCCTTTTGTGTTTGACCAGTCAGCATACGACGGTCGTTTAGTGTGGTTTGGACATGTGACTACAAAGAGAAGTGGCCTTATCGTATGGGGCTGTGTCTGGGGCCCTCTCTGGATTCTTTCCCTTCAATAAAAAACTGGGAGTCCACGTGCCAACGAACACAGTATAAATATTACAACAATAACAACAATAATAATATTACTAATAAATAATTATTATTATTACTGTGGTGGATCCATGGATGTAATATCTCGATCAAGGTTGTCGTATCTATAGATCGACTGTGTCATATTTTTATGTCGCATTTTTCATATCATATCGATTGATCGATCGAAATTGTCAAAAATCGATCAATTTTCGTCACTTTTTGAAGATCAAATAGATTATAGGATCAAGACGTCATCTTGATAGAGATCGGTCGGCCGATAAAAAAAATCGATCGATCGATCTTAGATTTTGATCTGTTAGATGTTTGAGAGTATTCATTAAAAGAATCAGTCAAATGATAAGAAAAAATCAGTCGATCAATTTTACTGTACCATGTCGACCGTGTCGGGACTCGCAAATGTTCTTATAAAATTTTCATCCCAATTCTCACGTACTTATGTTGTTTATACTTTATATAACATGGTTATTGTAGATCATTACCACATTTTGTACAAAAGTGATGTTTCAATAGGAGGATTACTTTTACATAAATCTCAAAGGTTTATTAATTCTGTCACCTAATCCTTACCTCTAACCGGACTTATATACTTAACTACAATTGTTAAAAGAACGATATGCATCCTTGTCAATATGTACTCAAATTAACAATTTTCTAGCTAGTCTTTTTTATTGACCAAGTAGCCAAGCTACCTCTCCCTTCTCAATATCTCCACCAAGAAGGCAAGAACCACCCTTCTATAAATTCCAATCCAACACCCCCCACCCGCATCATCTCATCTTCCCCACCATTACCATCCACCAAACAAAACAAGAGACACCCCATTAGTTCTCTGCCTGCCGGTGGAGGTCCCCTCCCCGCGCAGCCATCCATGGCGGCGGCCCTCCTCTCCCTGCTGCTGCTCACCTCCCTGGCTCTCTCCCCCTGCGTCCACGGTTCCCCGCCGGAGCCCGTGGTGAAGTGCAAGTCCGGCAACGCTGACTGCGTCGTCACCAATGGCTACGGCGCCTTCCCCGACCGCAGCACCTGCCGGGTGGCCGGCGTGGCCTACCCGACCACCGAGGACGAGGTGCTCGCAGCCGTCTCCGACGCCGCGAAGAAGAAGCAGCACATGAAGGCGGTCACCACCTACGCGCACAGCATCCCCAAGCTGTCCTGCCCGGGCGGCCCCGACGGCGCCGGCCTCGTCATCAGCACCCAAAAGCTGAACAGGGTGGTGGCCGTCGACCGCAAGGCCAACCGGATGACCTTCCAGTCCGGCATCGGCCTGCGGCCTCTCATCGACGCGGCGGCGGCGGAGGGGCTGGCGCTGCCCTACACGCCCTACTGGCAGGGGATCACCCTGGGGGGCCTGCTGGCGACGGGCTCCCACGGGAGCTCCCTGTTCGGGAAGGGCTCCGCCGTGCACGAGTACGTCGTGGGCATGAGGCTGGTCGTCCCCACCTCCACCCCGGACGCCGGTGGGCGCTACGCGAAGGTGGTGGAGCTTGCGGAGGGCGACGCCGACCTCCTGGCCGCCAAGGTTTCCCTGGGAGTGCTTGGAGTCGTTTCGCAGGTCCGTATACCGGTTAACGGTCTTCCACACAGCTTTCCACAGCTTTCTAAGATAGAGCTTGGTCTTCGAGCGCACCAAGTGCAAGCATGCACATTTTTTATAATATGGCACACCATCTTATGATATATGTAATATAATAATAGCCTATATCATTACTCAATTTTAAGAGATTTAATGCAACTGTTTCAGCGCACATCTTTTGATGTGTGCTGAGTATTTCTCTTATGCAATTTTTGTTGGAGTATTAAAAAGGTGCGAACTTAGATAATTTATCTGATAGTAAAATATTATTGGGCTATTTTTCCATATATATGTTTGTTAGCAATCAACTTGCGTAAAAATCTATCTTATATTTACAATTGTATGTATATCCCTCTTTTGTATTAAAAATGTTTGGAAAGATTTCACCACCACATGCATTGTGGTGACCGAAATGAAATACTCTATTGTTAGTTGTTAAATTAAGCAAAAATTGATCTTACATTTGCGTTTGTATGTACACGTGCACGTGTATACGTGCAGGTGACGCTGCAGCTGCAGCCCATGTTCAAGCGGTCCATCACGAACAGGGTGGTGAAGGACGCCGGCTTCGAGTCGACCCTGGAGTCGTTCGCCTCCACCACCGAGTTCGGCGACGTCACCTGGTACGTAGGCAGCGGCCGCGTCGTCTACAGGGACGACTCTCGCCTCCCCATTACCGCCGCCGGCAAAGGCAAGAACGACTTCTCCGGCTTCCGGCCCCAGCCCTCCATCCTCCTCGCCGGTATCCGCGTCTCCCGTGAGTATTTATAACCCCGTCCCCTTACGTCCCCATGAGAGCAAGTGCTACTTCTCTGCTGAACTCTGTGTGTGTGTCTGTGATCAGAGGAGCTCCTGGAGGCCACTGACAACTCAGAGGGGAAGTGCGTCCTTGCCAAGGTGCAGGTGACCACCCTGCTCGCCACAGGCTCCGGCTTCCAGAACAACGACGGCCACCTCCTCGAATTCACGGGCTATCCCGTCGTCGGCAACCACAGTGACCTCCAAGCCTCCGGTAATTAAAATCCTCAGCTTCAAAACACACCCACCTTCCTTCTCCATCTGAAGAAGAAGAGGAAGTACAACTTAGTTGGTCCGCTGGCTCTATGATGGATCTGCAG
The DNA here is from genome assembly GCA_014218235.1 of Colocasia esculenta. Taxonomy (NCBI): domain Eukaryota; kingdom Viridiplantae; phylum Streptophyta; class Magnoliopsida; order Alismatales; family Araceae; genus Colocasia; species Colocasia esculenta. Next base: position 175,554,099 of record CM024760.1, read on the forward strand.
GTTCCTGCCTGACCGGCGCGGAGGACGGCCTCCTCACCGCCTGCGGCTGGGACCCCCGCGTGGACGGCATCTTCTACCACCAGACCGCCGCCAGCATCCCCCTCCCCAACATCGCCGCCTTCATCGCCGACGTCAAGAAGCTGCGCGACCTCCGCCCCAACTCCCTCTGCGGCCTCGACCTTTACAGCGGCCTCCTCATGCGCTTCGTCCGCGCCTCCACCGCGTACCTCGGCAAGACCTCCGATTGCGTCGACATTGACATGACCTACTTCAGGTCCCGCGACCCCATGGACCCCCGCCTGGACGAGGACGTGTTGGAGGAGGTTGAGCAGATGGCTCTGTTCAAGCACGGCGGGCTACCGCACTGGGGGAAGAACCGCCACGTGGGATTCCTGGGCGTGAGGGGGAAGTTCGGGACCAGGATCGAACAGTTCGTCGCCGCCATGAAGAAGTACGACCCCGAGGCTCTGTTCTCGTCCCCCTGGACCGACGCCGTGCTGGGGCTGCAGAAGGAGAGCCAGCTGGTGGTGGACCGCAAGGGGTGCGCGCTGGAGGGGATGTGCATCTGCTCCAGGGACGTGCACTGCGCGCCGGAGAAGGGTTACGTCTGCCGGCCGGGGCTGGTGTACAAGGAGGCACGGGTGTGCCGGAAGGTGGACCAGGAAGAGAGGTCCGAGGCGGTGGTGCACACCGAGCTGTAGAAGTAGCCTTGGTCCGGTGCCACCGTCGGGGTTTCCAGAGAGTTGCTGGGGAAGTGCCGACTGCCGGCTCTCTGCTCTGGTCATGTTTCCCTTTTCTTGAACTTCTTATTTTGTTGCAGGATCTACGCTTGTAACTGCAAAATTTGTTCACTAGAACAGAGAAAAAGGATGAATAAAAGTTCTGCTCCCTGCAGCTGCAACCTAGTAAACTTGCTATGCTATCTCTCCATCGTTTTGTTGTGTATTAGTGTGCACTAATACGCACATCCAATAAGGATTTGCCATCTCACCCTTGCATTTTTAAAAGCAGAGATAAAAGATATATATATTAAATACTTCAAAGAATGAGGTGGCATATTTTTATTGAATGTGTCTATGCTAATACATATATTTTAATGTGCATTAAATATTTTTCTGTTTTGAAATATTTCTTTGCTGTTGAAAACTAAAGTATTCATCTTGAAAGACATTTCCCAAGATCCAGAAATTTTTTCATATTTGCAATTTTTTACATTTATATTTATATTTTTTTGTTATTTGATTGAGATTTTACAGATTTTGGAATATGTGTGTATGTATATGTTGGAGTTCTAGTAGAACGGCCAAAAGTTTTTTAAATGTTAATATAAGACAGTATTTTCCTGGGCTTAATGTCTTTAAAAATTGCAGTCTCCTGCCAACCTACGCTCTTATACTCACTTTCTCTCGGTCGTCGATGACTCGATGTAACGCCCTAATTTAAAGAAAAAGTAAAAAAAAAAAAAAAAACTAAAACTAAAATGTGGCAATGGGAACAACTCATCTAATCGAACACAAGAGAGTGATAAATATTAATCCATACATAGCTAATTTTATAATAAACAATCTAATCATATCTATCATGTCATTAACACATCCCCACCATTCTCAAATCATTGTTGCATCTGAACAATTAGATTCACAGCATGTTCCTAAAATATCTAACAAAATAATTTAAATTATTGACTATAATCTTCAACCACGACTGCTTACAACTCAACTATTTAAGTTCAATAGTTTCAACTCCTTCATTCGAATCCCTTGAAATTATGGGTGAATTTGATGATTCCATGATTAAATAAGAAAAATCCACCACGTCCATATATAATGGCAACATGTACCATTTACATATTTAATATCAAATAACCAAAATAACCAGTTCACAACTCAATACTCATCCAAAGCTAAAAGCTTGTTCTTTTAGGTCTTATGGAACTCTGCAACTGTTTTTATAGTCCCCTTGGGCCAAATCCATGAAATTCAATAGATTCATTCTAGTAGGGTCCTTAATTAGCGTGAAAAGGCCGAGTTGCGACTTTACTTGACCTATAATCAAGAATATTTTTATGATAAATTAATTAAAAAAATTAATAAATATTTGACTTATTTTTTAGTCCATGACAGAATTGTAACTCATAACAGTAAGTGTTATTTCCTGTTACAATATATGTTAAATCATGTTACCGTAAATACTTTTTTATTACAGTCAGAGATTTTTAATTAATTTTTTCTACTTTTTAAGTCTAAATAAATTTTACTCAAAAATATTTAGATTTCATGATGTTGTTTGAAATATCGAAAACTTTCATAGGATAATATGTGAGAACTCCAAGTATTAAAAGGTATGTACATTTGAACAGTTATGAGCTGACCCATAATTAGTGTGAATATACGACGGTCGACTAATTAGGTAACGTTTGATAATACTTATTGACATTTTTATGATTATAAAATTAAAAATCTCTTTAAAAAATCTTTCTCCTTAATTTTTAAAGCTCAAAATACCAGGCATTATTATTGCTCCTTTCTTCTTTATCTCTCTTCTCCTACTTTTTAAATTTTATTTTTTATTTAAAAATAGAGTGAAAAAGTAAAATTCAATAATTAAAATCTAAAATCATTTTTTCGCCCTATTACTAAAATGATGTCTGGACGAGAGATAAGTGGCCTTGTCAGAGGGGAGTGTGCGTGAGGGGCCCCTTATGGCTTCTTGTTTGTCAATTCCAAAGAAAATTGTGAGCCCGCATGCTGACATAACAGAATAAGAATTTGTGTTATTTTTGTTTTTGCATGTAAATCATTATTACAAACCAATCTATAGAAAATATATTAACATTTATATTTTTATTATGTAAAAAAACAACGTTCAAATATATTATCATAGTTAACTTCACAAACAAAGAACGAATATTTTTGAAAGATGTTAATATTTCTGTTATATAACTGTTTTTTTATTTTAAAAAAGGGTAAATTAATTAGAATTTTTTATCAAATATTTGACTTAATTTTTAGTCTCTAATAAAATTATAATTCATTCCAATAAATATTATCTAAGTATATGTTAAATCTTGTTACAACAAGAACCTCACCTGTTACAGTTAAGAATTATTAATTAATTTGTCCCAAAAAAAACCTTATATTAACCTGAATCTCTACTTTAATGTCGCCTCAAACAGTCTCCTCATGTGAGGACTGGGAGGGGAGGGGGAGATGGTCCCCCCTTCCCCATGCACGTTGTGTGCAGTGGGTTCCGGAAAAAGGCCTTTTGGCCATTTCCGGTAAGGGGCCACACCCCTCCACCTCGCCCTCTTCCTTCCCCCTCTACCGATCTCTTTCCCCCCCCCCCAGTTCTCTCGGTCTCTCATCCTTCCCTCTCTCACTCTGTTCTCTCTCGTGGTCTCTCTCTCTCACTCTCTCTCTCTGTGCGTTGCGCCGGCGACCTTGGAGGATCCCCGTCGCCGGAGTTGCGCCGTGGAGGAGGAGGCCTCCACCGCCGAGCTGCCTGGAGGAGGAGCCGCCGCGACGTCGCCGTCGCCGCCGCCTGTGGAGTTCGCCGCCGCGCTGCTTGGGGTCGCCGCCGGCGGATCCTACCGCCGAGGTAGGGACCCCTCCACCCTCTCCGGCGTCGGCCGGAGCTTCCCCCCCCCCCCTCTCTGTTGTGCGCCGCCTTGGCCCCCCCTTCTCCCTGCTCCCGCTCTCTCTCTCTCCCTTTCTCTCTCTCAGCGTAACACCTCCGGGCCGGAGGTGTTTCCGGCGAGGGGAGCGCCGCCGGCGGCCGCCGCGCCGTCCGGCGACCCCCCCCCCTCCCGCCGGCGCCGGCGCCGGCAGTGGCTGCCGCCGGCCAGGCCCCCCACCCCCCCCCCCCCCTCCCTCTCTTCCCTGCGCGCAGAGAAGGAGACGGGAGGAAGGGGGAGACCCCCTGTGGCGCAGTGCGCCCAGATCTGTCCCAAATCTGGGTGGCACACACTCCCCCCCCTCTGGTGCATTGCACCAGGCAGTGCTGGGTTTCCCCTGCGCACATTGCGCCGGCAGACCCTTCTGGGCCATTTAGCTCTGTTTCGCGCCGTTCTCGCGCCGTTTTCGAGCCGTTTCGGTGTGTTGTTGCCCCGGCTGTGCCGGTGGGTTGGCCCGGGGTTGGTAACTATGTGGTCAAGTCATGTGGTGGTCGGACCCCCCCGGGTCTGCTCCGACGGGCCGGTGGGGCCGTTTGACCGTTTAACCCGAACAGTCACGCTAGTGTTTCGGCACCCACAGGGTGGGTTTTGAGGGCCGGCAGGCGTCCGGGGCGGTAAATATGTCCTTCGAGTCGTGTGCTGGGTCCTCGATTTTTGGGCCTGCCGGTCGGCTTCGACCGGCCGTGAGAGCCGTTTGGCTGTTTGACCCGAACAGTCGTGTTGGGGTTTCGGCACCCGTGGGGTGAGTTCCGAGGGCCGACCGACTGTCCGGGGGTAATTCTAGCTTTCCATGTTGACAGTCAATCAGGTACTTTAGCGGATATGTTTTCTCGTCGAGTTCCCGTTTCGTGCTCGTGACGCTTGTGCTGACTCCCTAGCACTGCGCCTTACTAGTCTTCGCCCGGTGTTGCGACACTTGAGGCTTGTCCCAGCGCACGGTGCGCGTTTGGGTTGTTACCGTTCCCGGGACCCCCCTCCTCGTGGGCCCGTTGAGGTGGTCTCCGAGCCACGAGTGCGTCCGTCGAGCGTTTCTCCGGACGAAGGGGAAAACGGTGTTGGACAGCGCGTTGAGTCGTTTGTTGAGCTCACTTAGTTGGTCCGGGTCCCGCGGAGTTTGGAGTGTCGCGGTGCGGGCTAGCTAGTCCGTTCTCACTGCCTCGCCTTACACGGTTCCGGAGCCGTGTCGGGAGGACAGGCGTGGGACCGTAGTCCGGCCAGACTACGGCTTGTGGTTGTGTTTGTCACGCGTCTCACTCTCCGGGAGGGGAGACCTGGACTCGTGGTCGAGCGGTAAGACGCCGGTGGGCGCAGCTGACCGCTGACTAGTAGAGGCTGGGTTGTTGTGGCTAGCGTGTGTCTTTCAGACGAGGGTTTTGCGTCTGCTTGTGCTGGGTTGTGACTAGTGTGTACCGTCTGTTTGTGCAGTTGTGTGCGTGCCTGGGGTACTTTCTGAGGTTGAGACTGTGTGCTATTGTGCCGTGTTGGCGATACTTGGGGACCGGTGTACTTTCGTTTATTTATTTTAGTGTTGCTCGTTGTGTTTTTTATATTATATCACCTGCTTAGTTAGTAGACTTGTTGCTTGAGTTACCGCCGCCCTCCGCTTGGTGTAGCTAGCTTGTTTCCTTCAGTAGCACTGTTCTTCCTGCCTAGTTAGTTGTGTTGTCTTGTTTCCGCTGTCGAACCGGTGAGGGGTTGGGTTCCCTACTGGGCTTCGTTCGCGAAGCTCATTCCCCCCCTTACTTCCTTCCAGGTGAGTTGTCGGGGAGCTGGTGCTCGTGTTCGGACGGTCTGCGTCGTGCCGCTTGTGGTCTGCAGCGTTAGCAATGGTTAGTATTTTTCTTTTGCACTTGAATTATTATCTGGGATATGTTGTGTGTATTTGTATTCCGCTGTTACATTCTTTAATTGTTTAGCCATTGTAACTTGTTGCATATCTCACTGACATATTTCTAACCCTTCCGGGTCTTCGGATCCGTGGGTGGCGGTCCAAGGGTCGGGTACTTGGAGGGTTCCGGGTATCGGATTCTTGGGTCGTTACAGTTGTATCAGAGAAAATGTCTTCTGATATTTACAATGGGTTAATGGCTATGGCTATCCCAGAAAATAGTTCAAGTGCGTTGTTGGCACCGTTCGTGGGTGTTAGTGTTAGGCTTGTGTCTTGATCATGTTTTGCAGGTAGGTTGTGGTTCAGCAAGATTCTAGTGGGAGTCGTAGAAGGGTTGTTGTTGCAATGCTGCGTGCGTGGTGCGTGATCGCTGGTTGGTTCGTGTCGTTGGTGCTGTTGATGAGGGAATTGCTGGTGGAGGTCTTCCTTGTGAGGAGCGCAGTTGCAGACAAGTCCGGTGCGGTGCTTGGTCGTCGTTGGCTGTGCTTTCGGCTGCATGTGTTTTTCGCTGTGGCTGAGAGAGTTTGTTTGCAGTGTGGCCTTCATCGGTGCAGGCTTGTTGTCTGCAGGTCTGGTGGAAGGCGTTCTTTGTTTTTTCTAGTGTGGATTCCTCTTGGCTATGTTGTGCAATGTTGCTTGGGCATGTTGCCTCACCTTTTTGTGAGTTGTGAATGCCCTGTGTTCCGCTAGGTGGCATTGTTGCTCAGACTTAGCAATTGCTCTGTGTGTTTGTAGTGTCGTTTGTTATGTGTTGTGTCGCTTGTGTTGTGTTTGGTGTGGCCTGTGCTAATTGATTGTGGGTTCTGGTGAGGTGTTCCCAGAGCTCTTTTGCTTGTTCTGGTGGAGGTTTCTCCCATAATTTTCTTTGTGCTCTTTTCTGTTTGTTGCCCTCAGGGTGAGGTGCGTGTTGGTTGGCCTTGGGTTCTGGTGGGTGTTTCCAGAGCTCTCCTCGCTTGTTCTGGTGGTGGTTTCCCCAGAAACTTTCTTGTGCTCATTTCTGGTTGCTGTCGTGCTACCTCAGGGTTGAGGTGTGTTGTTGGTTGGCTTTGGTTCTGGTGAGGTTCCCAGAACTGGTTTGTTGTTGTCTTGGTGAGGGTTTCTCCCAGGACTGCTCCGTGCTTGTTTCTAGTTGTTGTCGTGCTGCCTCAAGGTTGAGTGTGCTGTTGGTTGGCTGGAGCGTTTTGGTGGGCTCTCCAGAACGGTATCTTGGTCGTTCTGGTGGAGGTTCTCCCAGAACTGTCTTGTATTGTTTATGCTTGCTGTTGTGCTCTCTTTGAAGATCTGTGTGGATCGATTGTTTGGGTTGTTTGTTCTGGTGGAGGAGCTCTGCTTGGACGACTCTCTGTCGTTCTTGGTAGAGGTCCTTTCCAGGACTGCCTAGTGTTGATTTGCTTGTTGCTGCTCTCTCTATAGAGATGAGCTGTCATTGTTTCCGTGGACTGTCTGTGTTACAATCTATCTGAGCATTGTCGGTCAAGGTGCGGTACCTTTGACCGTGTGTCTAGTTGTTGTGTTGGCCAGGTGCCTTGTTGTTGTTTCCAATTTTCCTGGCTGCGTTGGTGGGACTGCGTGTGTCCTCGTAGCTCGGATGGTTCTGTTTCGTTTTCCTGTGCCCAACTCTCTCTCGCAGTTGGTGATGTGGTTGTGTGTAGTGCCATGTGGTTGGCGGTACTTCTTGTGGAGGTGTTGGTTTTGTGTTTCGATCCCCTCTCTTGCGTGTGGAAGAGGCCTATTGTGCATTTTCATCCTCTGTTTTTGTGGGTTGCTCGGGGTGGTGTTGCTTCGCTTTTGTGCCTTGGTGTGGTGGTGCATTCTGTTGTGGCCTTCTTGGTGAAGGCGTTTTACCTCGAGTTGTTTTAGGGTTGAGTGGGTTGCTCCCCTTGTGTGTCGTTTCCATTTGGCGCTGTAGGTTGGTGAATACTGGTCTGCTGCGTTTTGTTTGTGAGGGCGTGGTGTTGCCTGACTGGTCGACGTGGGACAGCGTGTTTCCACGTGATCAGCTCTGGGTAGCCCCGATTCTCTCGCCTAGCTTGCTCGTATTGGGGTCATGTTCGCGGGTGCTCTGCTTTGTGCCTCTTTCTGCTCTTGAAGGCTTTTGTCGCCTTCAGTGTGTGGCCCTCACTACTGGTTGCGGTAGGGCCGATGCCTTGTTTGGTGCGCTTCTAAAGAGCCGACATGTTGTTGTGCTCTTCGAAGCTCATGAGCTTCCGTGCTTTTTCTCTTCTTGGTGGTTCTCTGGTAGGGAGCCCCTTTGGTTAGCCCCATGCCGTTTTCGGAGCCGCTGGTGCAACCATGTGCACCCACCTGGTGGTTCTAGTGCTTGTGGTTGCGCCGTGTCGCTTGTGCCCGTGTGTGCTGACCTTGAGTTTGTGCGTTGTTTTGCGATTGTGAGGTGCTCGAGGCGTTGAGTTGTTCCGCCTCTGGGACGCGTGTGGTGGCCTGTCCCTTGTGGTCGTACCTTACCACAGTGTGGTAGCTACCTTGTTGTTTTTAGCCTGGTGGTGGTGTGCCGGATTTTGGTTGTGGCCCACGTCTGGTGTACCCTCGTTGTGCGTGTTGGGTTTGCTACCTTGTGTTGGTTGAGTTCTACTGGGGTTAGCGTGCTACTCTCGGCTCTTGCGGTTGCCTAATTTTCTATTGGTTGAGTGTTTCTGCGGTTGGTTTTTGGCACTCGCTCTTAGCATTGCACATTTCGTGGTGGGTGCATTGCCAACCATTGTGTGTTTGTTCTGGTGGCCAGGTGGTGAGTCTGGAAGCCGATAGCAGGACTCTTGTCTGTGTCTGTGGTGGCAGTGAGGCCTATCGGCTTGCTGGTGCTTGACTGGTGAGTCGCTGGCGTCTTGGGCTTGGTTCTGACCAAAACTTAGACGTCTTTCGACCTTGTTGTGTGGGTTGTGCTTGTGGAGCGTGTTCTGCTTTTGGTTTTCCTGTGACTCCACATTCGTTTAGTGTCCTTGTCGGACCACGAGGAAGATCTGGGTGAGACCGAGTGGTGTTGTGGATGTCGTTCCACGTGTTGAGGGTTTTACACGTCTCTGTTCCGCTTAGACTCTGGTTTTCCTTTGCGAGGCATCTATTTGGCTGTGTGGCCGATACTAGCTGTCGCTAGATGCGTGAGGCCATTCCTCTGAGCCATGTGGTTGACTCGTAGGTCTCTTCCGAGTTGTCACCAGTCACTGTGGTTTCTGTCAGGTTTCTGGTGGCGGGAGAGTGGGTTGCTGACCGGATTGGTTTTAGCGGCAAGGTCTGTTGAGGACTTCAGCCAGGTGGTTTCGGCTAATGGTTCCGTTCGTCTTCGGTTGGTTGGTGTGTGCCACGCTCGTGGAGTTGTCAGCATTTGATCGAGTGCTCCATCCCCGTCTAGGATGTGCTGCGTGGGCTGTCGGTTGCCTAGTTGAGCACTCCACGCGTGGCTGTGTCGCTGTTGTGGCCACCGGGAAGTCGTAGTGAGACTTAGTGGCCTTTTTGTGCTGGCTGTTCTTTTCGTGTTCTTTTCCCTCGAGTTGTCGGATGTTTTCGAGTGAGTTTGTCCTGCCCCAGCTTACTTCCGTACTTCAGCTTTGTTTTTATAATTTCGAGGGCGAAATTGTTTTAAGTGGGGTAGGATGTGAGGACTGGGAGGGGAGGGGGAGATGGTCCCCCCTTCCCCATGCACGTTGTGTGCAGTGGGTTCCGGAAAAAGGCCTTTTGGCCATTTCCGGTAAGGGGCCACACCCCTCCACCTCGCCCTCTTCCTTCTCCCCTCTACCGATCTCTTCCCCCCCCCAGTTCTCGGTCTCCCTATCCTTCCCTCTCTCCCACTCTCACTCTTTCTCTCTCTTGGTCTCTCTCTCTCTCTCTCTCTCTCTTTGTGTTGCCGCCGGCGACCTTGGAGGATCCCCGTCGCCGGAGTTGCGCCGTGGAGGAGGAGGCCTCCACCGCCGAGCTGCCTGGAGGAGGAGCCGCGCGACGTCTCCGTCGCCGCCGCCTGTGGAGTTCGCCGCCGCCGCTGCTTGGGGTCGCCGCCGGCGGATCCTACCGCCGAGGTAGGGACCCCTCCACCCTCTCCGGCGTCGGCCGGAGCTTCCCCCCCCCCCCTCTCTGTTGTGCGCCGCCCTGGGCCCCCCTCCTCTCCCTGCTCCCGTCTCTCTCTCTCTCCCTTTCTCTCTCTCTACGTAACACCTCCGGGCCGGAGGTGTTTCCGGCGAGGGGAGCGCCGCCGCAGGCCGCCGCGCTGTCCGGCGACCCCCCCCCCTCCCGCCGGCGCCGGCGCCGGCAGTGGCTGGCCGGCCGGCCAGGCCCCCCCCCGCTCCCTCTCTCCCTGCGCGCAGAGGAGGAGACGGGAGGAAGGGGGAGACCCCCTGTGGCGCAGTGCGCCCAGATCTGTCCCAGATCTGGGTGGCACCACGGCCCCTCCCTCTGGTGCATTGCACCAGGCAGTGGCCTGGGTTCCCCTGCGGCACATTGCGCCGGCAGACCCTTCGGGCCCATTTAGCTCTGTTTCACGCCGTTCTAGCGCCGTTTTCGAGCCGTTTCTCGTGTGTTGTTGCCCCGGCTGTGCCGGTGGGTGGCCCGGGGTTGGTAACTGTGGGGTCAAGTCATGTGGTGGTCGGACCACCCGGGTCGGCTCCGACCGGGCCGGTGGGGCCGTTTGACCGTTTAACCCGGACAGTCACGCTAGTGTTTCCGGCACCCACAGGGTGGGTTTTGAGGGCCGGCAGGCTGTCCGGGGCGGTAATATATATGTCCTTCGAGTCGTTGTGCTGGGTTCCTCGAGTTTTGGGCCTGCCTGGTCGGCTTCGACCGGGCCGTTGAGAGCCGTTTGGCTGTTTGACCCGAACAGTCGTGTTGGGGTTTCCGGCACCCGTGGGGTGAGTTCCGAGGACCGACCGCTGTCTGGGTGGTAATTCTAGCTTTCCATGGTTGACAGTCATCAGGTACTTTAGCGGATATGTTTTCTCGTCGAGTTCCCGTTTCGTGCTCGTGACGCTTGTGCTGACTCCCTAGCACTGCGCCTTACTAGTCTTCGCCCGGTGTTGCGACACTTGAGGCTTGTCCCAGCGCACGGTGCGCGTTTGGGTTGTTACCGTTCCCCGGGACCCCCATCCTCGTGGGCCCGTTGAGGTGGTCTCCGAGACCCGCGTGCGTCCGTCGAGCGTTTCTCCGGACGAAGGGGAAAACGGTGGTTGGACAGCGGCGTTGAGTCGTTTGTTGAGCTCACTTAGTTGGTCGGGTCCCGCGGAGTTTGGAGTGTCGCGGTGCGGGCCAGCTAGTCCGTTCTCACTGCCTCGCCTTACACGGTTCCGGAGCCGTGTCGGGAGGACAGGCGTGGGACCGTAGTCCGGCCAGACTACGGCTTGTGGTTGGTTTGTCCACGCGTCTCACTCCGACGGGAGGGGAGACCTGGACTCGTGGTCGAGCGGTAAGACGCGGTGGGGCAGCTGACCGCTGACTTGTAGAGGCTGGGTTGTGTGGCTAGCGTGTGCGTTCAGACGAGGGTTTTGCCGTCTGCTTGTGCTGGGTTGTGACTAGTGGTACCGTCTGTTGTGCAGTTGGTGGCGTGCCTGGGGTACTTTTATCGAGGTTGAGAACTGTGTGCTATTGTGCCGTGTTGGCGATAATGTGGACCGGTGTACTTTCGTTTATTTATTTTAGTGTGCTCAGTTGTGTTTTTTTTATTTTATTATATCACCTGCTTAGTTAGTAGACTTGTTGCTTGAGTTACCGCCGCCCTTCCGCTTGGTGTAGCTAGCTTGTTTCTTCAGTAGCACTGTTCTTCCTGCTAGTTTAGTTGTGTTGTCTTGTTTCCGCTGTCAAACCGGTGAGGGTGGGTTCCCTACTGGGCTTCGTTCGCGAAGCTCATTCCCCCCCTTACTTCCTTCCAGTTGAGTTCGTGGGAGCTGGTGCTCGTGTTCGGACGGTCTGCGTCGTGCCGCTTGTGGTCTGCAGCGTTAGCAATGGTTAGTATTTTTCTTTTGCACTTGAATTATTATCTGGGATATTGTGTGTATTATTGTCTTCCGCTATTACATTTCTTTAATTGTTTGCCATTGTAACTTGTTGTATATCTCACTGGACATATTTCTAACCCTTCGGGTCTTCGGATCCGTGGGTGGCGGTCCAAGGGTAGGAATTGGAGGTTCGGGTATCAGATTCTTGGGTCGTTACCCTCACCGTGCCGCCGCCCTCCAAGGGGCCCCTCGCTCGTCGGCCCTCAAGATCTAATTATATAATAAGTATAAATTAATCTTATTACATAGGTGAAAGATTGAAAGTGTACAAGTATTGCTTCTTTGAAGCTAACCACAATTGTGTTGGTATGTTATTTTATTTGTGCCCATGCAGAAGGGCTGCTTTAATTAATACTAATGTTATATTATTTTACTTGTGCCTAAGTTCAAATTTTATTAAGAAAAAAAATAGAACGGAGGACTAAAAAGCACAACACATGGAGGCATATACTTGATGAAGGACAAGTTCCCTTTCACCAGCCTAAAGAAAGAAAAAAAATCTAAATTTAAGATTACGGCAATATACAAATAATATGACGCTTAAGACAGAGAGAATACTCTGTAATATTGATAAAGATGAACGATCCTAAGAAAAAACATGGTCAAGTAAAGATTGGAGATGAAGATTTGAACTACGAGGGTAATATCGTCTAAATATTTTTATATATTGTTGCGGTTTTATCTCTGTGATTCCTCGTCGTTTGGCATAAATTAATATTCACAAAGATATTTATGTAAAAAAAATTATAAGAATATAATGTGACGTGTCCTTAACAAATACGTAATTCTTGCTGTGTATCATGTAAGACGAAAATACATACAAATATAACAAATTTATTTTGACAGGCACAAATAACCTTACAATATTGTACGTACTCATATAAATATTCACTAAATATGACCAAATCTATATTTGCTAGACTATGGTGACTTTTGCCATAATGTTATTCTAGTATTTTGGAATTTATATTTAAGGATAAATTAATTAAAAGTCTATATTAAATATTTGACTTATTTTTTAGTTCCTATTAGAACTGTAATTTATTACCGTAAGTATTATCTTTTGTTACAATATACGTTAAATATTGTTACAGTAAGAACCTCTCTTATTTTTTTTTTGATAACAAAAAATTCCACCCCGTATGGTTTTGTGAGCTCAAGGATTGGTGTTCGTGTGAATTCTAAGGTCAGGACTTGACAGCTCCTACTTTCCGTGTACCCGTATTGCCCTTACCCTATTTGACCGAAAAATCCCGGACCTACACACCCCGGAAGAACCTCTCTTATTACGGTCAAAGATTATTAATTAATTTACCCTATATTCAATTTAACAAAATTAATTAGCATGTTATCATTTTCTACAGTTCATCCTTGTTTACAGCCACTTTTTCGTAACAACTTTTACATGTGGCAATGCATGTTCTTTCCAATTTTTGTGATTGATTTGTTGGTTTCTATCAAGAGAGCAAGCACTGCCTTTATTTTTGTCTAATTTTTCGGTTTCTATGTGTTCCTCTTGAAGGTTTTATCAAAGATGAGCAGTTTGGATGCAACCAGAGCTTGCTCTCAATTGATACCATTTCTGAATAAAGCTGAAACCATAGACAAGATCTGCAGGGCTATTCAGCATATGGGGCAGCCTGACACAGCCCAAAATGTTGACAAATCAACTAGCTTAATTAGCAAGGAATGTTTTCCATTTATTGAAGATTAGGGTTAGAACTGTTCACGGGTTGATTTGGTCTAATTCAACTCATTTTTTTAGACGAATTAAATTAAACCGAAAAATTTTTATGTTTAATAAAAGGGCGGTCTTGTCTCGTTGGGAGGAGTGGATTTTCTCCACAGGGTCACAATTTTTTATGATAATTTTATTATTAAATATATTTAATATATATTAATTTTATTTAATTTCACCCTTATTTGAGTTAAATCTCTGTGTAACAAAAAAAACCAGGGGTAAAAAAAAACCCAAAACAACCCATGTACCCGTGTACTGACCCCCCCCCCCCCCCCCCCCCCCCCCACTCCTGCGGGGGGGCCGAGTCATCTCCACAATGTGATACTAGAAAGGCTCAAGGCGCATAAAAATATATTAAAAATTTGTAATAAATATTTTTCAACATTATCGGGAGAAGACCGCTATAGAGGTCGATGACCCAAGAGAGAGTGGGAGTGAAGGGTGCAAAGAGACAGCAAAAATAACTTTTAAAGAGGTGAAGTGCAGCAAAATATTATCTTATATACACTTTAAAAAAAAAATATTCTAACAAACTGAAACACACTCCAAATACTTAAACTCACAATCCGATAACAAAAATTTATAAACTTAAATGTAAAAGAAATTAAAAATTTTCCTAGATAAGTGTCTTAATTTCAACGTGAACTTTAGCTTCAACACGGAAGAGATATTTCAAAATGATGGAGAGATAGCATAGCAAGTTTACGAACAAGGTTGCAGTTGCAGGGAGCAGAACTTTATTGCAATTTTTTCTCTGTTCTAAAGAGCAGAAATTAATTTATTGCAATTTATTCATACATTTCTCTGTTCTAAAGAACAAATTGTGCAGTTGCGTGTGCAAATCCTGCAACAACATATATAAAAAAGTTCAAGAACAGGGGACACATATCCAGATTAACTCCATCCATTAATGCCAGGCATTAATCCAACAAAAGCCGGCAGCCGGCACTTCCCCTTCAACTCTGGGAACCCCGACGGTGGCGCTGCTGGACCAACGCTTCTACAGCTCGGTGTGCACCACCGCCTCGGACCTCTCTTTCTGGTCCACCTTCCGGCACACCCGCGCCTCCTTGTACACCAGCCCCGGCCGGCAGACGTATCCCTTCTCCAGCGCGCAGTGCACGTCCCTCGAGCAGATGCACATCCCTTCCAGCGCGCACCCCTTGCGGTCCACCACCAGCTGGCTCTCCTTCTGCAGCCCCAGCACGGCGTCGGTCCAGGGGGACGAGAACAGCCCCTCGGGGTCGTACTTCTTCATGGCGGCGACGAACTGTTCGATCCTGGTCCCGTACTTCTCCCTCACGCCGAGGAATCCCACGTGGCGGTTCTTCCCCCAGTGCGGCAGCCCGCCGTGCTTGAACAGGGCCATCTGCTCAACCTCCTCCAGCACGTCCTCGTCCAGGCGGGGGTCCATGGGGTCGCGGGACCGTAAGTAGGTCATGTCGATGTCGACGGAGTCGGAGGTCTTGCCGAGGTAGGCGGTGGAGGCGCGGACGAAACGCATGAGGAGGCCACTGTAGAGGTCGAGGCCGCAGAGGGAGTAGGGGCGGAGGTCGCGCAGCTTCTTGACGTCGGCGATGAAGGCCGCGATGTTGGGGAGGGAGATGCTGGCGGCGGTCTGGTGGTAGAAGAGGCCGCCCACGCGGGGGTCCCAGCCGCAGGCGGTGAGAACGCCGTCCTCCTTGCCGGTCAGGCAGGAACCTGCAGATCCATCATATAGCGAGCAGATCTACCTATTAAGTTCTAGTTCTTCTTCTTAATTCAGATGAAGATCGATGGAAGGTTGGTGGGTTTGAAGCTGAGGATTTTATAAACTACCGGACGCTTGGAGGTCACTGTGGTTGCCGATGACGGGAAAGCCGGTGAATTCGAGGAGGTGGCCCTCGTTGTTCTGGTAGCCGGAGCCGGTGGCGAGCAGGGTGGTCATCCGCACCTTGGCAAGGTCGCACTTCCCCTCTGAGTTGTCAGTGGCCTCCAGGAGTTCCTCTGATCAGGGAGAGAGAGAGCAAGAGAGTTCAGAAGAGAAGTAGCAGTTGTTCTCATGGGTGGCGGTGGAGTACTACTCATGGTTCTATCATATCGTATCAGAGGTAGTGATGCATGCACGTAAGCGGGTTATATATACTCACCGGAGGTGCGGATGCCGGCGAGGATGATGGAGGGCTGGGGCCGGAAGCCGGCGAAGTCGTTCTTGCCTTTGCCGGGGGCGGTGATGGGGAGGCGAGCGTCATCCTTGTAGACGACACGGCGTCGGCCGACGTACCAGCTGACGTCGCCGAACTCGGTGGCGGAGGCGAACGACTCCAGCGTCGACTCGAACCCGGCGTCCTCCACCACCCGCTGCGCGATGGAGCGCTTGAACATGGGCTGCAGCTGCAGCGTCACCTGCATACGTACAAGTGCATTTGAAGTGTTACAAGCAGGGGGGATCACACGTGTGTGGCGTCCGTGTGGATCGCTGGTCGAGGGTTCATGGCATTCTGAGACACAAAATACATGTTCGCCTCCACACACAAAAGTGAGAAATATTTAAGAGTAATACTTAGTGCACACCTTGGTGTGCACTAAGTTGGGCACACCCACTAGGGGTGTGCCATTTGGCCTTGGGTTGGGAAAAGTGGGATGGGGGGATATTATAATTCCCCCAAGGCCAAATGGCACACCCCTAGTGGGTGTGCCCAGCTTAGTGCACACTTTGGTGTGCACTAAGTATTACTCAATATTTAATTCTATGTATTGATAAGAATAATACGAATACAAGAAAAATAAAAATTGTCATTAAATTTGTCACTCATGATTACTCAACCCTCGTTAGATTTGCAAGTCTTGTTGCAAAAAACAAAGAGTACTTTTCCATATATTAATCCCTCGATCCGTAAAATCACACAGATAGGATTTTTGGTAACTACCAAAGGAAAGTATTATTTGAGCTTTTTGGTAAAAAAAAAAGAGTATTATTTAAGCTAATGCCTCATGTCACTTGTGTAATCAATGGCCGGCATGCCGGGAGCCCAGCGTGAGCTGGAGGGGCCGCCCGTCCCCCAACGCGCGTCGCGTGGAGGGGGCGGGCCCCCCAACATTAAATACTATTTTTTTTACAATTTGTGCACACAAATGATGTATTTGTGCACACAAATACATCATTTGTGCACACAAATAGTACACAAAAACTAAAAAAAAAAAAATAGCATTAAATGCTGGGGGGCCGCGCCCTCCACGCGGCGCGCGCAGGGGGGCGCGCGGCCCCTCCAGCTCGGCTTTGCTTCTCAAAGGTGATCGGCAAAGACAGATTGTGGTCAATTCCGGATCCAAATAGGGTCCGGGTCATGTGATTTCCTTGATTTAAAAAAAATAATAATTCTTCAAATTTTAGGTCTAAAAGAGTCAAAAAATATGAATCTGAATCCGATGATTTCACTGAACAAAAAATAGTTTGAATAATTCTACTGGATAAAATTTTTATATCCATCACTAATTATGATGAATTTATAAAATAAAATCTTTGACTCGTAAATATCATCTTAGAATTTAAAAATACCAATTGAATGTTAAATAGTGGCTTTCAGTTTATAAAGATAAGCTTTTAAATTAAAAATAATAATTTTATATTATAATTAACTGGTCCCCGCCGGTCGTCTGCCGTCACCGACGGTCGCCGCCAGAGTGGTCTGTTACGACTGGGTAAATGGTGGGTGGGTCGCCCCCACGTTTGCAACGTTTTGCTCCATTCGTTTTTTTAGAATTAATTTCAAAATATTAATATTAATATTTCCTTTTTTCACACTTGACATTCGTAATTTTATATTTATTCTAAATAGTAAAAGAATATTATTAAACACATATTAATTAAAATTTTCTATCATATATTTAATTTATTTTTAATTCCTAATAAAATTATAACTCATTATAATAAAAATTATTTTTTGTTACAATATATGTTAAGTCTTGTTACAGTAAAAAAAAAAATTCATGTTATAATCATAGACTTTTAATTAACTTATCACAAGCATCCTCTATATAAGCTGGATTTGTTTGGATGGCCATGTGACGAACATTAATATATGCATGTACATGAAAAAAGTGCATATATGTAGCGAGAAATAGTGGGTGAAAATTGTGACTCAGCACTTAATTGGTCGGACACAGAACCTCACGCTTTACTAACGTGTGGAAAGATATATATATATATATATATATATATATATATATATATTATATATATATATATATATTATATATATATATAGCTAGAAATATTTTTTACTTATTTGACGGTAAAATAATATGTTCGATCCAATATGTAATTGGTTGGACATTGAATCTCACATTTTTTTAGTTAGTGAGGTTCATGAAGCATCTAGTTTCGAGCATGTTTTGTGCTCGCCCGGTAAAAAATGTCTCTCATATGTAACAATGATGGCATATATGAGACCAGTAGTTATTAGAGGTCCCGAGTTCGATTTCTAGGGGGGGTTTACCTGATCTACATGCAATTCTCGAGGTGTGTAGGTTCAAAATTTTCTGGTCAAGTGGGGTAAAGACGATACGGGTACACAAAAAGTAGGAGCTGCCAAATCCTGATCTTAGAGTTCACGAACACCAATCTTTAAACCCACAAAATCACACGGGATAAAATTTTCTCGTAAGCAAAAAAAAAAAAAAAAGAATGGATGGATGTCATCATGCCATGGGGTGCTTAGCAACTGCATGTGGGAATTTGTCCCATTAAACGGGGACACACACATATGATCTAGTTGCTAGTTCTTGGGAAAGAGTTAGCATCATTTTTTTTCTTTCAGAAAATCAAACCCAATCGATCCTACAAGTAAATAGAATTGAACCGAACTATAGTTTAAATTGAAAAAAAAAATCAAAAGATATTAAGGGCAGTCCGAGTTTTAAATTCGAGACCTCTCGTGAAGAGTGAAGCGCATTAGTCATTGAGTTTCACTTTCTTTTGTAAAACAAATATATTCATTCTGTTGATTTTTCAATAAAAAATTGAATTAAATCGTAAAAATTTTCAACTCGAATCGAATTGAACCGACTTAAATATCGATCGATTCGATTCTATTTTTGAGTTGAATTATTTAATGAACACCCCTAGAGTTAACGATTTGATAAAAGTGTTTATCAGCTCACTAATAACTCATGAGTTCTATATGCACAAGATTAGAGGAGAAGATCCAGAAAAAAAACAAAAAATCAAACCAAATGTTCTGAAGGCAGTGTATCAAGATGGTAGTTCCAACAAAGAAGCGAAAAATATATAAAAGTTCATATAATGATGACGACACTACAAGAAAAAGTAGATATAGAGAACGAATTTGCGACCGATTTAATCGGTCGCAAATTCAGTCTCTGTAAGCGACCGACTAGCGACGGATACTGTCGATCGCATTGACGAGACCGATTTTGAGACGGAACTATGTCGGTCGCAAAATCGGTCTCTGTCGCCCTATTTTCCCCCGCGACCAATCTTTCCCCCTCCCACCCATCCCTCCCCACCCCTCCCCTCAGCCCTCCCTTTCCTCCCGCACTCCGCTGAGGAGCTCGCCAACGCCGCTGCCGCCGCCGCGCTGTCGACTCCGGCCGCCACCGTCGACGTTGTCGTCGCCGAGGAGATCCCCGCCGCCTGCAGCTGCTGTGGACGACATCATCGCCACCGCCGTATGGAGCCCCGTCGCTAGCGACTCCCGCCTCTCCATCGCCGGTAAGTCCCACCCCCCCCCCTCCCCTCCCAAGGTTGTTACTGCCCCGCCCCCGCCCCCTGCCCCTTCCTCCTCCCTCCCTGCCCCTACCCACAGCCTCCTCCTCCTCCCTCCCTGCCTCTCCCCCACCTAGCTTCTCCTTCTCCCCCTCCGGCCCTCCCTCTGTCCTTTGTCTCTCTCTCTGGACCTCTCTATCTCTCTCACTGCATGCATCTGTGCCGGAGCCCTCCGGCTCCCATCCCCCCACCTGCCCCCGCCCCCTGCCCCTTCTTCCTCCCATCACCCCCCCACCCCTGCCCCCTGCCGAAAGAGATATTCCACTTCGATCTCATGGTGGTGGTGATGGCAATCCACGAGGGAACGCACTTATGCTTATTTAGATTAATGCAGAACTATTTTAGCAAGAAGAGAGTCGTCTCTGGCTGCTGATGGAGATGGTCAGATATGGTCGGCAATGGAAGCTGACAGTGGGAGATCGAATTAGGTGGATTGGATGAAGGCCAGTTTGATCCGGCCCTGTGGATGGCGGTGTGTGATCAAATTATGGCAGCACACCAATATTATAAGAAGTTCCCTCACAATATACCTATGTCAAAACAAAAGAAAGAGAAAAAAACTATGATAAGAAGATGAACCTATGTAGATATATATATTCCAGGAGATCTAAGAGCATGATGTCCATTTCCTTGTCTCTGTGGTCTCTCACAGGATGTGGGGTGTGTGTTTGTCTCCATTTGGCTGAGGAGAGACCAAGTTAACGAAGGAATCAAGACTCGGCTATGTGTATGGCGCTGAACTAATTACCAATGAGCCAAGAGGAGCAAGAAAGAAGGGCATTTTGATTTGACATGGATGTCTGTATAAACTTGAAACCGTAAAACATTAATTAATGACAAGTTGTTAGAGCTAGCTAGTAGGCCATCATTGTCCAATCCAAAAAATTTTAAGATAGTGACAAGGATTAATACTCATGCTAATTACTATCTATCAGTGCTCTTCTTTATTTAATTTTACTTTGACATGGGCGTCTTTATTAAGACGGCTAGCTGCACCACACACTGAGATCGTGTGTAGTAAGGACTACTCATACTAACTATTACTGGAGAGTCAATATTAATTGCTGTAACAGGCAACCACACATGCACCAATGACTGTTATATGGATGAGCATCCCGTGATGTGGCTAGCTGTTTGAACATATCCATGAAGACACGGGTGACGACATCCATGCAGCATGTAGTCCCAAATGTCCAAGTGGTCCTATCTTTCTGTGGACAGGAGGGGGACATATGTAGGTAGTACATGGCTGCATCTTAGATTCTGGGGTGTCAGGGGGCCGGGGGGTGCCAATATATAGTTACTACTGATAGAAGTTTTTAATGGAACAAAGGGGATTGGGAAGACTTTGTTGGAGTTATATAAATAAATGTGCGTCCTGCAGCAGTGGAAGGAGATCCCCATTGTCCTCCCCACCCAGCTCAGTTCCTTCTCCTACCAAGCTGTTTGAGCCCCCACAAGACCCAAGCAGCTAGCTAGCACCATAACTCCCTTGGTGAGTCTTCTCTAGCTAATTAACTCGATCCAGTACTCTTCTTGTGGTGGCTTACAATTCGTATTTCAGACTATCTTATAATCTGTATGATCAGCTGCTCATGCCTAGCTAATCGCACGATCTGTTTGTTTGATACCTTCTTCATATCTGGCTTTAGCCAGAGGGACTGAGATGGTTGAAAGTGGGTTTTTTTTTTCCTATAAAAAAAACTTCTAAATAAGCTTCCATCATATGAAATAAAATATGGAAAGAATAACTCATAAGTAATATGAACAATTAAGTTAAATAGCATCCTACTCAAAAAGAAAAGATTAGAGAACCATGAACTCATGAAAGGGAGATCTTGTATTCTAGATCGGTTCTTGTCCAAGGCCTTAAAAACATGATGGGAGTTCACCTCCATATATGTAGAGGATTCCCTCTACTCAATGCCTAGGTCTTGAGTTAGAGTTTGGGCCTTCAAAATTCCTTTTGTGAAGTCAGTCCTAAGTCCAGCCTCCCCTCAAGAAAAGAAAAGAAAAGGTAAACAACAGAATGCATGAAGCCTGTCTTAAGATGGTCAAACAAAAATGGTAGGAGTGTTTGCACAAGCAATCCCCATATATGTGGCATTTCCTCTGCACATATCATAAATAGTTCAGCTAAATAGCATCTTGTTGTCTTTCATTTTTTTCTCTTAAATGTGCTGGATGTTTTGTAAATTGATTTCTAGTTTTGTAAATTTACTTTCTAGCTTTCTAGTTGAATATGCTTTCTAGCTTTCTTATTGAATGGTCATTAGCACAAAGTCAATCTTACTTGTTTATGTGCTTCTTAATATTTTTTCTATGTATAAAGTTTTTAGAATACTTATTTTTGTGTTTTTTAGAATGTGTTAGTATCTTGTCAATAATTAATTAGTGGGGTGTTGTATGTGAGCTGAGATGCGTGGGTGCAACCTAACATTGCACGCATCTTAGGAGAGCGTGTTAAGCCCGTGTCAATCAACCTACCCGTTCAAGACTTTGGGATTGATGTGCACGTTCTCATTTTGAATGATGAGAACATGTATATCTAACTCAAAGTCTTGAATTGTCCCGTTTGGACAGTCTGTGAATGTTTGATCGCACTTAGGTGGTTAATTACTATATGTTTTGTGTTGTTTGTTAAAAATTTGGTTGCGTCTTCTCACTCCTCTCTGATATACCTTTATTGATTTTGATTATTTTCTTAACCACTTATTAGTAAGTGTTTAAGAAAATTTCTTAATCAATAAATATTTTGTGGTATATCAGAGAGGTGTGGGGAGATGCTGCCAAATTTTTAGCAAATAACACAACACATATAGTAATTAATCGTGCGATCAAACCTTCACAGATGGGTTAAAAAGTGAAAATTTAAATGATATTTCCTTCCTATTTAAAATGGCAGAGATGGACGATGTGAGGAAAGGGTTGGACTTTTTATTTTGTTAGACATGTTAAAGTTTGTGTGTTTACATTTCATTCGCACAGGGAAAATGTCGGAAGATAGTTCATGGATGTACCGTAGAGTAGTTGATCAGGTGGTGTCTACGTAATTTATGATTTTCTTTGGAGTTGAGAGATTCATTCAGTTTGCTTTGAGAAATCTGTAGATTGTGATTGTGAGGGTCGTATCCGATGTCCTTGTGCAGTCTGTAAGAATTTGAAGTGGCTGACAACATGGGATGTACAACGTCATTTATACAGAAAGGGGTTTGTTAAGATTATGCAAACTGGATATGTCATGGTGAAACATTGTG
Organism: Colocasia esculenta; assembly: GCA_014218235.1. Lineage (NCBI taxonomy): Eukaryota > Viridiplantae > Streptophyta > Magnoliopsida > Alismatales > Araceae > Colocasia > Colocasia esculenta. Next base: position 175,576,415 of record CM024760.1, read on the forward strand.
GTCCTTCCAGCCTGCCGAGCCTGCCAATGTTGGAAGTGGAAGTTCATATGTTGATATGGTCATAGATGCTGCTGGTCCAGGATTCAATGTTCATGAGGAGCATGTACACGATGAAGAACCGCCAAACAAGACAGCTGAAAGATTTTATCAGCTACTCAAAGATGTGATGAGCCATTGTGGAATGGATGTCAAAATCACTCTCGACTGTCTGCGGTGTCACAATTATTGAACTTGAAATCTGAATTTCACATCAGTGAGATTTGTTTTGATCGTTTGTTACTGATTATCAAAAGTATGTTGCCACAAGATGAGAAGTTACCTGAAAATTTTATCGTGCAAAGAAGATGGTCACTGACTTAGGGCTTGGATATGAGAAAATAGATGCATGTCCTAATCATTGCATGCTATATTATAATGAGGATAAAAGTAAGGTATCATGTTCCATATGTGGTCATGATAGATTCAAGCCTAAGAAAGGGGACAATTCAAAGCAAAAAGATATACCATATATGTCATTGCGGTATTTTCCTATTGCACCGAGATTGCAGAGAATGTATATGTCACCAAAGATAGCTCAACATATGAGATGGCATGCGGAAAGAGTACGTCGACAACATAATGTAATCACTCATCCTGCAGATGCCGAAGCTTGGAGTCACTTTAACTGTGCTCACCCTACTTTCTCAAAAGAGTCGCGTAATGTAAGACTGGGTTTATGTACTGATGGATTCAATCCATTTGGAGGTTCAGTGACTTCCTACTCTTGCTGGCCAGTTTTTGTGACACCATACAATCTTCCGCCAAATATGTGCATGAAACGAGAGCATTTATTTCTATCATTATTGATCCCTGGTCCAAAAAATCCTGGAAAAAAACTAGACATATATCTCAGGCCGTTGATTGATGAGTTGAAATTGTTATGGACCGATGGGGTTACTACTTATGATGCATCCAGAAAGCAAAATTTCACTATGAAGGCTGCATTGATGTGGACAATAAATGACTTTCCTGCATATGGAATGTTATCTGGCTGGAGTACCCATGGAAAACTAGCATGTCCTTACTGTATGGACAGTTCCAAATCATTTGTACTTAAGCATGGTGGCAAGTCATGCTGGTTTGATTGTCATCGACAATTTCTACCAAGGGACCATCCGTTTAGAAGGCAAAAAGATGCATTCTAAAGAACAAAATTGAATTGGAAGAAGCTGATTTTGAACGGTTGTCTGGTCCACATTTAGCAGCAAGGGTACAGAACTTACCAGATATAACACAATTGTCGAGCAGCACAAGACATCTCCCTGGATTTGGGAAGGATCACAACTGGGTCAAAAAAAGTATCTTCTGGGAATTGCCTTATTGGTCAACTCTTCTTATACGACATAACCTCGACGTCATGCATGTTGAGAAGAATGTCTTTGATAATGTGTTCAACACCATTATGGACATAAAAGGCAAAACAAAGGACAATGTGAATGCTCGTTTAGACTTGAAAATACATTGTAAACGTCCAGAACTGGAACTTCTTGATAGAAATGGTACAACAGTTAAACCGAAAGCAATTTACGCCCTTGGAGCTGCACAGATTAAAGAAGTATGCTTTTGGCTAAAACAATTGAGATTTCCAGATGGTTATGTGTCCAACATTGCTCGTTGCGTGAATACAAATGAGGGGAAAATATATGGAATGAAAAGTCATGACTGTCATGTGTTCATGCAGAGGTTGTTACCTATTGTATTTCGTGATATGCTGCCGAAGCCGATATGGGGAGCAGTGACTGAGTTAAGTCAGTTTTTTAAATTTTATGTACATCAGCTCAGGTATGAAGATGTGGAAACTATTGAACAGAATGTGATCACGACAGTTGTAGATTGGAAAAGATATTTCCACCCTCATTCTTTGATTCAATGGAGCACCTGCTTATACACTTACCATATGAAGCTAAAGTAGGAGGGCCAGTACAATTTAGATGGATGTATCCATTTGAGAGGTAATTTATATATATTTTCTCCTCATAATTCAATATCTTTTGATGTGTTTTTCATTATCCTATGAACATTCTGGTAGGTGCATGCATGAATTGAAAATGAAAGTTCGCAACAAGGCAAAAGTAGAGGGTTCCATTGCGGAGGCGTACATTATGGAAGAAATATCAAATTTCTGTTCAATGTACTTTGAACCTGAGATACAAACTCGTCGTACTCGGCCACCACGTAATGATGATGGAGGAGACTCCTTTCACTCTGATCGGCTCTCTATATTTAAGTATCCTGGACGTGCGTATGGACGTTCTTCGTGTCGGATGCTAAATGATAGAGAATTGCACTGTGCAGAAATTTACATCCTTTTAAATTGTATGGAGGTTGAATCTTATGTTGCGTAAGTTCTCTGCTCACATTACGTTTATGTCCATAACTTGTTAATTTTCATTCCATCTATAATGCTCTAATGTTCATAATACAGACAATTTGACTCAGAATTAATCCAAAGATGTCCATATCTCTCTGACATGGAGGTTGAAAAAGAACGAGAAAAATCATTGGCTTCTTGGCTGAAATATCGTGTAAGTATTATTACTAATCTTTCTCCTTGTTAGGCCAATTTATGACTAATTCTGACTAGTGTGCTCTCCATATGTAGGTTGAAAATGGTTTTATTACTGATCAAAGAATTCGAGAGATCAGTTATGGCCCATCGAAAGTTGCACGTACATATCCAGCATTTATTGTGAATGGGTATAGATTTCACACTAGACAATATGGGCAGAATAAATCAACAATGAACAGCGGGGTATGTGTGAAAGGAAGTACATATAATGAAAATGAATGTGATTATTATGGTATTATTGAGGAGATCTTAGAATTGCAATATCTCGGAGATGACAACCATATATTTCTGTTCAAGTGTCATTGGTTTGATCCAAATTCTGTTCGAAATGACACAACATATGGGATTGTCGATATCAGACATAAGTCCAAATTGAATACTTATGATCCATTCATTTTGGCCGCACAAGCCCAGCAGGTCTATTATACAAAGTATCCATCGTCTAGAAATAAAGAAAGAAATGATTGGTGGGCAGTTTGCAAGGTTAAGACAAGGCTTTTCCCGGATTATGAGTTGGATTTGACTGAAACAGTAGAGTTGGATGTGAATTCCGAATTCTTTCAATCAGATTTGGGTGATGATGTAGACTTGCCTGCTTCTAGTGATGAATCTGTGGAGGCACTGTCTTTATCTAAGAGAATGAAGTGGAAGAAGTCGAACCAGAACAACTTGAAATACAGTTGGGGGACTCCGATGAGGAGGAATATATTAGTGATCAAAATGAATCTGATAATGAAGATGTGAATGCTGAATTTGATATATCTCCAACATCTGAAGATGAAATGGAGAATGTTTGATTAATGGTATACAATTTTACCTAAAATGAAGGGTACTCTGTAATTTTAATACTCCCGTGTCTGCCCATTTTTCCCACTATTTGATGAATATGCATGTATTTTATTACCAGTTGAAGATATGGTTCGAGGACGGCGTGGGACTTCTTCAGGTGGGAGGGGTGAGGGTAGTGGGAGGGGAGAGGGTAGTAGGAGGAGATTTACTTCCTTTTCTACACCGCTACCACGACCTCTGCACCGCTACCACCGGCAGTAGGTATGTATACTTTGATTTGTATGCATTGCAGTATTTATTTAAATTAATTCTTTATGTCATTGTGGTAACTTATTCTTATTTTCACAGGACCCACGACCTCTGTACCGGTACCATCGACCTCTGCACCGATACCACCGACCTCTGCACCGCTACCACCGGCAGTAGGTATGTATACTTTCATGTATAATGCATTGTAGTATTTGTTTAAAATAATTCTTTATGTTTTTGTGGTATATTATTCTTATCCTTTCAGGATCCACGACCTCTGCACCGTTACTACCTGTAGCAGGTAAATATGTCATGTATAATGCACTGTATGTTTTGTTTAAAATAATTCTTTATATTTTTGTGGTATCTTATTCTTATCTTTACAGGACCCACGACCTCTGCACTTTTACCATCGGCAGCAGGTAGATTGACAGCCTCTGCATCTCCATCACACATGGCGAGTAGATCTACACAGGTATGTTCATTTACATTTCTATTTTTTTTATAGTTTGTTTTATTTATACTATTTAATTCGTATAGTACATGCTGATGACGAGACGAGTCATCACGAGGGGGAGGGCAGTTATAATGAGACGATGCGGGCAGTGTGGATAAATGAAGGGTATGTAATGCATTATTTTTGTTATCTATTCGTCATTGTGGTATTAATATTCTCAATTTCAGGAATAAATAGAGCCAGCCCAAGCATCACAATTTATTACAAAGACAATTCAAGCACATATTCCAGGCCCCATCCATCGCTTTTCTGATTTTCCGATGGATGTTCAGGATTTATTGTTCTCTATGTTCTTGGTATGTATCTTATTTTATCATATTAAGTCATTTTCAATTCTTATTGAACACACTTATTGTTATGTAACATATATTTTTTTTTTTGTTATATGTAGAAGAATCATCGATTCACAGAGCATTCACATGAGTTACGTGCTAGATCTGCATGGACAAGTACTGCAAGAGCAAATTTCAAACATCTTATGTACAATGTCCGAAAAACTGCAGAAAGAGCATGTGCAAGTACAGATAAGAACGAATGGAAGGAGCATGGGCCTGTGTGGATGAGAAAGGAGTATTGGACGGAGCTGTGCGACATTTGGGGAGCGGAGAAATGGAGTGAAAATTCAAGCAAAGCAAAGCAAAACAGAGCAGCGCATCCTGAAGCGAATGTACACACGAGTGGCTCTGTCTCCTTTGCAACGCATAAAGCGAGATTGGTAAGTATACTTCTATATTTGTGAATTTTTTTTAATCTATAATAAACTGTGATTTATTTGAATAACAGGAAGTACAGCTCAAGCGGCCACCTCAATTTCAAGAGCTTTTTGATGAAACTCATAAGAAGAAAGGGACAAATGATTACATTAGTGAGAAAGCTCGGAGGTAGCGGTAAGTGTATACACTAATAGTTTTCATTTATTGTGGTTAAACTGTAGAATAATTTTGTTTTATTTGTTTTATTTTTTGCAGGAGTCATATAGTAGAGGAATGGATGAGAGGTACGGGGATGACAGTCAGCGTCCAGAGTTGGATCCTGACATTTGGGTTGCAGCATCTGGGACACCCAAGAAAGGCCATGTCTATGGTTTTGGACATAGCTTGGGCACGACCAAAGTGATATCATCATGCTCGAGTTCGGTCTCACATGCGACCTCTCCATTTACCACACCAGCAGCCCCAGGTTTTCTTCCAGTGCCGGCCCGACCATGACTCCGGATATGTTTAGGGCGATCGTCAACGAGACCGTCTCTCAGAATATCTCAACCATCGTCTCTCAGACCGTCTCTCAGAATATCTCAACCATCGTCTCTCAGACCGTCTCCCAGATGCTCGTAGAATTGGGAATTCCTGGTAATAGAGCACCTCCTGCACCTCCTGCACAGCAGCCTCCGGTAAGTATTTTATTTTATTGATTTTCTATTTGTTAACTCTAAATATCATCTTACAAAATAAAGAATTTAGATTGAGGAGGGAAAAATATCACTTTCTTAACTCTATGAACTTGGGTTTGAGGGTCCAAAATTGAAAAGAAGTCTAATCAATCCATCGATTGTTCCAACACGACATGGAGGTGAAAGTAACCCGTAGAAACTGACAGAGTTCAAATTGGACTCCAATTTGAACTTCATGCTCAAATTTACATTTCTTAAGAAGAACTAATTTAATCGGGTTTAATAGGGTCAAAAATAAAAAAATAGATCCGATTAATTTGTCAATGACTCCAACACGATCGGGAAGGTGAGAGTGACTTGTAGAAACTGACGGAGTTCAAATTGGACTCCCGATATGGCTTGGGCAAACAATTTTGTATTTTCTTAACTACTTTAGTTTCAAATCTATGAACTTGGGTTTGAGGGTCCGAAATTGAAAATAGAGGTCAAATCAATCTATCGATTGTTCCAACACAACATGGGAGGTGAAAGTAACCCGTAGAAATTGACAGAGTTCAAATTGGACTCCAAATTTGAACTTCATGCACAAATTTACATTTCTTAAGAAGAACTAATTTAATCGGGTTTAAGGGGGTCAGAAATATAAAAATAGGTCCGATTAATTTGTCAATGACTCCAACACGACGGAAGGTGAGAATGACTTGTAGAAACTGACGGAGTCCAAATTGGACTCCCGATATGGCATGGACAAACAATTTTGCATTTTCTTAACTACTTTAGTTTCAAATCTATGAACTTGGGTTTGAGAGTCCGAAATTGAAAAGAAATGTCCAATCAATCTATCGATTGTTTAAACACGATATGGGGGGTGAAAGTAACACGTAAAAACTGACGGAGTTCAAATTGGACTACCGATTTGAGCAAAACGTTTAAAACTATCATTCGTCAATTTCAGTTAAATGAAAAATATCTTGCTTTTAATTTCAAGAATAATTGATTTCTTTATTAAGTATTTAATTTTAATTTTTTAAATAATATGCAGGATTATCCGTCGCGAGATGTTGACGAGACGACGACCAGGATGAGGATGACACATATGCGGAGGATTTGTGATTTCATTTTAGTTATGTGCATGTTGTCATTTATTATGGATGTATGATGTTTGTGTGTTTGTATTTTATGTGATGAATTTGAGGTTTGTTATGGATGTATGATTAGTTTGTGTGTTTGTATTTTATGTGATGAATTTGAACTTTGTGGAGATTGTGATTTGTGTAGTTGATTTATTGTGGTTTTGTGTATTATTATTTATCAGGTGATATTGTTATTTATCAGGTGATTTATTGTTGTTTATGTAAATTTCTAAAAAAATATTGTCAAATTAGCGACCGAATAGCGACCGATAGAATTCCGACGCTGATCGGTCGCTAAAATTGGTCGCTTCACCGATAGCGACGGAATATTTGGTCGCTAAGTCGGTCTCTAAATTAGCGACCGCCTTAGCGACCATAATATCGGTCGCTGTTAGCGACCGTAACAGCGACCAACTATCGGTCGCTGTGGGCGACCAATCTGCGACCGAAAAGGGCGGTCTCTATTTGCGACGAACTTTGCGACCGATATATTTCGGTCGCTATCAGAGACAGATTTTACGACCGATAACAATCGGTCGCTGTATAGCGACCGATATATAACGACCGATTTGATCGGTCGCACTTCGGTGGTTAGTCGGTCGCCGATCGGTACAGCGACCGAACAAAGACCGAATAGCGACCGAATCTGTCGGTCGCTATTTCCGCTTTTTCTTGTAGTGGAAGTAGCTATGTTGTGAGGGTGTCTTCAATGAATTCTTCAAAGAAAGAATCAAAACCCAAAAGTTTTAAGGAAAGAGAGAAGTTTAATAAAGTGACTTCTCGAAGAAGTGAAATAATATGTTATCAATGTCAATAATCGGATATCAGAAAGTCAACTATTTTGGACTTGATCATAAAGAAACAAGAACAAAAGGAAGGATCAAGAAGAAGGGACGAGAGTAGGGAGAAGAAAATTAGAAAGGTCTTTGGGGAAAAAAAGAAAGAGGTAACTTGTCGCAAAAACAAGAGAATCTTAGTACCATATGAGCCAACTGTTATACTTTTTTTGTAAGACTAGTCTTATTAAAAAGTTGACATTTACACTATTATCATATAGGCAAATAAATATGCAGAAAAAAAATTATAAAAAAAAAGATTACTTGGATATTTTCGGATCAGACAAACTATCCAAGTTCATCAATTTTTAAGAGTAATAAAAAATCAAGTTTTATCCTTAAAAAACTGTGTAAACTGTGTGGATGAGTACTGTTGATCAGTGTATACGACCTGAGAAACCACTCCAAGCACGCCCAGGGACACCTTGGCGGCGAGGAGGCGGCGTCTCCCTCCCGCAAGCTCCACCACCTTCGCGTCGCTCGCCGGCGTCGGGAGAGGAGGGGGGACGACCAGCCTACATGCCCCGACGTACTCGTGCACGGCGGAGCCCTTCCCGACAGGGAGCTCCCGTGGGAGCCCGTAGCCAGCAGCCCCCCATGGTGATCCCCTGCCAGTAGGGCGTGTAGGGCAGCCCAGCCCCTCCGCCGCCGCCGCGTCGATGAGAGGCCGCAGGCCGACGCCGGACTGGAAGTCATCCGGTTGGCCTGCGGTCGACGGCCCCACCCTGTTCGCTTCTGGGTGCTGAGGACGAGGCCGGCGCCGTCGGGGCCGCCCGGGCAGGACAGCTTGGGGATGCTGTGCGGTATGTGGTGACCACCTTCATGTGCTGCTTCTTCCCGCGCGTCGGAGACGGCGGCGAGCACCTCGTCCTCGGTGGTCGGGTAGTCCACGCCGGCCACCCGGCAGGTCCTGCGGTCGGGGAAGGCGCCGTAGCCATTGGTGACCACGCAGTCGGCGTTGCCGGACTTGCACTTCACCACGGGCTCCGGCGGGGAACCGTGGACGCTGGGGGAGAGAGCCAGGGAGGTGATCAGCAGCAGCAGGGAGACGAGGGCCGCCGCCATGGATGACTGTGGGGGGAGAGGCACCTCCACCATGGGAGAGAACTAATGGTGCGTCTCTTGTTTTGTTTGGTGGATGGTATCGTGTGGAAGATGAGATGACGAGGATTGATGGGGATTGGAATTTATAAGGGTGGTCCTTGCGTAGTGGAGAATTGTACTTTTTCATGTATTTTAACTTTTTTATTAGATGAACTAATACATTGGCCAATAGATAGATCAAAATGTATAAAAAAACTCAATTGTTAAGTGTATTAAATTTTTCTCATAAAAAATATTTGTAATTTTCTTTAACAATATTTGTAATTATGTATACAAGTCCGGTTAGAGGTAAGGATTAGGTGGCAGTATTATTATTAAACTTTTGGGATTCTATGAAAAAGTAATTCTCCTATATATTTACTTAATTATAGAAACATCATTTTTGCACAAAATATGGTAATAAATTTATGATTGGATATATATTGTTACTCTTATAGTAACATAGTTCGGCTCCAGCCGAGGTGACCGTTGAGGCGCTTCTCGCCAGACGGAGCCGAGACGACCAATCTGATGAATCCTTTTGAGGCACGCTTGGTCGACATGCGAAGCTGCTCCCGACCTCCCCCGCCTGACCTGCAAAGCCCGCCGAGTGGGCTCGGCGGGGAGACACTCCGATGCTCAAGTCAGTCGCTAGCCGAGCAGAATGGCCTAGCGTGGGGGAGAACAGCGTACCTTGCCTGTGGAGTGTCTACCCTTTATATAGTGTTAGGACACGTACGTGTGAGCTGGACGAGCCGCCAATCTCGCTGGGAGTTATCGAGATTCCCGCCGGATCTGGTGCCGTTACTCTGCTGAGTTGCTATGATCGTGGTTGCCACCTGTAGGCCTGATCGCTGAGATCGTGGCCTTAATGATCGTGACTTGCGGTTCTGTGATTCTCGGCCATTGCCTCATTCCCTTTGACCTTGTCTGTGGGCTGCGATGGGGCACATGAGAGGGCCGAGCACTAGGTCGGCGCGACCCGAGCTTCGATGACCCGAGGTACAAGAAGGTGAGTTCTCGCTTCTTGGATTTGCAAGACCGTCTTGGCCGAGCTGTAGACAGGACCGCTTGGGCCGAGCCGCGGACGCCCGAGACGTACAGACTTGCTGACGTATAGCTAGGTGAGACCGTAGACTGGATGTCGGACAATGCCCTTTATGAGGTCGGCTGATCCGAGGCCCGAGATCCAAACTGGTTCTCATCCGAGGCGAGGTTCATGCCGATCAGCCACAGCTGCTGAATGTCGGACTTCCTCAGATGTGGTCGGCTATACTCGGGGTTAGCCGACCTGCCTGGAAACCCCCATAACACTGCCCCCCTAGGTTCAGGTCAGACCGTGATAGCGGGCCGAGGTGAAGCTATATCTCTGCCGGAAACGCGTTCTGCCACGTGGCCCAGCTGACACACGTGTCCCCGAGGGCGTCGTACGCCAGAGCCGCCGAACGTCGCTTCACCTGACAAGCCGTCTGTCGTCGCTTCGGAGACCGCGTTGTTATCAGCGCACTGCCTCGTCTCCCGAGCGCCATCATAGCACCCCTCGCTTCCCGTGCCGATCAGAATCCGAGGGGTCGGCCCTCAGCCCATCCGGTGATGACACGTGGAGTGATCTTAACCACCGACTTGAAAGTCGGTTACCTGCCGTTGGATTCGATTGGCCCCCTGGCCCTATAAATACCGGGGTCTGCCGCCGAACGATCGCCCTTGTTCTTGCGCGCGAGCTTCCTTACAGACGATCTGCTGACGTGCTGACGATTGCCGTGCCGACGCCCGACGTCCGAGCTCCGATCATTTTCGATTTTTGCTTGCTTCCTTAAGAGGTAAGCGATGTCTTCAAGTTCTACGTCTTCTTCCTCTGGTCCTTGCTTTCGTGAAGGCACGTCGTCTAGGGGTTCTCCTTCCGAGAACTCTTCTCACTCAATAGGGGTGGTTTCCTCTGATGGACGTCCCACTCTCCTCGGCCTAACGGTGAGTTGTCAGACCATTCTGATCACTGCTTTATTGTTGATCTGGGACTTACGTTCCCAAGGAGCCTTCCTCTCATACTTCTGGAGCTCGTCGGCCGGCTGACAATGTCGTCGACGCTCAATGTGAAACTAGCGACGAGACCCTTGCGTGGATGAAAACTCACCCCGGACTAGAGTTTCCGGAGGGTTACTCCATGTATCGCTCGAGTCAGCTTCGTGCTCGCTACGTAGCAAAGGGTGGAGTCTGTATCTATGCCGAGGCCGTCCGAGCTGGCTTCCGCCTTCCTTTACATCCTTTCGCCACTCTTCTTTTTTTCAAGCTGGGAGTCGCACCGTCGCAACTGACCCCTAATTCGTGGAGGTCGGTTGTCGGCTTCCTGGCGGTTTGTGCCTTGGCTAAGGTCCTTCCGACCACGCGCCTTTTCCTTTGTGCTTCTCGGTCAAGGCCTTTGGGGACTGGCTGTACTTCGCAGCTCGGTCTGGATGCCCTCTTCTGTTCACAACTGGAAGAGGCAGTTCGTTTTTGTTCATAGCCCGACGGGGTGGCCATTTTCGACCACCTGGGCGGTAGTGAACGTTCACCAAAATGCCTTCCGAGCTCCAAATCTCATTGAAAAACGAGCTCGCTGAGTTTGATTCTCTACAGGTGCTGGATCCTCCTGACCTGTTTCAGCTCGATGGATTGTTCAAACTGATTGCCAAGGCCAACAAAGGTCATTTTCTTTCCAATGTCTTCCTTTTGCGATTTGCGAATAAGAGCTAACTGCTGATTCTCGCAGAGATGGCCGACAAGAGCAAGTCGTCGGCTGCTTCCGACATTGGCCGCAGGCGCAATACTTCACTCGCCGATCGAGCAACGGAAAGATTTGCGGGGCTTGGTAAAAAGAGCGCCACGAGGCCATCGAAGCGTCCGAGGGAGGAAAACAAGGACGCAGGTCGGGGGACGAAACGCCGGTCGTCAGATCTTCATCCGACACATCTCAAGGACGAGGCGAGCTGCCGACCGAAGACCAGCATGCTGCGAGCTCTCAGCCGTCGTCGGTGCGTACAGAGGAGCTCTCTGCTACTGAATGGGCTCGTCGGGCGACCCCGGCGAGAACGTTGGCTCAGTCCTCAGCCAAGCGAGCTCACGAGATCGTTGAGGAATTCTACGGTTCAGTGCAAACTCAACTGGGCCTGGTCGGGGCCATGTTCAAGAAAGTCGAGAAGTCCCAGGCGGCGGCCGACTAGCAAGTCCTCGAGGCCACGAACAAGGCAAAAGAGGCCGTGAAGAGGGCTAAGATTGTCGAGAAGCTCCTTGACGCGGAGCGGCTGAAGGCGAAGAGAGCCGAGGAGGATGCGGCTCGGATGACCAAGGCGGCCGAGGACCTCAAAGAGGCTATTCGTACAAAGGAAGAGTTGTTGAAGGCCGCTAGGGCTCAAAACTTGAGGCTGGCCGAGGAGGAGCGCGAAAAGATTATCGCAGAGTATCGCGACTCTAAGGAGCTGAATGAAGAGGTTGACAAGCTCTTCCAGGCCGAATACGACCATTGTATCAAACAGATCCGAGAACTGCATCCTGAATACGACTTGTCGGGTCTGGAGGATGCCGAGGACGAGGGTGCTGGCGAGGCTCAAGATCGAGCTGATATCGCCGACGAAGTGCAGGTTGCTGCGGCCGAGGTGGTTCCCGGTGCTGACAAGACAGCCGCGACCGTCCCTTCCGATCTGGCTGCTACAATCGAGGCTCAGGTCGTTGTGTCTGACGACGTTGTAATTGATTGAATGCCTCCCGTTTGTATGTGGCAATGTATCCTTTTGCTTGTTCAGTAGAGATGAAAAACGTCCGCCACTTTCGTTATTGCTTGGTTTTCCATTGCTTGCTACGAATCATGTTGCTTCGAATGTCACATGTTTGACCACTTGGGCCAAGCTCGGCCCTCCGAGCTCTTGAAGGCGTGGTCGCTTCGGCACACGCGTACATAGCTTTTGTGTGAGGTCGCTTCGGCACTCCAAGCTCTTGAGGGCATGGTCGCTTCGGCACACGTATACATCATAGCTCTTGTGCGATGTCGCTTCGGCCCTCCGAGATCTTGAAGGCGTGGTCGCTTCGGCACACGTAGACATGAATGTCGTGTTCCCTGGACGAGGTCGCTTAGGCACTCGTCAGGAACTGAAAAACGACGTCCGACGTGATCAGAAGGCGTGGTCGCTTCGGCACGCATATATCACAGCTCGTCCGAGGTCGCTTCGGCACTCCGAGCTCCTGAAGGCGTGGTCTCCTCGACCCACGTACGCATCATGGCTCGTGCAAGGTCACTCCGAGCTTTTGAAGGCATGGTCGCTTCGGCCCACGTACGCATCGTAGCTCGTCCAAGGTCGCCTCGGCACTCGCCTCAGCAATCCGAACTTGCGCGAGGACGCATGGGCCCTCCGAACTCCCACGGGATCGTTTCGGCCCTCGTTTCATCCGAGTTTTAAAACGAGGCTGATAATGGTGATGTTATTAATGATAATCGTGTTATTTTATTATCTTATGGTCCTTAATTTTACACAAATTCACTGTCACTTTATTATAAAAGATAATTGATTAAATCTCTACTGTGTTGTATTTGCAGGATTAATGGGCCAAGAAATGAAGTGTCAAATGGGCCAATCAATTTGATTGGATCAAGAGAGAATAATGAGAGATTCTATATTTTTTAAATATTCTCTCTCTCTATTTTCAAAATAATTTCTCACTTTTAAAAATCTTCTCCCTTATTTTCTAAAAATCTCTCTTTCCTTTTCTCTCTCCCTCTTCCTCTCTTTCTCTACCCTTTATAAACCTCTCCCCTCTCTCTCTCTTGCTATGATTTCTTTCCCCACTTATTCTCACCCTCTTTCTCTCTCCCTCTCTCCTGCGCACACCCCTGCCTCCTTCTCTTCTTCCCCTTCTCTTTTCTCTCTTTTCCTGGCCGCTCTCCCCTCTCGGGTGACAGAAGCAGAACGGCAGCAGCAGCAGCACCCCCGCGCGCGCCCCCCTGCGCGCCCGCCAGGCGCGCCCCGGCCCCCTGCCGCGCCTGCGCGCGCCCCCCTGCCGCGCCCCGCTCGCCTGCACGCCGCACCCGCCTCCTCCCCACGTGCATGCTTTTGCATGCACGTAGAGGAGCCGCCGGCGCGCCTCTCTCTCTTCTCTCCTCTCTCTCTCTCTCGTTTCTCTCTTCTCTCTCTCTCCTCTCGCGTCGCCCTCTCTCTCCTCTATCCCCTCTCTCTCCTCTATTCACTTTCTCTCCTCTCTCTCTCTCTCTCACGTAGGCTCTCTCTCTCTTTTCTATTTTCTCTCATCTCTCTTCTCTCTCTTTATGCTATTTCTCTCTCCTCTCACCCCTCCAGTTAGTTTAGTTTATTTCTACATTGTGTTAAACAGTTATATTTATTTAAATAATGTTAGTTGTGGTTTGTTAATTATTCCTCCCACTCTCTCTATTCTGTCTATCTCTCTATCATGTTTCTTTACAGTTTTTTAATTTGGATTAGGTAAGTGTGATTAAATGATTACTTTCTCTTCTTGCTCTCTCTACTCTACTGTTTATCTCTGTCTCAACCACCCTCTTTAGTTTAGGTTTATTTGTTTCAACTTAGTTTATTCTCACCACATTATTTTCTTAACTAAAAACTCAAGTTTTTAATTCTAAAATCTAGTTCTCCGTGGATTCGACTCGGCTCTCACCACTTAACTACTATTAAAATATTTAGTGTAGGCCAATTATTTGAGATTGTTAGTCACATGTTTAACGACGCATTCGTGGCTATCAATTTTTGGCGCCGTTGCCGGGGAATTAGATTTTTTAGGTTTGATAATCTTGTTTTATTTGTATATTTCATGCTCACATTTTCTTTCTTTTTGTAGGTGCCAAATAAAAAAAAACTGAAAAAAGTCTGAAAATTACAAAAAGGGAGAGTCTGTCAGAAATTTGTCACTGAAAGCAAGATCTGTAAGCAAAAGGGGCTGCCTTGGAAAAAAATCCGAAATTGCAGGAAAAATCAGAAAAAAAAAAAATGTAAGTTGAGTGAGTTCTCTTCTCTTTCTCACTCTTTCCATTTGTTTTACTTTCCAAAAGAACGAGGGATTACATTGGAGGTAAGTACCCTTAAAACCCTCTTGATTTAGTTTCCTTTTCTTAGTTACCATGTTTAGATAATTAATAAAAAAGGAAAAAATCCAAAATCCAAAAACAATCAATCACTGAATCCAATAAAAGATGTCATGTCAAGATTAGAAACCTTCATTCATTAGGACATGCATCATTTAGACTTCCATCTTTAGGTAATTTCTTTTCTTTGAAAAGTTTCCTTTCTTGTCGAAGATTGCGGGAGGCAATGTGAGAATCTCAACTTCTTTAAAAGCATGATCATGCATTGCCATGCTTGCATAGAACCCCTTGCTTGATTTTGTGGTGTGCACATCATTTTTAAAATATTTTAAGGGCAGTTTCCTTAACAAGATAAGGCGGGGATTTGATCACCCATCCTTAGCCCACAAACCACAACTTCCTGCATCTTTTGCATTCCCAAGCCCAATAAAAAAAGTAGAAACTTGACCTAGGGTTCGCTTTGAGACTTAGGCCCACTTGGGCCCACTATCAAGTTTGGAAACTGGTGTCTAAGGCTAAAGGTTCATAGGCAAACGCCTAAGTGGACAAGTGGTTATTTAATTAGGTCCCTGCGAGAGCAAGGGGAACCTCCCACTCTCCCACCTCTTACCTGGCCAGTTAACGGGCTTGAGAGTGGATTTGAGTTAGGCCTCAGTTGATTAGTGAGAAATCAAATGTTTATATTTTAGGGAACATAGGTGTCATAAGATTAATTGTTTTCTAACTTGTGTGAAAATATTTTTAAAAATCAAATATTTCAAAATAACAAAAAAAATTAAAAAAAAAAGAGGATTTATGTGGTTGACAATCATGGTTACGAAATGGGCACATCATTTGGACAAATTGGATCAGCCCATTATGGTATTCACTCTCAACCTAACCCACTTTATCCATCAACCTCTACTTACCAGTCCAATGGCTCCAAATGGACTCAAGCCCATCTGATTCATGGTCACCCAATTAAAGATCATATGTATGATTCAGGTGGAGGAAATATGTTGACCCACGTTACATCTCATCACCTCCCTCAACCTAAGAACAGACCCAAACCTTTCAAGTGTTATCCACACCCACTCCTTACTCAAAAGTTGACCAGGGTGTCTCCCCTGAAAAATTGAGTTTACTCTATCAAGATCCTCAAGGGGAAATTCAAGGACCCTTTCTAGGTGCCAAAATCATATCATGGTTCGATCAAAAAAATTTTGGCATTGATCTGCTGGTGTGCTTAACAAATGCTCCTGAAGGCACACCCTTCCAACCACTTGGAGAAGTAATGCCGCATTAACACTTAGATATCAACCTATTCTGGCCCAAGCCCAAAGCCCACCTATCCACAACTTTCAAGATTGGGCCCAATGCCAAATTGATATTCATGACAAAAGCCATCATGAGGGACATGTATATCCACAGTCCACTTATACTTCTCCCCCACAATCAGGCCTATTTGATGATCAATTTGGGCAATTTATGCAAAAATTCCATGATAACCAACAAGTCTTTGAGCAAACATTCACCCAACAACAACATGAATTAGAGCAATCCTTTGTCAAAACTGACCTCCTGATTACTCAACTGATGGAAATCAGAAGGAGGCAAGATAGTCAGTCACCATGCCAACCCATTGACAATCATGCACATCATTATCTTGATTGTGACCAACAATTTGACTCTCAAATTCCATCCACAACTTCTCAGTCCAACATGATTGTGGACACGCCCACTTGAAAAATGAGAGATAATATTAATGAGTCAAATCAAAAGGAGATAGGTGCCACTGAAAATCAATCCATTGTCTTGGCCCAACTTGAAACTGACTATCAAGAAGACTCCATCCATAATGTCATATTTGAGGAAAGCTCTAATGAGTTAGTTGAACTCAAGTTGGGGGGAGAGGAAAAAGAATGTCATCTAGATGTTGGGTCCGAGTTTGATGTGACATCGTTTCAAGTGAGTAACAAAGAAGAGGTGAGTGTGGAGAAAAAGCTGGTGTAGTTATCAATCATTCTTCTTGGGTAAGAGAAGGATTGGAAATTTTGCCTGAAGTCCATATTGACTGGGTCTCTCTTGATGTCGAGAAAACATAGAATTCCTACCTCTTCCTGACCTTGGCAAATCCAACATGTTCATGGACATGCTACCACTAGCTGATTGGTCAACTACACTTGAACCTTTTAAGCATCCTTGTGTTGAAAGTCATATCCATTTCATTCCTGATCATGCTACTATTTTTGACTCAATCAACCTGTGGAGTTCAAGCAATCCTCTGAGCATCCAACTCAATCTGACCTCAATATCATGAAAGAGGATCTGAAAATGGAAGTTGTGGGTGAAAAGGATGAAAATAATAAAGTCTGCATTGATGTGTTCAACACATATAAAGATTTTAAGTGTCCAAATGAATATTTCTTCATTGAAGATATGATCTTGAATACCCCAATTTCTCTATCATTTAATGATATGAAGGGTAAGTTTGGCCCACTTGACCCACCATGGCTGGTGATGCCCTACAAAGAAAAAATTGGCGTCAATTGATTGGGGGTGTTACGTGACCTGTTACCCCCATGTGTCTGGCTGAAGACATTAAACTTAGCGCTTGTTGGGAGGCAACCCAATATTTTTAAGAAAATTGATTTCTATTGATTTAGTTTTTATTTTGTGTCTTAGGTGTTTGCTGACCACTATCCTTTGATAAAGCTAGTGTGCAACCACCCGCATGTGATCATCAGGTTGCATCTCTCCTTTCTTAACTTACATTGACTTTATTCTATTGTCATTACTTTTATGTCATTGAGGACAATGTCATTTAAGTTGGGGGGAGAGACAAATTGTATTTCAAATTTTGTCTCTAACATTGTGCTTCATGCTTCATATTTCATGCAAGAAATTTTTTTAATTCTAGCTTGACTTATAGTGTGTACTTGTAAAGGTGGTAAGTTGAAGGGGTGAGTTAACTAGTTATGTTTTTAGCATCTTCCTCAAAATACATTTGAAATTTCATCAACATAGAAAAGTATTATTAGGAGCTATTCAAATGGATGATGAGAGTTTTACCTAACATTCAGGTTGATTGATTGATATTCTACACTCCTATTGACGACCAATCGTGGGGAAAAAACTACTTGCCTACAAATAAATATGAAAATGTTGTAGTAGTGAAAAAAAAAAAAGAAACATGGAAAATGCCCCTGATCTTAGTAACCGGGCCTGTGGCTCCTAAGGTAAGAGTTGAGGCTCGCGTCAAATGGTGAAGGGAAGTGCAGCACCATGTAAATGAAAAGAAAAAAAAAACGAGCATGAAAAAGAGAATTAGGCAGAGTGAAAGCTACCTGTAATTCGAGGATCGAATTTAAGGAGTGTAGAGTTGATACCATCCCTCAGTGATAAGTAAAAAGCTCATGCATCCTGTTATTGATGCTCAAACATTGATCAAAAATTCATGAAATTTTATGTGTATCTTGAGGAACTGTCTAATGACATGAACTGACATATTTGCCTTTGACACTCTCGACTGGAACTTGAATACTTATGACCAAGCATTCTCATTCTTACTTTCTTGTCATGAAGTATGATATTTTGAACTCTTGTTAGTCTCAATTATTCACTTGTGTGCATTGCTAAGGGACTAGCAATGAGTAAGTTGGGGGGTGTGATAATGGTGATGTTATTAATGATAATCATGTTATTTTATTATCTTATGGTCCTTAATTTTACACAAATTCATTGTCACTTTATTACAAAAATGATAATTGATTAAATCTCTACTGTGTTGTATTTGCAGGATTAATGGGCCAAGAAATGAAGTGTCAAATGGGCCAATAAATGTGATTGGATCAAGAGAGAATAATGAGAGATTCTATGTTTTTAAAATATTCTCTCTCTCTATTTTAAAAAACACTTTCTCACTTTTAAAAATCGTCTCCCTTATTTTCTAAAAATCTCTCTTTCTTTTCTCTCTCCTCCTTCCTCTCTTTCTCAACCACTTTATAAACCTCTCCCCTCTCTCTCTTGCTATGATTCTTTCCCCACTTATTCTCACCCTCTTTCTCTCTCCCTCTCTCCTGCGCACCCCCTGCCTCCTTCTCTTCTTCCCCTTCTCTTTTCTGGCCGCTCTCCCTCTCAGTGTGACAGAAGCAGAACGGCAGCAGCAGCAGCCCGCGCGTGCCCCCCTGCGCTCCCGCCAGCGCCCGCTGCCCCGCCCGCCAGGCGCGCCCCGGCCCCCTGCCACGCCCCGCTCGCCTACACGCCGCACCCGCCTCCTCCTCCACGTGCATGCTTTTGCATGCACGTAGAGGAGCCGCCGGCGCGCCTCTCTCTCTCTCTCTCGTTTTCTCTCTTCTCTCTCTCTCCTCTCGCGCCGCCCTCTCTCTCCTCTATCCCCTCTCTCTCCTCTATTCGCTCTCTCTCCTCTCTCTCTCTCTCACGTAGGCTCTCTCTCTCTTCTCTCTCTTTTCTGTTTTCTCTCATCTCTCTTCTCTCTCTTTATGCTATTTCTCTCTCCTCTCACCCCTCCAGTTAGTTTAGTTTATTTCTACATTTTGTTAAACAGTTATATTTATTTAAATAATGTTAGTTGTGGTTTGTTAATTATTCCTCCCACTCTCTCTATTCTGTCCATCTCTCTATCATGTTTCTTTACAGTTTGTTTAATTTGGATTAGGTAAGTGTGATTAAATGATTACTTTCTTGCGTCTCTCTCTACTCTACCGTTTATCTCTGTCTCAACCACCCTCTTTAGTTTAGGTTTATTTTGTGCAACTTAGTTTATTCTCATCACATTATTTTCTTAACTAAAAACTCAAGATTTTCAATTCTAAAATCTAGTTCTCCGTGGATTCGACTCGGCTCTCACCACTTAACTACTGTTAAAATATTTAGTGTAGGCCGATTATTTGAGATTGTTAGTCACATGTTTAACGACGCATTCGTGGGCTATCAGAGGCCGACCCTATTCTCGGGAGTCGCCCCGACGATTAGTCGTGGACAGCGTCGGGCTATGCAAGTCTATCGTGCTCGCACGCATGCTTGACCGACAAGGACGATAAACAATGAAAAGGCAACATCCTACGTAAATCCAGAGGTCGCTCCGACATAGTACGTTAGAAGTTCGAGCGTTTAACCGACCTCAAGAATTCGACCAGATTCCGAGCACCGAGCTTGGCCCAAGTGGTCAAACATGTGACATTCGAAGCAACATGATTCGTAGCAAGAAATGGCAAACCAAGCAATAACGAAAGTGGCAGACGTTTTTCACCTCTACTGAACAAACAAAAGGGTACATTGCCACATACAAACGGGAGGCATTCAATCAATTACAACGTCGTCAGACACAACGACCTGAGCCTCGGTTGTAGCAGCCAGATCGGAAGGGACGGTCGCGGCTGTCTCGACAGCACCAGGAACCACCTCGGCCGCAACAACCTGCACTTCGTCAGCGATAACAGCTCGGTCTTGAGCCTCGCCAGCACCCTCGTCCTCGGCATCCTCCAGACCCGACAAGACGTATTCAGGATGCAGTTCTCGGATCTGTTTGATACAATGGTCGTATCCGGCCTGGAAGAGCTTGTCAACCTCTTCATTCAGCTCCTCAGAGTCGCGATACTCTGCGATAATCTTTTCACGCTCCTCCTCGGCCAGCCTCAAGTTCTGAGCCTAAGCGGCCTCCAGCAACTCTTCATTTGTACGAATAGCCTCTTTGAGGTCCTCGGCCGCCTTGGTCATCCGAGCCGCATCCTCCTCGGCTCTCTTCACCTTCAGCCGCTCCCCGTCAAGGAGCTTCTCGACAATCTAAGCCCTCTTCTCGGCCTCTTTTGCCTTGTTCGTGGCCTCGAGGACTTGCTGGTCGGCTGCCGCCTGGGACTTCTCGGCTTTCTTGAACAAGGCCCCGACCAGGTCCAGTTGAGTTTGCACTGAACCGTAGAATTCCTCAACGATCTCGTGAGCTCGCTTGGCCAAGGACTGAGCCAACATTCTCGCCGGGGTCACCCGATGAGCCCATTCAGTAGCAGAGCTCCTCCGTACGCACCGACGACGGCTGAGGGCTCGCAGCATGCTGGTCTTCGATCGGCAGCTCGCCTCGTCCTTGAGATGACGTCGGATGAAGATCTGACGACCGGCGTTTCGTCCCCCGACCTGCATCCTCGGTTTCCTCCCTCGGACGCTTCGATGGCCTCGTGGCGCTCTTTTTACCAAGCCCCGCAAATCTTTCCTTTGCTCAATCGGCTAGTGAAGTATTGCGCCTGCGGCCAACGTCGGAAGCAGCCGACGACTTGCTCTTGTCGGCCATCTCTGCGAGAATCAACAGTTAGCTCTTATTCGCAAATCGCAAAAGGAAGACATTGGAAAGAAAATGACCTTTGTCGGCCTTGGCAATCAGTTTGAACAATCCATCGAGCTGAAACAGGTCGGGAGGATCCAGCACTTGTAGAGAATCAAACTCCGCGAGCTCGGTTTCGATGAGATTTGGAGCTCGGAAGGCTTTTTGGTGAACGTTCACTACCATCCCGGTGGTCGGAAATGGCCACCCCGTTGGGCTATGAACAAAAACAAACTGCCTCTAACAGTTGTGAACAGAATCGGGCATCCCAAAGACGGCGCCAATGTTACTGTTATAGTAACATAGCTCGGCTCCAGCCGAGGTGACCGTTGAGGCGCTTCTTGCCAGACGGAGCCGAGACGACCAAGTCGATGAATCCTTTTGAGGCCGCGCTTGGTCGACGTGCGAAGCTGCTCCCGACCTCCCGACCTGACCTGCAAAGCCCACCGAGTGGGCTCGGCGGGGAAACACTTTGATGCTCAAGTCAGTCGCTAGCCGAGCAGAATGGCCTAGCGTGGGGGAGAACAACATACCTTGGCTATGGAGTGTCTACCCTTTATATAGTGTTAGGACACGTACGTGTGAGCTGGACGAGCCGTGAATCTCGCTGGGAGTTACCGAGATTCCCGTCAGATCTGGTGCCGTTACTTCTGCTGAGTTGCGATGATCGTGGTTGCCACCTGTAGGCCTGATTGCTGAGATCGTGGCCTTAATGACCGTGACTTACGGTTCCGTGATTCTCGGCCATTGCCTCATTCGCCTGTTGACCCTGTGTGGGCTGCGATGGGGCACATGAGAGGGCCGAGCTCTAGGTCGGCGCGACCCGAGCTTCAATGACCCGAGGTACAAGAAGGTGAGTTCTCGCTTGTTGGATTTGCAAGACTGTCTGTGCCGAGCTGTAGACAGGATCGCCTGGGCCGAGCCGCGGATGCCCAAGATGTACAGACTTGCTGACGTATATCTAGGTGAGACCGTAGACTGGATGTCGGACAATGCCCTTTATGAGGTCGGCTGATCCGAGGCCCGAGATCCGAACTGGTTCTCATCCGAGGTGAGGTTCATGCCGATCAGCCACAGCTGGTGAATGTCGGACTTTTCTCAGATGTGGTCGGCTATACTCGGGGTTAGCCGACCTGCCTGGAAACCCCCGTAACATATATTTGGACCGAACTGATCTTGCAATATGCCCAAGTTGTATTGGTATTAGAGTCTTGTTGCTGTTGTCAAATAAATTATTATTATTATTTATTTTATATTAAAATTTAAATATGAACCAAATTAGATCGGATCGATTTGTTATGTTTCAACTCATATTGATAATTAGAGAGTCTGATCCGATTCACTGATAGAACTGACTACAAATGAACTACAATAACCATGTTATATAATAAACCCAAGAACATATATACATGTTCCTAGATACATTATAAAATCATGAGAACACATCAGCCGAGAAGCCTTCAATTGCACCATGCTTTAGCTATGGTGTTATTTCTGCACCTAAGGTGTTGAAGCTCCGATGTCCAAAAAAAAAAAAAGGTGTTGAGGTTTTAAGAGTATGGTTAATCGTACATAGATTGGATCTCATTTTTATTTCTATGGTGACAGTACTTGATGGGAGGGAAGCTTTGGTGTACACATTCTACTTGCATGGGCAATTATGTAGATAAGGAGGGTTTATTTATAAAAAGTTTTTTTTTTTTTCTTTTTGTATTGTTATTGGTATGGGCAGTGGCGGAGCCAGGGCATGTCTAGTAGGTCACGTGACCCCACTGGATTTTCATAATTTTATTAAAGAATTTAAATTTTTTTATTAAATTTATTTTGATTGATTTTTTTTTTAAAAGAGTGACCCCACTGAATTCTAAAATAAAGTCTATAGATACATCTTAATTATTAAAATCACGTCACTGAATCAATTTCTAGATCCGGCACTGCGTATGGGTCCTGTATATGGCAGAACCTTGTTGTCGAGAGAAAGAGTTGCATGCGCAACAGATTTGAAAGATTGTTAAATTTTAGCTTGATGCTATAACATTGCAATATATGCTAACTTGCACTCGTTTAATGTATATTAGATGTTTTTGTTTCGACATAAAATGATATATATTCATCCTTGTGAGAAGGAAAAGAGTGAACAGAAGCTGGAAGAGAAAATGAAAAGAATTCAGGAACAAAGAGATAGTGTCAACTCACTTGCCAGTAGAATCGACCAAAGACAAACAAAAGCTCAGACTTCCTGAAGGAATCAGTTTTCTCAGATTTCAATCACAGTGAATTCAACTACTTTCAACTTTTTTGACCATTTTGCATTACTGAACCTTATCTTTCCAAACACTGAATTCTTAAACCAACCTCCCCCTCACCAAGTGCACCACATGCTGAAATAAAGTGACCATACAGCAAGCAATTTCAAATCACATGACAAGCAATCACTTAAGTAAGCATATGCAGGCAGTTTATTAAGCAATCAGTCATGGGGGGTGACTATATCGGCGATGTTCGGGCACTCATATCCACGACCTGGGGAGGAGATCTCGCGTCGAGTTGAACACGACTTCCGATCGTTGTGACTGGACGGCTCCGCGTGTGGGCTCCGCCAGCGATTCGCATAATCAAGGGAGTCGCTACTGTCAAAAAAACCTTGGAATAGGGGAGATCGTCGGCTAGAATCGCAATTTCGAAGTGTGAAACGAAGGTTTTTCGACCCTGAAACGACGTCTTATCGCATGAGGCAATAAGGGGGCGTCGAGCGCCTCTGTGTGCCGATTCCGAATTGGGGTCTTATAAGCGATTCCGATAAGCAAGCGAAAAGTTATGCCCGTTTGAGGGAAGGGGTGTCTGTATGCGATCGCATCGGCAGCCTGGGACCGCGCTCCCGGAGTGGAATTTGGGCGCCGGACAGGAAATCTCCGAATGCGACCTTTTACCGACAAGGTCAAAGTGCCTATTATGAATTGGAGCCTCGCGGGCGGTTCCGACCCCCAGGCGAATAAATATCTGCGTCCGACCGGAGGGTACGGCAGTCGGTGTACTAGTACACACGCTCCGGGGGGAATTTTGGACCCGGAACGGAATTCCGCGAAACTAGCGCGCTGTCGACCGTCTCGGAGTGCCGATCCGAATTGTGGTCACATAAGTGATTCCGATGCCCGTGCGGAAAGTTATGCCCAATTCTTTCGCTGAAGGGGTGGGAATAAACCGGAGGGGGTGACTATATCGGCGATGTTCGGGCACCCATATCCATGACCTGGGGAGGAGATCTCGCGTCGAGTTGAACACGACTTCCGATCGCTGTGATTGGGCGGCTCTGCGTATGGGCTCCGCCAGCGATTCGCATAATCGAGGGAGTCGCTACTGCCAAAAAACCTTGGAATAGGGGAGATCATCGGCTAGAATCGCAATTTCGGAGTGCGAAATGAAGGTTTTTCAACCCCGAAATGACGTCTTATCCCATGAGGAAATAAGGGGCGTCGAGCGCCTCTGAGTGCTGATTCCGAATTGGTGTCTTATAAGCGATTCCGATAAGCGAGCGAAAAGTTATGCCCGTTTGAGCGATGGGGTGTCCGTATGCGATCGCATCGGCAGCCTGGGACCGCGCTCCCGGAGAGGAATTTGGGCGCCGGACTGGAAATCTCCGAATGCGACCATTTACCGACAGGGTCAAAGTGCCTATTCTGAATTAGGGCTTCGCGGGCGGTTCCGACCCCGGGGCGAATAAATATCCGCATCCGACCGGAGGGTTCGGGAGTCGGTGTACTAGTACACACGCTCCGGAGGGAATTTTGGCCCCGGAACGGAATTCTGTGAAACCAGCGCGTTGTCGACCTTCTTGGAGTGCCGATTCTGAATTGTGGTCACATAAGTGATTCCGATGCCGGTGTGGAAAGTTATGCATAATTATTTCGCTGAATGGGTGGGAATAAACCGGAGGGGGTGACTATATCGGCGATGTTCGGGCACCCATATCCACAACCTGGGGTGGAGATCTCGTGTCGAGTTGAACACGACTTCCGATGCTGTGACTGGGCGGCTCTGCGTATGGGCTCCGCCAGCGATTCGCATAATCGAGGGAGTCGCCACTGCCAAAAAACCTTGGAATATGGGAGATCGTCGGCTAGAATCGCAATTTCGGAGTGCGAAATGAAGATTTTTCAACCCCGAAACGACGTCTTATCGCCTGAGGCAATAAGGGGGCGTCGAGCGCCTCTGAGTGCCGATTCCGAATTGGGGTCTTATAAGTGATTCCGATAAGCGAGCGAAAAGTTATTCCCGTTTGAGCGAAGGGGTGTCCGTATGCGATCGCATCCGCAGCCTGGGACCGCGTTCCCGGAGAGGAATTTGGGCGCAGGACCGGAAATCTCCGAATGCAACCATTTAGCGACCGGGTCAAAGTGCCTATTCTGAATTGGGGCTTCGTGTGCGGTTCCGACCCCCGGGCAAATAAATATCCGCGTCCGACCCGAGGGTACGGCAATCGGTGTACTAGTACACACGCTCCGGAGGGAATTTTGGCCCCGGAACGGAATTCCACGAAACCAGAGCGCTGTCGACCGTCTCGGAGTTCCGATTCCTAATTGTGATCACATAAGCGATTCCGATGCTCGTGCGGGAAGTTATGCCCAATTCTTTTGCTGAAGGGGTGGGAATAAACCGGAGGGGGTGACTATATCGGCGATGTTCGGGCACCCATATCCACGACCTGGGGAGGAGATCTCGCGTCGAGTTGAACACGACTTCCGATCGCTGTGACTGGACGGCTCCGCATGTGGGCTTCGCCAGCGATTTGCATAATCGAGGGAGTCGCTACTGCCAAAAAACCTTGGAATAGGGGAGATCGTCGGCTAGAATCTAAATTTTGGAGTGCGAAACGAAGGTTTTCGACCCCGAAATGACGTCTTATCACCTGAGGCATTAAGGTGCATCGAGCGGACTCTGAGTGCCGATTCCGAATTGGGGTCTTATAAGCGATTCCGATAAGCGAGCGAAAGTTATGCCCGTTTGAGCGAAGAGGTGTCCGTATGCGATCGCATCGGCAGCCTGGGACCGCGCTCCCGGAGAGGAATTTGGGCGCCGGACAGGAAATCTCTGAATGCGACCATTTACCGACTGGGTCAATGTGCCTATTCTGAATTGGGGCTTCGCGGGTGGGTTCCGACCCCCGAGCGAATAAATATCCGCGTCCTACCGGAGGGTACGGCAGTTGGTGTACTAGTACACATGCTCCGGGGGAATTTTGGCCCCGAAACGGAATTCCGCGAAACCAGCGCGCTGTCGACCGTCTCGAGTGCCAATTCCGAATTGTGGTCACATAAGCGATTCCGATGCCCGTGCGGAAAGTTATGCCAATTTCTTTCGCTGAAGGGGTGGGAATAAACCGGAGGGGGTGACTATATCGGCGATGTTCGGGCACCCATATCCACGACCTGGGGAGGAGATCTCGCGTCGAGTTGAACACGACTTCCGATCGCTGTGACTGGACGGCTTCGCGTGTGGGCTCTGCCAGCAATTCGCATAATCGAGGGAGCCGCTACTGCCAAAAAACCTTGGAATAGGGGAGATCGTCGGCTAGAATCACAATTTTGGAGTGCGAAACGAAGGATTTTCGACCCCGAAACGACGTCTTATCGCCTGAGGAAAAAGGGGGCGTCGAGCGCCTCTGAGTGCCGATTCCGAATTGGGGTCTTATAAGCGATTCCGATAAGCGAGAGAAAAGTTATGCCCGTTTGAGCGAAGGGGTGTCCGTATGCGATCGCATCGGCAGCCTGGGACCGCGCTCCCGGAGAGGAATTTGGGCGCCGGACCGGAAATCTCCGAATGCGACCATTTACCGACAGGGTCAAAGTGCCTATTCTGAATTGGGGCTTCGCGGGCGGTTCCGACCCCCGGGCGAATAAATATTCGCATCCGACCGGAGGGTTCGGCAGTCGGTGTACTAGTACACACGCTCCGGTGGGAATTTGGCCCCGTAATGGAATTCCGCGAAACCAGCGCGCTGTCGACCGTCTCGGAGTGCCGATTCCGAATTGTGGTCACGTAAGCAATTCCGATGCCCGTGCGGAAAGTTATGCCCATTTCTTTCGTTGAACGGGTGGGAATAAATCGGAGGGGGTGACTATATCGGCGATGTTCGCGCACCCATATCCACGACCTGGGGAGGAGATCTCGCGTCGAGTTGAACACGACTTCCGATCGCTGTGACTGGACGGCTTCGCGTGTGGGCTCTGCCAGCAATTCGCATAATCGAGGGAGCCGCTACTGCCAAAAAACCTTGGAATAGGGAGATCGTCGGCTAGAATCACATTTTGGAGTGCGAAACGAAGGATTTTCGACCCCGAAACGACGTCTTATCGCCTGAGGAAAAAGGGGGCGTCGAGCGCCTCTGAGTGCCGATTCCGAATTGGGGTCTTATAAGCGATTCCGATAAGCGAGCAAAAAGTTATGCCCGTTTGGCGAAGGGGTGTCCGTATGCGATCGCATCGGTAGCTTGGGACCGCGCTCCCGGAGAGGAATTTGGGCGCCGGACCGGAAATCTCTGAATGCGACCATTTAGCGACCGGGTCAAAGTGCCTATTCTGAATTGGGGCTTCGCGGGCTGTTCCGACCCCCGGACGAATAAATATCGGCGTCCGACCGAAGGGTACGGCAGTCGGTGTACTAGTACACACGCTCCGGGGGGAATTTTGGCCCCGGAACGGAATTCCGCGAAACCAGCGCGCTGTCGACCGTCTCGGAGTGCCGATTCCGAATTGTGGTTACATAAGTGATTCCGATGCCCGTGCGGAAAGTTATGCCTAATTCTTTCGCTGAAGGGGTGAGAATAAACCGGAGGGGGTGACTATATCGGTGATCTTCGGGCACCCATATCCACGACCTGGGGAAGAGATCTCGCGTCGAGTTGAACACGACTTCCGATCGCTGTGACTGGACGGCTCCGCGTGTGGGCTCTGTTAGCAATTCGCATATCGATGGAGTCACTACTGCCAAAAAAACTTGGAATAGGGGAGATCGTCGGCTAGAATCGCAATTTTGGAGTGCGAAACGACTTCTTATCGCCTGAGGCAATCAGGTGGCATCGAGCGCCTCTGAGTGCCGATTCCGAATTGGGGTCTTATAAGCGATTCCGATAAGCGAGCGAAAAGTTATGCCCGTTTGAGCGAAGGGGTGTCCGTATGCGATCGCATCGGCAGCCTGGGACCGCGTTCCCGGAGAGGAATTTGGGCGCTGGACCGGAAATCTCCGAATGCAACCATTTAGCGACCGGGTCAAAGTGCCTATTCTGAATTGGGGCTTCGCGGGCGGTTCTGACCCCCGGGCAAATAAATATCCGCGTCCGACCGGAGGGTAGGGCAATCGGTGTACTAGTACACACGCTCCGGGGGAATTTGGCCCCGAAACGGAATTCCGCGAAACCAGCGCGCTGTCGACCGTCTCGGAGTTCCGATTCCGAATTGTGGTCACATAAACGATTCCGATGCTCGTGCGGAAAGTTATGCCCAATTCTTTTGCTGAAGGGGTGGGAATATAACGGAGGGGGTGACTATATCGGCGATGTTCGGGCACCCATATCCACGACCTGGGGAGGAGATCTCGCGTCGAGTTGAACACGACTTCCGATCGCTGTGACTGGACGGCTCGCGTGTGGGCTTCGCCAGCGATTTGCATAATCGAGGAAGTCGCTACTGCCAAAAAACCTTGGAATAGGGGAGATCGTCGGCTAGAATCGCAATTTTGGAGTGCGAAACGAAGGTTTTTCGACCCCGAAATGACGTCTTATCACCTGAGGCAATAAGGGCGCATCGAGCGCCTCTGCGTGCCAATTCCGAATTGGGGTCTTATAAGCGATTCCGATAAGCGAGCGAAAAGTTATGCCCGTTTGAGCGAAGAGGTGTCCGTATGCGATCGCATCGGCAGCCTGGGACCGCGCTCCCGGAGAGGAATTTGGGCGCCGGACAGAAAATCTCTGAATGCGACCATTACCGACTTGGTCAAAGTGCCTATTCTGAATTGGGCTTCGGGGGTGGTTCCGACCCCCGAGCTAATAAATATCCGCGTCCTACCGGAGGGTACGGCAGTTGGTGTACTAGTACACACGCTTCGGGGGGGAATTTTGGCCCCGAAACGGAATTCCGCGAAACCAGCGCGCTGCCGACCGTCTCGGAGTGCCGATTCCGAATTGTGGTCACATAAGCGATTCTGATGCCCGTGCGGAAAGTTATGCCAATTTCTTTCGCTGAAGGGGTGGGAATAAACCGGAGGGGGTGACTATATCGGCGATGTTCGGGCACCCATATCCACGATCCTGGGGAGGAGATCTCGCATCGAGTTGAACACGACTTCCGATCGCTTTGACTGGACGGCTCCGGTGTGGGCTCCGCCAGCGATTCGCATAATCGAGGGAGTCGCTACTGCCAAAATAACCTTGGAATATGGGAGATCGTCGTCTAGAATCGCAATTTCAGAGTGCGAAACGAAGATTTTTCGACCCCGAAACGACGTCTTATCGCCTGAGGCAATAAGGGGGCATCGAGGCCTCTGAGCCGATTCTGAATGGGGTTTTATAAGCAATTCCGATAAGCGAGCGAAAAGTTATGCCCGTTTGAGCGAAGGGGTGTCTGTATGCGATCGCATCAGCAGCCTTGGACCGCGCTCCCGAAGAGGAATTTGGGCGCCGGACGGAAATCTCCGAATGCCACCATTTCCGACCGAGTCAAAGTGCCTATTCTGAATTGGGGCTTCGCGGACGGTTCCGACCCCCGGGCGAATAAATATCCGCGTCCGACCGGAGGGTACGGCATTCGGTGTACTAGTACACACGCTCGGGGGGAATTTTTTCCCGGAACGGAATTCTGCGAAACCAGCGCGCTGTCGACCGTCTCGGAGTGCCGATTCCGAATTGTGGTCACATATGTGATTCCGATGCCCGTGCGGAAAGTTATGCCTAATTCTTTCGCTGAAGGGGTGGGAATAAACTGGGGGGGGTGACTATATCGGCGATGTTCGGGCACCCATATCCACGACCTGGGGAGGAGATCTCGCATCGAGTTGAACACAACTTCCGATCGCTGTGACTGGGCGGCTCCGCGTGTGGGCTCCGCCAGTGTTTCGCATAATCGAGGGAGTCGCTACTGCCAAAAAACCTTGGAATAGGGGAGATCGTCGGCTAGAATCGCAATTTCGAAGTGCAAAACGAAGGTTTTTCGACCCCAAAACAATGTCTTATCGCCTGAGGCAATAAGGGGGCGTCAAGCGCCTCTGAGTGCCGATTCCGAATTGGGGTCTTATAAGCGATTCCGATAAGCGAGCGAAACGTTATGCCCGTTTGAGCGAAGGGGTATCCGTATGCGATCGCATCGGCAGCCTGGGACCACGCTCCTGGAGAGGAATTTGGGTGCCAGACCGGAAATCTCCGAATGCGACTATTTACCGACCGGGTCAAAGTGCCTATTCTGAATGGGGCCTCGCTGGCGGTTCCAACCCCCGGGGAATAAATATCCGCGTCCGACCGGAGGGTTCGACAGTCGGTGTACTAGTATACACGCTCCGGGGGGAATTTTGCCCCCGAAACGGAATTCCGTGAAGCCAGCGTGCTGTCGACCGTCTCGGAGTGCCGATTCTGAATTGTGGTCACATAAGCGATTCCGATGCCCGTGCGGAAAGTTATGCCCAATTCTTTCGCTGAAGGGGTGGGAATAAACCGGAGGGGGTGACTATATCGGCGATGTTCGGGCACCCATATCCGCAACCTGGGGAGGAGATCTCGTGTCGAGTTGAACACGACTTCCGATCGCTGTTACTGGGCGGCTCCGCGTGTGGGCTCCGCCAGCGATTCATATAATCGAGGGAGTCGCTACTGCCAAAAAACCTTGGAATAGGGGAGATCGTCGGCTAGAATCGCAATTTCAGAGTACGTAATGAAGGTTTTTCGACCTCGAAACAACGTCTTATCGCCTGAGGTAATAAGGGGGCGTCGAGCGCCTCTGAGTGCCGATTCCGAATTGGGGTCTTATAAGCGCTTCCGATAAGCGAGCGAAAAGTTATGCCCGTTTGAGCGAAGGGGTGTCTGTATGCGATCGCATCGGCAGCCTGGGACCGCGCTCCCGGAGAGGAATTTGGGCGCCGGACCGGAAATCTCCGAATGCGACCATTTACCGACCGGGTCAAAGTGCCTATTCTGAATTGGGGCTTCGCGGGTGGTTCCGACCCCGGGCGAATAAATATTCGCGTCCGACCGGAGGGTACGGTAGTCGGTGTACTAGTACGCATGCTCCGGCGGGAATTTTTGCCCCAGAACGGAATTCCGCGAAACCAGTGCGCTGTCGACCGTCTCGGAGTGATGATTCCGAATTGTGGTCACATAAGCGATTCGATGCCCGTGCGGAAAGTTATGCCCAATTCTTTCGCTGAAGGGGTGGGAATAAACCAGAGGGGGTGACTATATCGGCGATATTCGGGCACCCATATACACGACCTGGGGAGGAGATCTCGCGTCGAGTTGAA
This sequence comes from Colocasia esculenta, assembly GCA_014218235.1. Taxonomy (NCBI): domain Eukaryota; kingdom Viridiplantae; phylum Streptophyta; class Magnoliopsida; order Alismatales; family Araceae; genus Colocasia; species Colocasia esculenta. The sequence continues at coordinate 175,607,915 of CM024760.1, forward strand.
CACGACTTCCGATCGCTGTGACTGGGCGGCTCCGCGTGTGGGCTCCGCCAGCGATTCGCATAATCGAGGGAGTTGCTACTGATAAAAAACCTTGGAATAGGGGAGATGGTCGGCTAGAATCGCAATTTCGGAGTGCGAAACGAAGGTTTTTCGACCCCGAAACGACGTCTTATCGCCTGAGGTAATAAGGGGGCGTCGAGCGCCTCTTAGTGTCGATTTCGAATTGGGGTCTTATAAGCGATTCCGATAAGCGAGCGAAAAGTTATACCCGTTTGAGCGAAGGGGTGTCCGTATGCGATCGCATCGGCAGCCTGGGACCGCGCTCCCGGAGAGGAATTTGGGCGCCGGACCAGAAATCTCCGAATGTGACAATTTATCGACTGGGTCAAAGTGCCTATTCTGAATTGGGGCTTCGCGGGTGGTTCCGACCCCCGGGCGAATAAATATCCGCGTCCGACCGGAGGGTACGGCAGTTGGTGTACTAGTACACAGGCTCCGGGGGGAATTTTTGCCCCGGAACGGAATTCTGCGAAACCAGCGCGCTGTCGACCGTCTCGGAGTGCCGATTCCGAATTGTGGTCACATAAGCGATTCCGATGCCCGTGCGGAAAGTTATGCCCAATTCTTTCACTGTAGGGGGGGAATAAATCAGAGGGGGTGACTATATCGGCGATGTTCGGGCACCCATATCCACGACCTGGGGAGCAGATCTCGCGTCGAGTTATCAAGCATAAAGAAAGGATATTTGTCCCATCTCTAAACCGGTGCAATATATTTTTATAAAGAAATATTTAATACACATCTTTTAATATACACTAATACACATCTTTTATCCCTCGATAAGCTCTAAATTAAAATTCTCTAGATAATGATCAGGATGAAGTTCGCTGCCCCGATCTTCTTCCCTAATTTCTATTTCATCCTATCTTTTCTTAGAATTATTTATCTTTGTAAATATTAGAGATTACTCTCACTATCTTAAGTTATGTTATTTGTATTTTATGTGTAGTCCCTTAGTTTAGTATTTTCTTCTTTCTTTGAACTGGTCTTAACTAGGGCTGTAAACGGAGCGGATACGGAGCGGATATGAGTTTTCCGCGTCCGCTCCGAATACGTAATCGGATAATTCGTATCCGCTCCGAATAAAATTTGGATACGGAGTGGATATTTTAGTCGGATAATATTCGGATTCGGAGCGGATACGGATATTATCCGCTTCGAAAATATGAGACCTGATAAGAGGTATAAAATAACATAAAAATCAGAAAACAAATAAAAAAAAATCTGTAAATTCTAAACACATATAAATACCACAAACAATCTCTAAATATTCATACAAAAGCATAGAGTGAAAGTTCAACTACTACTTGACAATTAAGGAACTACTAAAGTTTCCAATGTAGTACATAACCATTCATAAGTTACATGTCTCACATTTAAATTACACAACAAGAATCTCTAAATGCATAATAAAAGATAATTCAGGACAATGGAGACTCACATGATTTGATGCTACACTGCTAATTTAGCAAGCTCGGATCTATCAAACCAGTTCTTGTCCTGCTTTCAAAATAAACACAATTCAGTGTATTAGAATGGTTGGGATGTATGCGGGCTTCTATTAGAATGGTAGGGATGTATGGAAGGTCCAAAGGACTCTGCTATGCCGAAGACTGGCATGCCTTTTGATCAGAAACTGGCGCATGTTGTAGTGGTTAATACTTCTTCAGCCACTCATCTCAAGCACTCATCGCAGACACTCATCTATTTCTTCTGTTTGGGACTGGAGTCGGCGCCCGCTTCTTCTGTTTGGGCATGTATTGCATGCACAGCCCTGTTCAGTGTTCACACACCACACCCTTACCAGTCGCAGTTGCAGCTCGGAAATCTTGTATAACATGACACATATACACATCATCAGTCTCCCACGGCACACTGCTTGGGCCAGGAGGTCTTCTCCACGGAACGTTGATGCTGCGATGAGTGCTTGAGATGAGTGTCTGCAGCTTTCGTTCTCGTTAAATATGCGTAGAAGGGGAAGGTCGGAGGGGGGGAGGGTCGGAGGGGAGGAGCCAGATGGGGGGGGGGGAGCGCAGAAGGGGAAGGTCGGAGGGGGGGAGGGCGGAGGGGAGGAGGCTGGAGCCGGAGTGGGGGAGCACAGAAGGGGAAGGTCGGAGGGGGGGAGGGTCGGAGGGGAGGAGGCTGGAGCCGGAGGGGGGGAGGGTCAGAGGGGAGGAGCCGGATGGTGGGGAGGACCGGACACTTACCGCCACCGCCGCGCAGAGGAGCAGCAGCCGCCGCCGCGTCTGCAAAGGTCCGCCGCCGTAGCAGGTCGCCGCCTCGCCGACGCCGGGAGGTCGCTGCCTCGCTGGCCGTGCTGTTGGCCGGCCGAGATGACGACGGGAGGGAGGAGGCAGGGCCGGTGCCAGGAGGGGATTTGGGGTTTTCGACTTTGGCTGAGAAGATTTGGGGGGAACGGGGGAGAGGGGGAAGTCGGCTGGTCAGGTAGGGTTTTTAGGATATTTTTTTATACGTTAGGTATGGACCATTAGATGGAAGATCTAATGGTCAGAATTAATCTAGTTTCAGATCGGATCTTAGACGGAGTGGATCTCCTATTTCTTCGTCCGCTCCGTTTAATATTCGGATAATATCCGTATCCAAATCCGCTCCGTCGGATATCTGTTAAACGAATACGGATATACTTAATCGGATACGGATTCGGATCGGATCCGGATATTATCCGGATCCGTTTACAGCCCTAGTCTTAACATTGCCAAGAGGGTCGTACCCGTCATCTAGCATATGCCTTCATGCCATGTATATGGCTTTTAGTCTTTTATTCTATTTTTCTCTCTTAATAAAATTTGAATTTCCAAAACAAAAAAAAAACATTGCGACACGAGAAAGTACCTAAAAACAGCATAAAATATAATTAGAATACTAAAGATTTAATTTCCATTCTTACAAACATATTTATTAAAACAGCCCTTTTACATAGGCAAAAATAAAATAATATGACAATACAATTCAGGTAGCTGCAAAGAAGCACTATTTGTACATTTACATCTATGTCATAAGATTATATTTATACTAATTATTGTAATTAAATGTGTGTACAGATCTACTATGTTTTGCAATTATCCATCTCTATGTATTTTTCCATGTTTGCGATGTCACTGCTGGCTGGCTATCTACTTCGTTGCAGCTTCAAACGTTCCATGCACGTCTGTTCCCGGGTCGGTTTGGTCTAATTTGGATTAATTTTTTCAGAAAATCGAATCGATCTTACAAGTGGTTTGAATTGAAGAAGAAAAAAAAAGTCAAACAGCAGTCCCTAGTTTCAAACTTGGGGCCTCCCATGGAGAGTGACGCGTGCTAACCAAATGGGTCACGTTTTCACTTGAGAAAATAATATATTATTAAATATATTTAATATATACTCGATTCAATTAATTTTTCAACAAATAAATTGAATTAAATTACGAGATCTTTCATCCCGAATCGAACCGACTCGAATTGATCGATTCAATTAAAATTTTCAGATTAATCTATTTAATAAACACCCATAATTCTATGCTGAGGCGATTCGTGAGTATTGGGAGCTCAAACTCTAGCCACCCCTACTTTGAATCTCTTGAGTTGGAAAAGTCAATTTTTTAGTTTGCTCTGTTCTACTATTGTACTACATCAAAGGTGCTTTCTTGTGGGGTTGGACTGTTCTACCACTATGCGGTGGGTATGAACTTGATGTATGGATCTTTGTTGATAATGTATTATTTCATTGTTTGAATAGAAAGATTATCTTTTATGTCTATAAAAATGATAATGATAATAAGAAGATGAAGGAGAAAAAGAAAAGGTTGAAATTATTAATTATATATTATTATTGTTGTTATAATATTTATCATGTTTTGGAGGCACATGCCACGTGGGTTCACAGTTTTTTTGGATTTGAAAAAAAAAAAAAAGGCCCGAGAGGGCCCCAAACACAGCCCTCTCGGACAAGGCCACCTTCGTTGTCCATACGCTATTTTAGTCGAGCTCGATTCTTCTTAGTGTAGGGGAGGACCGGACTCCAACAGTCAACAATTAGATTAGAGGGTTTGGGTGGAGTTTTATAAAAAAAACTTAAAATCTGAAACTTTATCACGTTTCTGTTTGAGTTTTTTTATAAAACGCAGGCAACTCCACCTAAACCCCCTCATCCCATTAGTGACTGTTGGAGTCCAGTCCTCCCGTGCACCGAGAGGATCCGAACTCATTTTAATCACATGTCCAAATCGTAATAAACAACCTTCGTATGCTGCTACTGCCGGCTAGGAAACAAACGGGTCAACAGCTCGTTCTATTAATGTGTAACTTTTAATATTTGGAGTTTTTACATATCATCCCAGAAAAAAAATTTCGATATTTCAAATAACATCCTGAAATCTTGATTTTTTTTAGTAACACCATAAAATTTATTTAAACTTAAAAGAGTTGCCATCTAAAAATAGCATCCAATGGTGAAATATTACATTTTTTCGTTGCTGTTAGTATGTTTTACAACAAAAATGTCCTTGTCCTTAATGTCAGTGAAAGAGAGACGAGTGTCGGTGCCCTCGCCGGAGAGAGAGCGGTGGGGTTTTGGGGGTACAATAAGGGGGATCGAGGGGCCGGAGTGGCCGAGTGGGAGCACAGGGTGAAGGGGATTGCACGGTGGCGGGGTCTGGCCTGTGACAACTGTCGGGGAGAGGGACGGGCGGCGAGTCCAAGGTGGTGTGGCCATGGAGCAAAGGTCGATCCGTACTTGGCCATGGAGCAAGGACGGTAGGAAGTAGATAGGGGTGTCAATGGATGGTAGGAAGTAGATAAGGGTGTCAATTGGGCCGGGTCGGTCCGAAGGTTCGGTGGCTCGACTCGATTTTTACACGAGTTTGGATCGAATAATTTATTTTTTTTTTATTTTTGAGTCACCCCCAATCCAGAGTAAGATTGGGCCGGGCTCGGATTTGGCTCGGCCAGGCCCGGGTGGGTTGGTGGCTCGATGTTTTTTTTTAATAAGTTACACTGCGATATATAATTCAATATTCTAAAATTTTGAATGAAAATTATGCTGTGAAATTATATAATTTAATGACTTAATATTTATTTCATATTTATAACACTAGAAATAAATTTATCTAGATTAGTCTAATAATTATTTTATACTATTTTGATTCAATGAACATTAATTTTATTGTAAAAATAAATAAAATAATAAAAATCTTTAAAAAATAAAATCGGGTTGGGCTGGATCTTACCTAATCTTTCCAGACCGAGTCAGACTTTTAAAAAGATCGGGCTGGACTCGAGCCAGCACGGGTCCGGTCTAGGCCCGACCCATTACCACCCCTATAAGTAGAATATTTTTTATATATATAAACAACTAGTGATTTGAAGGAGTCATTAGAAAATATCAAGATTTCAGAGTTATATTTAATATCGAAAGGTTTCAAGGGGAAATATGAAAA